>JAGFMF010011958.1:7252827-7284415 GCA_019455555.1 Galemys pyrenaicus | reverse complement strand
TTTCAGTTTCTCCACATACTTCCCAACATTATTCTTGATTTTATGATAGCTATTATTAGTGGTCTTCTTCATGAATTACAGTCAGACATCAAAATATCTAAGGATATTGAATATCTTTATGTACTCATTAGCCATCTATGTGTTTTCTGTGGTGAATTGTCTCTATAAGTCATTTACCTGTATTTTGACTGGATTGATTTTTTTCCTTGTTAGAAAGTTACAACAAATTTTTACACATTCTTCCATATATATGATTTGCAAATATTTTTTCTCAATCCTTGAGTTGCCTTTTTACTTAGTATGGAGTCTTTCAAAGGGCAAAGTGTTGAGTGATAACATCTAATTTATCATTTTTTGCTTTGATTGCTTGTGTTTCTGATGACGTAACTAATAAATCTTTTATTAGTTGGCTAATAATAAAGTTATTGGCTAACTCGGTGGTTCTCAACTGGAGGCAGTTTTGTCCCCAAGGAACACTGGGCAACGTCTAGAGATATATTTTGTTATCTCAGCTGGGAACAGGCTTGTGACTGGAGTCTAGTCATCAGAGGTCTCCTCTGCTACTAAACATGCCGTAGCACATGGCAGGCCCCACGGCAGAGATCTGGCTCACAAGGTCAGTAGAGGCAGACTGCAATAACTCTGACTTATCCAGAAGTCAAAAAGATGTATCCTTTGTTTCCCTCTAAATGTTTGATAATTTCAAACCATCTTGAATTCATTTTTGTGTATGACATGAGGCAGGGGGTGTCATATTCTCTTTTCTTCCTGCATGTTTGGTATTCCATTTTATATACTATTTTTTTTTAATTATTTCTTTGTATAGTTACTTTAGTGATTTTAATTATGATGTACTCAGCTTTTCAGAGTGTCTGTACTCTGTGCTGTGAGTCAGTAGTTACCACTTAAATGGGAAAGTAGAAATATTGCTACCATAGAGTTCCCTTTACCCTCCCTACTTGTGTTATAGTTATTTCATGTATTTACAGAGAGAAAAAAACTTTAGACATTGTTGGGGCCTCCCTGGTGGCGCAGTGGGTTAAGCAACGCACTATGAAGCAAACCGCAGCCACTGCAGCATGAGTTCAATCCCTGCTGCCGGCCAGGGAGGGGACCCACATGGCACGGCAGACCTCTCCTGCTGTGCCCGCTGTTCCCCTCAGCAGTGTACTTCCATTGATCTGCCTGTTCTGCTCCCCGCTCTCTGTAGTGAATCCTCTCACCCCCCACACCTCTGGCCTGTACCCCAGTGCTTGTATGCATAAATAAATAAATCTTTAAAAAAAAAAAACTTTAGACATTGTTACTTTGATTTTCAATCATAAAATATTTTAAAGAACTAAAAAGAAAAATTGTCTATAGTTTCTGCTGTTCTTTATTCCTAATGTTTCTCTCTTCTTCTAATATTTTCCTTTTGTTTGAAGAATTAGAACATTTTTCCTAGCAACAAATTCTCTTATTTCCCTTAATCTGAACATTTCTTCACTTGACCTTCATTCCTGAAATATGTTTTTGCTGGCTATAGATTCTGGGTTGACCAGTTTTGTGGAGTCTTTTTGACGATTGATTTATTTATGCATGCAAGATCTGGAGTGTAGGCCAGAGGTGTGGAGAGGTGAGAGGATTCACCAGAGACAGAGTGGGGACAGAACAGACAGATGGACTGAAACACACCACTGAGGGGAGCAGCAGGCGAGGCAGCAGAGGCCTGCTGTGCCATGTGGGTCACCTCCATGGCTGGGGATCAAACTCATGCTGCAGTGGCTGAGGATAGCTTCATAGTGCTGAAACTTAACTCCCTGTGCCACCAGGGAGGTCCTTGACCAGGTTTTTAGTTCTTAATAAAAGCATGTCACTTCCTCTGCGCAACATGGCTTCTGACAAGAAATCTGCTGTCATTCAAATTGTTATTCCTTGATAAATAATATGTGCCCTTCTCCTCCAGCTATTTTGGAGTTTTTGTTTTTTCTCTTTATTTTTCAGCAACTGGACTATGACAGGTCTTGAAGCAAATTTCTTTGGGTTTATCATTGTAGGTTCACTAAGCTTTTTTTTTTTTTTTGTCAGTTATGCTTTTGGTAAATTAGAGAAGCTAACATCTATTATTTAAGTATTTTTCTACAACACCTTTCTCCTTCTGAGATTCTAAGGACATATTGTAAAATCTTTTGAGCTGTTTTTTCTATTTTTTTTGAAAAGTTTAATCAAGTGTATATTTTTTGGTGTCGTGATTTTCTGTTGATCTGTCTTTAAATTTACCGAATTACCTTTGTTATCTCCATTCTGATTAGTGCATCCAATACCTTCTAATTTGGGGCTTTCATATCTTCTCTTGCTAAGATTTCCTATTGTTACTCTTTTCAAGAGTAATTCCATATACTTCAGTTTCTTGCATATAAATGTCTCCAACTTTTTTTCCCTTCACATATCATAGACTTCAGTGTAGAATGCACCAAATAAAAATCTGACTCCTTTAGATTGTTGTTGCTAGATTCCAGATGAATGGCAACATGCTTTGTTCATATTAGAATAGTAGCTTTGGCTAATTTTTCTCATTTGGTGTTTGGAAAGAGAACTAAAAAGATTTCAGAGACAGATGAATTTTGCCTTTGCTGCTTTTAGCCATCTCCTACTGACGAGTCTCTTTGCCTCTCTGGGCAACATCTTCATGGCAGTTGAATAGATCTCTGAGCTACCTTCCTGCTCTAGGCTGTCTAAATATCTGGTCTCCAGATCATGAAAAGCAGCATCCACATCTGTCTTTTGGATAGTTCTCTCTTGCCCTTGCTTGTCTGAGACAATGATGGAGAGTTTTATGACACTGTAGTGAACTTAAGGACCTTAGAATTCTTACACAGCAAGAACACCATTGGCCAAACACCCAGTGGAAGCAGGAAGGTTTTAGTATTAGTGGGAAGTCACATCTTGCATTATATGAACAGGGAAATGTTAAACAAGGGGGCACAGAACCAACTTTCTTCTGTCCAACAGGTCAGGAAGTCTTGTCAACATCTCATTTGAGTGTTTACTGCCTCCGTTTCCCAAAGTCTACCTGGTCTCTCTGCTCTAGCTTGGGCTGCCCTCTCGACCTTCTGTGGGATGCTCTGCCCTTCATTGCTACTTCCTTTCCTTTCCACAGCTCCTTCAGCTCTCGGCTGCAGCGGTGGAAAAAGGCCGCAGCGTGGGGGAGGTGCTGCAGTCGGTGCTGCGCTATGAGAAGGAGCGGCAGCTGGACGAGGCGGTGGGCAACGTCACGCGGCTGCAGCTGCTGGACTGGCTGATGGTGAACCTGTGACCCCCACCACCCGCCTCACCCCCTCTCCCTGACGCCAGCCTACTTTCTCACTTCCACAGCGCCCCCGTCCATATCCTCACAGAGCCCTAACATTATCTACCTACCAGTCATGTCAAAGAAATGTCATCATATGCTAGTCACTGGATTTTGCAGATTTTCCTGTCCATGCGAGCAAGGACGAAAAATTAAAAAATTACAATTAAAGGGCTCTCCGTGTTTGGTTTCCTTGGCTCAAAGGGACGCTACGGTAAAGAAATCTCAGGAGTGAAAAATAATGAGATGGCAGGCAGAAGCAAAGCCGTGCTAGACTGAAAGGCCCATCAAAGAGCATCAGCCTGTTCCCTGCATAGTCCCCCCAACTTGTAGCTCCCCTCCTCTACAGTGTGCCCACAAAAAGAGCCACATAAATCAAAAGTCACTTCAGCCTTTTATAATCATGCAACAGGGGATGTTTTCTAATATCCAGCCTAAATCATTCAGATTATGAGATTCTTGTTCTCTCTGTAGAGCTACAGAACTACTGTCCACCTCAGCTCTATCCATGGTTAAAGATAGTGGGTGTCAAAAAGGTTCAGAATACCTGTGTCCTAATGCACCTGTGTCATAGAACCTGGGAAAAGTCACCTGTTAGGATACTGCCGACCTGTTACCTCACTTAAGAAGCACTATCTGTTCATTCTTTTACTTCTAGAAACTCTATGTTCCTCTGGATTTCGACATCTCTTGCAGGTGCTGCTTAATTCCATCAACCCCATACATATTTATTTTTCCTAGAACTTTCTCTTGACCCTTATTCTAATGCTTATCATCCCTGGGTGATTTCATCCAAACCTGTAGCTTCAGTTACCCAGCATCTCCCCTCCTGGAATATTACACAGGGAAGAAAGTGAAAGCTATGAAGCCAGTATATTTTTATTTATTTGTGAAGTTTTATGATCTTAGTACACATAGAGTTTTTACAAGAAATTTAAGATCAACCATAGAGCAATTACATATTCATGTTGATAAGAATTAGAATGGCAGATACATCAATGGATGGGTAGCGGGTGAGTACACAATCTTTTATTTATTCAACTTTCCTTCTTTTGGAAAGCCCTCTGTCCCCTACTCAATGTGGCCTACCACTCCTATCAGATATGGACATCAGTGGTCATCTTCACTTCTGGTCATCACTATGAAGTTACTGCGTAAAGAAGCAGGGCTAATCAATGGAGAGGAGTCTGAGTCTTGTGACTTTTGAATTCTGAGAGCCTGCTGTGTGTAAAACTACACTTAACCCATCCATAATCTCCCCAGTTATATACACCAGTGTCCTGTGTTGTTTAAATTAGTTTGATTTCAGTTCCTATAGTTTTCAATCAAGAATTCTGACATAGTTATGTGTTGGATAAAAAGAAAATTTTATTTAGAGTTCTACTAGTACTGCTATAATATTGAATAGTTAAAACTAGCCCCCAGCACACATACATGCCACATTTTATCTGGTGAGGGATATTAGAAGAGAGTGAAGGACTTCTTCTTATCCCTCATCTAAGAGGAATCATGCCAATTGGCCATGTGAAGAGGTTTTTTTTTTTTTAAACAAACCTTTATGCATTAAAAAACAACAATCTGAAATATTGTACAATATAAGTGCTGTCTCTAATACAAATCGTCGGTGGAAAGAAACAGGACACACCCTCATCAAAGGTCATACAAGAGGTGGTAAAGTGTTCGAGTCCTGGGGGGTGGTGTTCTTGCCTTGTTGGTCTGTGGAGGCATTGGAATCCTCTGGCTTGATAGCTGCCTCTGACTTTCTGGAAGCTTCTGCTAAATGAGGCAGCTGAACAGCTTCAGTGGTACATTGAATAGAGCCCTGCCGATCACCTGAATTCTGAATCTGCTTAGGGCCGCCATCTTTTATCTTGGTTGTAGTCTCTTCTTTTTTGACCACATCTACCAGGAGACAGAAAAAACACTCAAATGTGAGTTAGCGTCCAACTGTTCACTAGGCTTGGGGAAAGTTTAGTTCTAATGATATAAAAAAAATTCATTGGCAAGATACATTATCCTAGGCTTTATTCTAAGCACTTCACACTAGGTCATTTGATGGTTTTCAGCAAACATAGAGAATGGGCACTACCCATTCTCATAAATGAAGAAAATGAGCTTAAGTAAAAGGCAGGGCCAGAATTTAATCCAAGGAAACCTGATTTCCATCACTATGTACATAACCACTAGGCTATAATAATGCATATAAAATATTTTTGCATATTGCCATAATCTGATAAAAATTCAAAAGTAATTATTGAGCAGAGAAGGACGTAATGAAAGGAAAGGTTGAGAAAGGGAATTAAAATCAGGAGAAAATTGGAAAGCTCTAATGATGAAGGGGGAAAAAGAGGAAAACCTAGCTAGAATCTACTTCTGAAAGAAGAAAATTCCCAAAGTAGAAATGGGAAGCTGCTAGTGCTATATTCAGAATAATTATTCAAAGTTGCATTCGGGGTCTCCCTGGTGGCACAGCAGGTTGAGCGTGGTGCTGTGAAGCATCCATGGCACATCAGCGCGAGTTTGATCCCCAGCCAGGGAGGGGAACCACGTGGCTCAGCAGACCTCTCCTGCCTCACCCGCTGCTCCCCTCAGCAGTGTATTTTAGTCCATCTGCCTATTCTGCTCCCCACTCTGTCTCTGGTGAGTCCTCTCACCTCCCATGACTGGCCGATACCCCCCAGCTTTTCTATGCATAAATAAATAAAAATTTTTAAAAGTATAGTATATAAGTTTTTTTTTTTAAAGTTGCATTCAGAGAAATTGGCATGTGCATCCTCCAGAAATGTCTGACTTCTAGACTATGGATGTAGGACTGGTTGGTTGACCAGTTGTACCTTTTTTGTCCAAATGTTGATAATTTGGAGTCTTGTCTTTCCTTGTCTCAGACGGGAAATAAAGACTGGATTTTCTCAGGATCTGGGGCCTGGATCGTGGCTTGAGGGTCCGTGGTTCATGAATCCAAGCATGCTTCAGGGCCTGGTCAGGAGTCATGCGGAGAGAAGGTTCCCACCTACACACCGAGAGAGTCCAACACGAGATATTGTTTTGTTTTCCTTGTTTATAATGAAACATTTTCAAAGACCCCAAATAAAGAACCTCAACAGGGCAGTTCATTTTAAAAGTAATTAATTTTTAAAGAACCCATTGTTACCCCTATGTACAATACAAAGGCATCAACATAGAATAGATTAAACCTGTAACTTTAAATTACCTGGAAACAATTGTTGGAAATAATCTCTTAAGAAAATTTATATAATAAGACAGGGAGTATATTAGAATCCAAGTCTTTCAGAGTTTCTAGAAATTTCTTTCCAGGAAATAAAATCTCAATCAGTAAGACTTAGGGTTCTGTTAACTACGATCAAAACAGAGATGCTTAATTTCAATTTCCAAATTACAGAATTCGGGCCTCCAAGAACAAAGAACATTACAGAATGCTAGACTAGTAGGTTTATCAGGAACTTAGACATAATCCAGTCAAATTTCTAATTCAGTAGCAAAGTCCCCAACATGGGATCCTCTTGCCATTCTTGAGTAATTTTAGTGACCAGATATTAACAGAACTAGCTATTCCAATTTTGAAAAGCTCCAATTCTTTAAAAAATAATTTCTATTGAGCTAAAATTCATGTCCCAGGAACTTCCACCCTGGTAACTTAGAGTCACATCTTAATTCTACTCATTGATGTTATATAGAATGAGAGTCTGCCTTTTACAGCACAAACCCTTTATCTGAAAACATTTACATGACTATTAGTTATTGATCACATGATAAAATTGCACTTTCCAGACAGGGCATTTCAACTGCTGTCTAATTAGTTTCTACCACATTGAAAATAGGAGGCATTAATAATTTAAACTCATCAAAGTCATAACTCAAGCTCCCAATTCTTTGTCAAATAAACTGCTTTGAAGATAACATCTCTCTTTTCCTGATCTTCTAGAGTTAGCCTCTAAAATCTAGGTATTGTACTTTAACACTCATCTCTATTAAGTTTGACTCAAAACTTTTACTCTCACTCCAAAGATTTGCTAATGGAGAATGATAGAATGATAAGGTAATAGAGATCAACAGGTGGCTTTCAAGTTGTGAGCAGCAAGCCCTTTACACTAATAAAGAAACTTTCCTTCTCCATTTTGAGCTATGTTCTGGATGACTAGAGCTTCTGGGTAACTCACCTCTGTCTCAGTAGTGAGTTTCTGTCATTTTTAAGTACATATTCATACTATAGTTTCAGCAAGAGGCTGAGGTGGGGTTTGGTATAGGAACCTTCTCTATTTTCATTTTTCAGATGAGTAGCATTTTCCATCTATCTAATTGCTTACCCTCTGAGCTAATATCTAGATTCCAGGGTACACAAATGCCAGAAAAGTATTTTTCTAAAACTACTGCATCCCACTGGAAGGATGAGAGAACATAAAGATAAGGTCCTCTAAAAGTACAGAACAATTATAGGACTGACATAGCTGGAAGGGACCTTAGGAAATCATTTATAGAAAAGGAAACAAACACAGAAACAATGACTTGCCAGATATTTTGTGACTAATCTGTTTTGTTACTCAGTGGAGACAAGCTTGTAAACCCTCTTTTAAAATAGTGACAAAAGCTCACATTTCCTAAACACCTTCTCAAATAGCCACAGTTCTGGGTGCTTTATGTGATCATCTTTGTTTACTGTGACTTGACTGGAGAACAGAACACAATTTCTAAGGTTCAAAATAAGCAAGTAGGGTCGAAAAACTGTACAGAATAAATGAATAAAGGGTTTACAGATCATCCTTTACCTAACTCCATATCATAAGAGAACTTAAGGCTCTAAATCCTAGGGGACATTCAGCAATCAAAAAAGACAATCTAGAGTCATTTGTAGAAACATGGATGGAGCTAGAAGGGATGATGCTCAGCAAGATAAGTCAGAAGGCAAAAGGAAAATACTGGACGGTCTCACCCCTAGGAGGAATATAAGGGAACCAAAAAAGGATCAAGGAAACGAATAATAATAATTTTTAAAAATCACAACAAAAACAAAAAGACAAAGACAAGCCAGGGACACTTTGTGGGGAGGGAGGAGGGAATGGGATGAAGGCAGACAGAGCACAAAGGACTGAGGTGATGGTGCACTGGTGAAATGGTGGTGGGAAATCCATGGAGACCACAACTTATGTCAAATACATATAAATAAATAAAATAAATCCTAGGGGGACAAAGTGGAGTCCTGAAACCAGCTTACATCAGGCGTATGTGAAAAGTTCATAGATAAAGATTTTAGAATGTGCCTACACTCCATCCTGCCAGGAACTTTGAGGCTACGAAGAAATCAAATTCTACCTGTATACTGGGTAATCCAGACAAGTCATTTAACCTCCTTGAGCCTCACCCTCCTATCTCAAAACAGAGTAAATCATCTGCCCTGTCAATCACATAGTTGGGGGGGGGAGGGGAGAAAGCAGTCTGGTGAGGCAGCAGATGGGAAAGCATTTTGTAGATTCTAAAGCTCTATGACCAGTTCTTAATTAGTGTTGTTTTTAATAACCGTGCCCCAGCTGCAGAATTTGACCAGCTAATGTAGAAAAGTACATATTTTATGAGGACGCCCAGAGGCAAAGAGACTCCAACAAACTCACACCAAACACCTTCTGAGAAAGTCCAGGAAGCTGCTGTCATAGGTTTTCAGCACCACCGTGAGGTCCTTGGAATCCGGGTATCTTTTTTTCCCCCTGTTGTTGGTTATATTTTTAGGAAAACCTTTGGAATCTTTAGAGATACAACATTCTGTGTTTAGTTCCAGGTGTAAATATTCACAAGACACATCACAGCTGCTCATTCAACCACACTGCTTCTTGAAGGGGCTTTTGTAACTCTGCACTGTCTCTCCCCCACCCCGATACACACATTCACACCCAGGCAGTCTTAAATAACCACATGTAGATTATCCAGTGAACACAATGAACTTTGATGAACAATTTCTCCTGCTATTCAGTGTGTTCTGAGACTTCTTCCCATCACCTCCTCCCCAAAATGGTTAAAGTGGCTTAACATTAACGAAAGAAAAATAGTAGTGATGATATTAAATGATAATAATGATGATATTTAAATGGTATAAAATAAGGTGATAATCAAATCTGAAATGGCAAAAAGATTCCACTCTGAACAAAAAAGATATCATCCATTCTTGGATTGTCTATGCCCTCGATCCTTCCCCACTAACCCTGGCTTTGAGATAGCCAGGGTACAATAAGTCATTTGTGATTTACTTTCTGAACTCTTTACCAGTCACAAATATTGGGCCTTTCTGGTGGCCTAGGGTAACCCTAGTCTCAGCGGTGTCTCCTCTGCAGCCAGGAAGATGACCCATATGGCACAGCAGACCTCTCCTGCCTTGCTTGCTGCTCCCCTCAGCAGTGGATTTCAGTCAATCCCCCTGTTCTGCTCCCCACTCTGTCTGGTGAATCTCCTCACCCCCTGTACCTCTGGCCTATATCCCAGTCCCTCTATACTAAATAAATAAATTCTTAAAAAAAAAACCAATCACACAAAATAACCTCATTATTTCTTTACAATTATATTAAAATTTTGTTCTTAACTGGAACGATCAGATTTAGTTGGTGGTGCAGACACAGCTTGGAATATTCAACCATCTCCACTGATGAAAGTACCCACCAAATGTATGGTCTGGAAAGAGGCCCTGAAGGTAAGAGGCTTCAGAAGTTTTCCTTAGAGTGTGTTGTGTAGTACTCTGAAGGGGAGGCCCCTCTCCCCCTTGGACACAGAAACTGAAGCACATGTTCAGAAAATTAACTGCTCAAGCCTGTAAATATTCATGTAAATGGGTGTATATGCATACACCCACACATACAGTGTATACACTAAATTGAATTCTCACTAAAATTCAATAGGATTCACATAACAGACATTCTAGAAGGTGCACAGTGATGCAGCTCTATTACTTCTGTAATCACTGGATTTGATCAAACTAATTGAGTCCTCAGTCCCACCTCAAACCTACTATATCACAAGTTATACAGGAGGATCATGAGAATTAGCCCTTTCTGCCAAGTACCCAAAATGATTTACATAATCAGATAAAGTCTGGGAAATGCTGAAGTGGATGCAGTTCCCAACAAATTCCTTCCTTATGTAGGAAGTGAAGATATATATATCTTCACCTCCTCCCCAAAATGGTTAAAGTGGCTTACCATTAATGAAAGTAAATATATATATATACACACACACATATACATATATATATGATGTTGCTTCCAAAACCACATCACCATTCTAAAGCCTAGCACTGGCAGTAAAAATTGAACACTATGAAATTGGCATCTATGTGCCACCTGACTTCGGTTCACTTTTCCCAAGATGTCCTATATTCTCGTCCTTTCAGCCCCCACCCACACACTATCTTGAGTTTAATGTTCTAGACTTATGATGTGACTTTGTCTAACAGGAAGGAATACCAATATCTCTACTTTTCTTCTACAGGTCCTTCAAAATCCAGAAGTCTTACTTTATTATAAGTGATGGGTGGGAACGTAAATATGGAGTCCAAAGACTAGTCTATTGATTCATGTAGAAGCCTGACCAGTGAGTGACCTAGATCCTCTGCTCACCGTCAGATTGCTCTAGAACAAGGGTTAGTATGTCGTCAACCCAAGCCACTGACCCTTCTCAGAGGTCATTTTCCAAGTTCCTGTCAACTACATGGTTACATTTAAAAGATTCAACCACTGGAATGGCAAGGGCCCAGCCAGTCAGACAGACGACAGCCTTGGCAATGAGGTAGCACCATGGACACCTGCTTGCCAGGTCTTAAATTTTTGTCTGCAGGTCATGGGAAGTCCAGGAAGTCTCAGAGGAGAGCTGGGGAGCATGTTGCTGTGGTAAGGACTCAAGGCTGTGGCTTTTTACCAAATAATACAAAAACAGACTACATTTTAACCTGATGTGGCTAGACCAGTACATACTGACTGCAGGCCGATGTGACTGAAATGCTTTGTCCAGGAAGATCCCCAAGAAGGATGTCTTTGATGCTTTCATTGATGGGGCACAACTTATGCAGAGAAATTATATGACTTGGAGGCTTCTGTCAGTTGAAAATATGAAGTGGGAGGGCACAGATGACTGGGACACCACAGTCAGCAGGAATCTGACTACAGCTTGTCAGAAAGTTCAGAATGGCTGAATTTTAGATCACTGGATTTTTGTACACAGGAATCCCTTAATTCTAATTCTAATCCCTTAGTTCTTCAAAGGAATTTTAGATATGGGACTATGTTTTTGGTGCCTGTTGCTCCAGAAGTCCAGCTTCAGTTGGACATTATTGATCTACTGCCCATATTGTATAGAGCTGCTTGAACAGAAAGGCAGCAGATCATAAAAGTCAGCATGGGACCATGGGCAAGGCTTAATTCCAGCAGTGAAACAGATGTTGTATACATCACTGACAAGCTGCACATACCCACAGTCCAACGTTCTGACAGCCCTTGCTTGCCCACTTTGTATCAAAGTTGCAATGAGCTTAGAACAGTAAGGGAGTGGAGGATTAAGAGAATTTCAGCAGGGAAGAATAATGTTCCATTATTGATAGAATACAGCAATAGAATTTTCCATTATTCTTGAAAAGAAGTGTCTGCTGATTTCACTACATGGTGCACCATGTGAGGGGTTCAACCTGCTAGGTGAGGCAGGGAAATTCATAGGAGATGGTAGGTTTAGTAGTAATTTTTTAAAATTTCAAGATCCATTGATGGGTCTTCTAAACAGGATCTAGTTGGTTTCCTCCTGCATTTTCATTGTCAAGAACTCATGAACTCATTGCCAGTGTGACTGCCTAGCCCACCTCCATCTTGTCATCTGGTACTATTTCTTGGCATCTTTTTAGTTTTCTGAAAGAAACTCCTCATAACTTGGGAGGGGGCCAGGAAAAGAGTACCATATGGGGTTTGGGGTGTGGGGGTCAGGTCCTGCAACAACGCATTAACTGTAACAGGATAAAATGAAACCTGAGACTTACCAAAGAATTTCTGTCTCCTGGAGGCCGTCTGAATGAAGCGGGTTGGTGGCAGGCCCAGCACCTTCAACAAATACATGGGGTGGGTTCATTCAAGTAGAGCCACACATTCAAACACTATTAACGCTGGGTGGGGTTTTGGCCAACTTTGCCTTCTACAGAGAAGAACCAGGGATGATAGTGATAGCATCAAGTCAGTGAAAGAGCAGCTCCAGAGTCTGAAACCTAGGCTGTTTCACAGACATTCTACTCTAACTAGGCATCCACAGAAGTAGGCACTTTTTTTTTTAATTTTCTATTTATTTTTCATTTTCGTACGGTGTATATTTTTCATCCCCGTGAAACTCCCACCACCAATCACCCGTGCACCATCACCATAGTCCCTTGTGCTCTTCTCAGCCATTTTGTTCCTTCTCCTCCTCCCCTGGAGAATGTCTCAGATTTATAGTTGTCTGTTGATTTTGAATTTTTAATTTATTGTATTTAATTTTTTTTCCTTCATCCCTTATTTGTTTCCTCTACATTCCTCCTATAAGTGAAACCATCTGATAGTTTTCCTCAAAGCAGGCACTCTTGATGGCAACCAGCTCTCACTGTCAGGGGGAATAAACCAGCATACAAGCTGACCACCCTGCACTGGGGAACGACAACCTAGCTTGGCGCACTGGGGAAGAAGAAAAAGAAAAAAAAAAATGGAGATCACCTGATAGACCACTCTAGGACAAAACACCTTCTTGAGAAGAAAAAAGTAACACCTACCTGGTCTCCTTTCCCACTGCAACCTACAAACCTACACAAAGATGTCGAAATTACAGGTCCCAGTCCCACATCACCTCTCCCAGCAACTGGGTTTCCAGTCATATCTACATCTGACCTTGCGCCCTGCTCCTCAACCCTGTTGAAATTGAAGCCAAGAGGAGGCTGAATCGGTCCTGGGGCAGTAGAAACCTTAGCACAGATCCCATACTCTCCATTCTCCTTGATATCAGGAACAGGTTCAGAGATGCTTCATTAAATCATTTATCATGAACCTTAGAAGCCACCTACTCTGATGCTTCACTTTACAGAAGTCCAGAGCAAGGAGGCAAAAAGAAAGAGCCAGGAACATCGGTTCCCAGGCCCCTGTTCCTTCCCCACAGCTCTCTCTGATGGCTATTATTTCCCCAGTTATTCTAGTTTATTATTAGTTTTAGCCACAAAGTGAAATGACCTATGTATAAATCATAGTTCTCAAGGATGTGTACATCTATTTGACTATCTGTAACTTTGAGACAATCTAGATAATAGAAGCTTGGGATGGGTGAGTGGATGAATCAGTAGATGGATAAACAGAGACAAAGAATTAGATATTTGCTCAAAGCAAAAATATCTTTGTTTACAGAGAAAATTCTAAAATGTAAAATTTCCAATTTTAAGGTGATTTTTTTCCTATTTTGTCAAATTTAGCTCTATATCAAGATCCCTTTAAGTAAAAGAATAGCAAGTATAATAAATATTCATGTAATGAGTCTTGTAAAGTCTTTTAATTGGGTATCTGGACAGTAGGTAGATTGTGATGGGTGTCATCTCATCCAGACTTTTAGATTCTTTTGAATATATTTGACAATCTGGTGTAACAGTTTTATTTTTTAATATCATTATAGCAGCACAGTCATGCCCCACTTAACAGCAGGGACATGTTCTGAGAAATGGAACATTAGGGAATTTTGTCTTTGTGTGAAGATCATAGAGATGTATGATGTTCCTGCCAGAGTAAGATGCTAAGACTTTATGAAGGGCATGGGGCATTAGGAATTTGAGGACCACTGTCACATGTGTGATTCACATTTGACCGAAATGTCATTACATGGGGCATGACTCCATGCTAGAAATGAAAATCCTTTGCAACTATTGAAATGCATGATAAAAATATTAGATATCAACTCAAAAGTGTTCAAGGGGTACATAATTTCAAAAATACTTCTAGGCAGCAGCCAGCCAAAAAAGAAAAACAAGCAGGGCTCTGTTTGCCAGTGAGTCCAATGCAGCCCAGGACTTGAGAGTGAAGTCAGCTATCCAGCTGCATCTCAAAGCCCCCTGCAGCTAAGCATGCCCCCTCACCTCCATGATGCAGGCCAGCTGTTCCACCTCATTCTCCCCGGGGAACAGAGGGAAGCCAGTGTACAGCTCTGCCATGATGCAGCCCAGACTCCACATGTCAATGGCCATGTTGTAGGGATGGCCGAGAATCACCTCCGGAGATCGGTAGAACCGGCTCTGGATATAGGTGTATACTGCCAGGGAAAAAGCAAAAGCTCCTGTAGGAAAAACTTTTTTTCAGAACATATTTCCCCAATATGCCATCTCTCAGACAATTGCAAATCCACAAATTATGAGAACTGCAGAGGACCAGTAAGGTATTTGAGTCCAGTCTTCACATTTTATAAGTGGGGGAACTTGGGCTTTGGGATGTGATGCACCCTGATTAAAATCACGCAAGGGGTTAAGCACTGCACTATGAAGCATCCACAGTCACTACAGCACAAGTTCGATCCCCGGCCAGGGAGGGGACACTCATAGTGCAGCAGACCTCTCCTGCCTCGCCCGCTGCTCCCCTCAGCAGTGTTTCAGTCAGTCTGCCTGTTCTGCTCCCCACTCTGTCTCTGGTGAATCCTCTCACCCACCTCTGGCCTGTACTCAGCTCTTAAATGCATAAATAAATAAATCTTTAAAAAAAATCATGACAGAGAAATTGCTGTGACTGAGCCACACTGGAACAGGTCACCATGCGTGAGAGATCTGTTTCAGGGAGGGAGAGAACTCGCAAAGGACCCTCAGACAAGAGCACTGGAATAGGCCTACCTTTCTGGTCTTCATAACAGCTTGATCCAAAGTCAATAACTTTAACGGAGACTTGGCCCTTTTGGTATAACACTATATTCTCCTGGACAAAAAGAAGACGTGTCAGTTTTAATAATGAGGTACTCAATGCTCCTCAATGCCTGTCCTCCAGGTCCAGTTCAAAATGCCACTGCCCACGAGGGGACTCCGCCCACATCTTCTCCAGACCCCGCTGTCCTCTCCCTCTGACGTCCCATCAACTCGGGATCTGTACCTCTTGTTTTGTGTTTTGTATTTGCTGCTTTGCAGTATTCCTTTTGCACACATTTTGTTTCTTTTCCCATTTAGACTGTACATCTCCTGGAGATTATGGCTTTACTTTTTATGTTCTTTAGTGCCTTCGTTTTGCTGGTATAAAGCCTTAGAAATACCACTGACTGCATATGATGTCTCCATGAAGTGCCCCACCTACGCACGAGGACCCAAACCTCAGGCCACCACTTGACTGGAGTCCACGATTCACATGCTGACTTCGGGGGGATGTCAGACCAGGTGTTCTAACAGATCATTGATAAGAAGGGAGTGTTCCTGGGCCACAGGGCACTTACCTAGGGCTGGAAAAGTCAAGTCCTAACCAGGGTCCAAGGCTTTCAATCAGATGCATTGATGATTATGAGCATCAGATAAACAGCTTACTGAGCACCTGACATTCTAGATCTGCCCTAGCAGTCTATTCTGGCGCTCTCACACCACAAACTACGAAGGAACAAATTTAATCCGTACTACCTTTTCTAAAGGATACCTGTATTAAATGAAAGCGCATGAACAGCAAAAATCTTTAATGAGCAAGTATTTCTAGCATGTCTCTAGCTCAGTGGACAGGCCCCTTCCCTGAATGGGCAAGCCCCCAGCCTGCTGAGGGAAAGGATGTAGCAAACCATCACGTCCATCACTAACCATCAGCTCTGTGAGACTAATTCCCCTAGCCTTGAATCCACTCTCACCAACACCCTCCTGGTTGTGTGTATACATCCCCATTGGGCAGACACAGTCTACCTTACACATAGACTTCTCAGGGAAATCTACTACCTGGTATGTTGGCTACAAGAGCCTTAGGAATTTCTCTAGTGAGAGTCAGATCCTCATACCCAACAATATGTGTTGTTGTGAACCTTTGGAGCTGCAAAGTCAGGGATTAAGAACTTGGATGCATTGACAAACTGTAATTCCACCATTCTATGAGGCTCCACCAGTCCTAAATATTAGCGCCATCTTGACAATCTTTAATTGTAAAACTATCCCAAATGAGTTCCGGTGTTTTTTAAAAAAAAAGGTTTAAATCACCATGGGGGATAAGGAGATATTAAGGGATATTTACATACCTGCGAGGGTCAGGTTTGGGGAACCAGCTCCTGACTCCATATCTTTAAACCCTATACCTTTTTCTATATACCCCTCTATATTCCTCACCTCTGAATAATTAATTCATTTAACAAGTAATTTATTTATTATGTGCTTACTATCTTCAGGCACCATGTTAAGTTCAGGGGGGGGAAATGGTGAGAAGACATGTTTCTTGACCTAGCGGGAGCTTGCAGTTCAATTGAGGGTACCGATAAGAAACAAAATTGCCCCCCAAAGTAGTCACAACAGAGCTAAGTATATAGAATACTAACAGGGTGTGTATGAAGCATACCCATTTGGAACAGAGGTGGTGGTGGTGGTGTGATTGCTGTGCCCTGGGATCTGTGTAGAGTGGGGTTTAGTAAGCTACAGTGAGGATAGAATGAGAATTTAGTAAGCTAAAGTTATGAGCACCCCACATGGCACACGTCTCTGCACACCCCTCCATTTTCCATAGGAAATACCTCAGGCTTTTCTGTCATCACTGCCTCTATGACATCAATAACTGTCCCAATAACCACACTTTTGCAAACCTCCACGGCCCAACGGGCAGCACACTGGACTTCAGGGACCATGCTGGGGTCCCCACCGCACTGCACATCCCCTTTGGACCCGACCACTTGGCTTCTACCCTGATCCTTGGCCAAGATGGCGGCCCAGTCACCACTAGAAAATAGAAGGGGGCAAACCATTTCTAAGATCGGGAATCAACTCCGCAGCAGAACAGAGGTTGTTACTCACAGGTTTGAGATCACAGTGAATGATTTTCTCTACATAGAGCATCTGCAAACATTTCAAAACACAGAGAGTGAAGCGCCGAACTATCGACAGACTGAAACCTTGAAAACTATTATTCTTCATCAACTCGTACAAATTGATTCTAGGAGAAAAAAGAGAGAGAATAGACTATGTATGGGTATATGAAGCATAAGGTTGAATTGGAACAATTTCCCAGCAGCTGGTTCCCGCCGGAGGCAGTCAAGCGTCAGACTGGAGGCACCCAGGGCTTTTGCGCGGTATAAACTCAGCTCCCCCAATGACTCAGGTTGGATCCGGGGGAGGACTCCACACTCTTGGCCTTTCAGTCCCCTGGTTTCTTATGCGACAAAGTCATTTAGTCACTTTGTTTTGATTAAATGGTTGGCTAGAACTTCAGAAATCGAGCCTCCCTGGTGGCACAGCAGGTTGAGCACCGCACTGTGAAGCATCCGCTGCACTGCAGCATGAGTTCGATCCCCGGCCATGGAGGTGACCCACATGGCGCAGCAGACCTCTCCTGCCTCGCCCGCTGCTCCCCTCAGCAGTGGATTTCAGTCCATCTGCCTGTTCTGCTCCCCACTCTGTCTGGTGAATCCTCTTATCTCCCTGGACTCTGGCCTGTACCCCAGGTCTTGTATGCATAAATAAATAAATCTTTTTAAAAAAAAAAAAAAGCAACAAAGAACTTTGAAAATGTTCAAGGATCTTCAGGCCCTGGGGGAAGTTGGGTCCAGGACATTCTCTAGTCATTCCACCAAGTAGCCACCCCTGCCCAGGCCTAAGAAAGCTGTCTAAAGATGCCAGTTTCCTGATAAACAGGGAAAAGAGAGTCGGCAGATCGGTGCAGACGCAAGGAACCACACACGACCAGGAGCATGCCTGCCTGCTCCTTCCACCTTACTGTCGCCTTGTGGGAATGGGGTCTTGCTCTCGCCAGACATCCTGAAATTTGGATCATCCAAAATTTCTAACAGAAAGCTCGCATTATTACATAACAGCCTGAATTATATAAACGTTTTACTATCTAAAATCCACTTACAGGTGTTGAAAACAAAGACAAAGCATTGCAACAAGGAAAACTGATGCTGTGTAGCAGTTTGTGAATCTCTGCAAACTGTGCAGTAGCGAGAAGAAGCAAAGGGCCTGACGCAGGCACAGCTCTGCATTCCCCTGGCTAGTTCTGTCTAGACCTACGTTTCTAAGTTTTCCTCGCTCCCCTAGTATTTAGGAAGCCATTCACTTTTGAGGGGTACAGTGGAGATGTGAGACTTGGCTCTGCCCTCGACCTCACTAGCTGTGTGACCCTGGGCAAGGCCCTGCCTTCTCTGGTCTTTGAATGCTCCCTCCACATACCCACCCCTCCTGAACTCTCAGTGCTATTTTAAGTACCAGGATATCCTCACTGTGACTGATGGCCAAGAAAGGCAGCCTGCGCCCTTCACGCCATCATTTCACAACGTTCATGAGCCAAAGCACTGCGCTGGATGCCTTCAACTTCTACAGTAACGTGTGTCAATCACCTCTCAATAAGACTGGATGAAAAGAAGAAGACAGTCAGTGTAGGCTGTCCCATGTGGGACAACTCCACATCTGCATGTTGGAAAATGGGCCACATTTGTAAGCAACCACCAGAGATGATCAGGAGCATGCCAACTTTCCCTGTGAAATCAAATTTAGCCAGCTTCTAGAATTTCATCCACCAAGATGGAGCTACAGGAATGGAGATACCAGCCCAGCGAAGTCAGAAATGCTGGGCCCTGACAGCTCTTTGCTAAATGCATCCTGTTTTTATTTAAATGGCATCAGAGAGGGCCTCCTTGGTGGCACAGTGGGTTAAGCAACGCACTAGGAAGCAAACCGCAGCCACTGCAGCACGAGTTCGATCCCTGCTGCCGGCCAGGGAGGGGACCCACATGGTGTGGCAGACCTCTCCTGCTGTGCTCACTGCTCCCCTCAGCAGTGCACTTCAGTTGATCTGCCTGTTCTGCTCCCTGCTCTCTGTGGTGAATTCTCTCACACCCCACACACACACCTCTGGTCTGTACCCCAGTGCTTGTGTGCATAAATAAATAAATATTTTTAAAAAATGGCATCAGATGATCTTCTCACAGTGAAAAATCATCAAAATAATATGCCCTTTGAATTAGCACACTCTCCATATTCAGTTCGTTCCCGTATTCAAGTTGGTGATCCCCATCCGTCTGAATCAGGTTCTGCTTTCTCTTGTACCAAAAATATCGGTTCCTGTCCTTATTTGCTCAAAACTCAAGTCCTTCTCCACTCTGAGCAACCAGGTACCGCTCCCTTGGGTTCCAGCTTCTGCACTCTAGGGTTAAAAAGCCAGGGATGGGGACACAGGACAAAGGAGAGTCCTTGTCAATATATTTCAGCCTAGTGTTTCAGGGACCAGCATGACCGAGGGGTGGGCTGAACTCCTGGGTTCCCTACATAACTGAGTGGTCTTGTTTCCATTCTAGACAATAAATGCTCACCACCAGAAAAATCTAGTGTTCTGATGAGATCAAGGTTTCTCGTCTATCCTTAAGCAACTTTTCAAAAGAAAACAAATTAAAATTAAAAAGAGCTGACCCCAGGAGTTCAAAGGTGATGCAGAGGTGATTCCGGAAGTAGAAAAAGTCCTTCATGTGCACCACGTTGTAGGTGTTGTCTTTGTCCTTCTTCCTGAGGGCTTCCAGGATCTTCAGTTCCACCAGGGCCTGGTGGTGAAATCTAAGTGATTGGGGAGTGGCAGAGAGGGTGGGGAGCAGGGACAGAAGACACCGTGTCACGTCATGCTGCAGGACCCCACCCCGTGATGCCAGCAGGACTATCTAGAGAAGCAGGAAGCACTAAAACCCCCATATGTTTGCTTTCTGTTTCCCCCCTTGAGGACTTAGATGGCAGTGAGGGGTGGGAAGAGGGAGAGAGATGAGTAGCAGGTGAAAGGATCAGAGCTATGTGGGGTCCCTCTTCTATGTCCTACTCCACCCGCCCAGCCACACCTCTTCTTGTTCCTGATGATTTTCAAGGCCACCAACTCATTGTTTTTGTGATCCAAGCACTTGGCCACCTGTCCAAAGGACCCTTTCCCAATCATTTCCAGAACCTCGTAGCGGTAGGCAATGTGGTCATGCAGAACCTGCAGAGGGCAGACCAGGGAGGGTGAGGAGCAGAGCCCTAGACTCTGGGTTTCCCGACCCTAGAGCTCCTGGATCTCCATCTTCAGTTCATGGCTGACTCCTGGGAGAGACTCTCTGAGCTGCCCTGGGCCCATGTGCAGCTCTCACCCTCCTCCCAATGCCATTAGGCCGATGCCCGGATCCCAGGCCACCCACATGGTGTGGGGCAAGCCCCACAGGTTTATCAGTGTCAGACACTGCAAAGGACATTGGTCTCTGGGCAACTTGCGCCCAGCCCCAACCCTGCTACCACCTCTGGTTTTCTCCATGTGTGGGAGCCTGGGAAGTACAAAGGTTGGACGCCCTGACTATTCCTTCCAGTTGGGGCATTTCATGATCCTTGAAAGCAGCTGAACCGCATCTTAAGTTTGCATCTGATGATAGATTTTCAATACAAAGGTATTCAATTAACATTTAAATAAGTAGATAGTCAATAAACATGACAAAGAAAATGAACCTGAGCATGCAGCTATGTTGCTTGTTTGAAAACTATGCACATTGTAGCTTGTGTGTACACAGATGGAGCTTTTGAACACACACGAGGAGTCAGTGGGTCCCTCTTTGGAAAACCGGAGGAAGCTAAGCTCCATGCACCAGGACAACTAGTTCTGTGGGGCAATAATGTTTGTTTCAAAATAAAAAGGGACCCGCATGTGGGCTTCAATAAAGGAGACCCAAAAAGGAGTAATTGGGAGACTGCCTCTAATCTTAAGACTGGCATTTTTCACAGGGCCTGGGACTGTACAGAAGAGTATCCTTGGGAGGTTACCCCAGACGCACACCTGCCACCCAGAAACTCTTGGAAAAAGCCAATTCCGTTAGCAGAGTGGCTTGATCGTAACTGTATGTTTTCCCATTTTTAAACATGGTACTTCTTTGGTTTAGGCAACTACTAGCACCCTTTAGGATGCCTCGTCCCCCATCTATCAACACTAAATGCTATAAAACACCAAACTTTTTTCTTTCCAGTCTATCTTTTGCCCCCAAGTCCAAGGCCCTGCAGTTACCGTGACCTTTATCACCTTCATATAGGAGCCATGTTCATCGTCGTAACTTGTCTTGCTGAAATTCTCAGGCGCCATGTGCAGCTTCTCAGCTTCGAGCCCCAGGAACCACAGCTCTGTGTAGCCCAAGATTTCACTTTGCTCATAAGAAGAGAGTTGGTTCTTAAAGAACTTGAGGGCCTCTGTGGGAAAAGCACTGTGGTTGTCTGTTACGTTGAGGCACCCCAGGAAGGTACCGGGATGCAGACAAGGGCACCCCTCCTAGGTCAGGAGCTGGTCAAAGCTCTCCTCAACTCACTGTCCTTCTGGGGCTGGGCATCTCAATATCAGAGTGGGACATAGGATAAGGATGAATGACGAGGTCTTGTGCTGATTGCAAAAAATCAGGAGGACAAAACAAATGTGGGGAAAGGTAGAATTTTGTTCCCAAAGAATTACAGGTTGCATCAGCATGGGTAGTAAAATCTAGGAGTAAACTTAGCCACTGCCCAAGTTGATGGCTACACAGTCTCCCTGAGACCATTTGTAACTCTACTGTCTTCAGGGATCAGACAGGAAACATAAATGTGATTTGAAAGGTGCAGGGGAGCCAGCGAGTCCCTTAGGTTACAAGAAAGCTGTGGGGTGCTCTTCTCTACTCTCTCCTGGTCAATCACTCAGGACTCTGGGGCTTGGTCTGGGGGTGGGTAGGGAGGAATTCACACTTTAATAGATGGAGATAAGCCAAAGCGGCCCAGAGGAATGACACCAAGACTGGGAGACACACCATGTTATTTGATAAACTGCTGAAGAGTAGAAGAAAATGGCAGGGAGGAGGGGGGTGCATAGGGAAGTGGGAGGAAAGATCACTGACCTCATCTATGTGAAGAGCACTCAAGAGGAAGGTGGAGAAGACACTTTGCCCAGAGGCTACAACCAAGGCCCAAGAGACCAGAGGGAGCCAGACAGTAGCTCCGCAGAGGCAGACCCGGCTCACAACAGAAATGGTCTCCTTATGGGGAGCTCCTGAGGTGGTTTAAGCAGAGGAAGGACAACTGATGTGAAAGTATGCGTTCAAGCCTCAGCTCGTGCTGGTACACCAGGTACCGGCAGATGTTGGTTCTCTTGCTTCAAGCCCTCACAGATTATAAATCTCTGAAGAGACCTTTCAGGTCTCACCACCAGCAATTACAAAGACTACCTGGTAGGTCTGGGCGGGGGTTGAGGGAGGGGTAGGGATAGGGTGGCAGTTATGGAGTGGGGAGCTGCCACCCCACACCAGTGTCATTTAAGTCTCCCAAGAGTTACAGTCAAAGACTGGCCCTGGTTGGCCCAGTCCTTACCCTCACCTGCTTTCTTAGCCCAGAAGCTTCTATTCAAAGGCCCCCTCAGGCGCTCCTGCCAAGACCTCCTCTTCCAGAGACACTTTCCTCCACCCTGACTTGGTCCTCAGTACATTTCCACTCCTAGCCCTTTCTGTGGCCCTCCTCTCCCTTAAAAAGCCAGGAACCTTTTGTTCAGCCTTCCTGGAGCAGTTATCTTACTGCTCCCTGGGGCCAATGCCTGGGGAAATGGCGCAGATGCGTTTCAGAGATCTCTTCCCCTGAGTCTCCAGTCTATACCAACACCCTCTCCAGCCCAGCCCAGTCTAGCTAACACCGCCCCACTACCAGCTGTCTAGTGCCCCCATCCATACCTGCTGATGTCAGAGGTACTTTATGCATCTTCGGTGTTTTCTCCTCTGACTTGGGATCTTCGGTTTTAATGTTCGAGGGGAAAGATATTTCTGAAATCTTAAATCCCGAGGCTGACATCTGTCTTTGAGTTTTATTTCCCTGTCCAGGGAGAGAGACTTACAATAAGGACCGCTAGCTCTTCTCTGGGAGTCACTGGCCAGGGACAAACATGTCCAGCTTCTCCTTCCTCTCCGGGGAGAAAATGGTCATTTTGAGACTAGATCTTCTGAGTCTTTCTCCCCATCTGTCTGACCTAGGGTCCTCTCTATGCAGCCATATGCATTACCATATGTGACAATGGCAATAAGATGTGGACAGTTTCTACTGGTCTTGAGGCTAATTCCAACAAAATTGACTTGCACAAAGGCACTTTAGTTCAAATACTTGAACTTATTCCTGCAGCCCCTCTTTGGCACTTTCTCACATTTTCTCATTTGGTCTTTACAAAAAAGTAAAGGGGCCTCCCTTGGTGGCACAAGGGGTTAGTTAAGTCACAGCACTGTGAAGCTATTGGCAGCCACTGCAGCATGAGTTCAATCCCCAGCCAGGGAGGGGACCCGCATGGCACAGCAGACCTCTCCTGTCTCACCTAGCTGCTCCCCTTAACAGTGTAGATCTGCCTGTTCTGCTTCCCTCTCTGTCTCTGGTGAATCCTCTTACCCTTCCACACCTCTGACCTGTACCCCAGTTTTTGTATACATACATAAATAAATCTTTTTTAAAAAAAGTAAGAGACACAGTAGAGAATTAAACAGTCTGTATGCTTTTAACATGTATACACCACACATTTCCTTTTTAAAAAAAAAATATTTTATTTATTTATGTATACTAGAGCTGTGGTGCAGGCCAGAGTCCTGGGAGGCAAGAGGATTCACCAGAGAGAGAGTAGGGAGCAGAACAGGCAGAAATACCTCAAATACTGCTGAGGGCAGCAGCGGGCGAGGCAGGAGAGGTCTGCTGTGCCATGTGGGTGCCCTCCCTGGCCGGCGGCAGGGATTGAACTCGTGTTGCAGTGACTGTGGTCTGCTTCATAGAGCATTGCTTAATCAACCGTGCCACCAGGGAGGCCCTCCGTTTTCCTTTTCTTAATGAGTCCTCATGACAAGACTGCCGAGGACTTGCTTTGCAGGTAGTTTCACAACTTATTTGTTGAAATTTACACTGATTGTAAAGAGCGAGAAAAGGACTAACCGCCCAGCTCATTGGCTGACATTGTTCTTTCCCCACTGCCCTGGGCCTTTCTAAACTCATTTCCAGGCTGAGATCAGGTCTTTCCTGGCCCACTGCTTGGCACTCACCTGATACAGCAGAGGTGGTTTAAGCAGGATTTTATTGCTGATGCGAGGGAATTTAACCATGTTCTTCTTCTGTTTGGGATTCCCAAATGGGAGTGAAGTAACACTGGTGTTTGTATTCTATAAGAGCAGAAATGGGGGAAGTTACTGATGCCTTGGATGAGATAATGTGTGTTGAGAGACATTTCCAATCCCCTTTCCACTGTAAGGTTGAGTTTAAACCAAATCTAGGCTTAAATCTATCTTGCAAGTTCTTGGAAAAGAAAATAGAGTGGCCGAGGAAACAGAATTTGAGCCTAAAGAACTGAAACTAGCCCCCATCAGATCTTTCTCTAAGCTTCAGTTATCACTGCAATGGGGACAAAAATGGGACAAATCTCATAAGGCTTTTGAGAAGTAAATAAGGCAACCTTGGTAGAATATTCCATACACCTAGGCATTATTATCTTCATTCCTCTACCTTACCAGCATAACGGGGGAAGTTCTTTCTGCTGCATGTGCAAATTCTTCCTTGATGCCACATAAGCTCCTGTTTCCTTTTCCTCTCCATGACTGACTTGACCTACTCACTGGGGTCCTAGTATCCTCTGCACCGACTGATGGATGACTGACTGGGAAAGAGGCAGACCGACTCTCAAAGAATAATAGTCTTTGAAACTGCATGGAAATGAGGGATGATGACATGGATGGAGCTCATCATTTTATGATCAGTTGCCCCAAAATGCCTATGCCAAGCTCCCCCGACCGGCCACCTACCTTCAGCCTCTGCTAGAGAAAAGACACTGGCATCACTTCCTACCTTACGAAAAAATTGGGTCATTTTGAGAGTCTTGATCTTGGAAGGTAGCTTCTGGGATTGAACCAAAGGCTTACTCTCAACCTGGGTTGATGGAAGAGAATTGAAATTGTGCTTGGTGTGGTTTCACCGCAAGCTGCCCAGATATTTATTTTGCTTCATTACAAATAAATAAGATACACTCAAAGCCAGTTCCCCTGACCCCAAAGCTAGAAGAACTAAGAGCAGCTCAAAGAAGAGCTGACTGCGTGCATGCATGAAGGAATGATTACGCAAATAAATGATCTTCCTAACAGTGTCTATCCCAGGTTGACTTGTCCTATGGTTTTCACACTTTTGGGAAAAAAAATCCCATTAACCCTTTCTTCAAATAAAATCTTAACTGGGAGCCCAGATATGGGAAGAGCTAAAAATTGAATTTCTCTTGTTAAAGAAAATGTCCGTAGTCTTTCCAAGATTCCTTCCTTTACATGCTAGGATACAGCAGCCCAGCCCGAACACCAGCAACCTGACCAGAGGAGACTTCAGGATGGGACAAGGAAGGAAGGGAAGATGAGACCCCAGGCCAGTGTGTCCCACAGGTGGTGAGCCACTGTGGGCTGTGGCATTCTGTGTATAGTACCCAGGTGACAGTCCCCTATAACAGTAATTCCCTTCATCTAATGCTCACTTGAAAACTACAATTAGCACATTAAAACTTTAATTTTGTGAGTTTTAGAATGTGGTATTTAGAATGAAACTGAGATTTAAATTTATAAAAGAGAGTGAGTATATGCACTAAGTACTATGCAATGCTATGCAAAATTCAGAAAGGTAGCACTGTGATGGCTAAAGTTGAGCACAAACAGCCTATGGTTTGAATCTAAGGTTTGTTCTCTGAATCAGAACTAGGGTCCTCCTCCTTCTAGTCTCTCTTAGGAAACTGACTTTTCTCTAAGGTGGAGGCACAGCTGGTCACAGAGACACCTCTATCAAGCTGGGCCACACTTAAATGGTGAACTAGGTATAACATTTGACTTAGCATAACTAAGCCCTTCAAGAGCTACCATGATGGGACTATCTAGAATAGTCCATCCTCACCTCCCAGAGAAAGGGCGTCATCTTGTTACAGGGCAACCCTGATATAAAACGGGTTGGCCTGACTGGGTTCTCACCTGTGCGCTTGAAAGACACTTACAATGCCCCAACTGCAGGCACACACAACAAAGGTTAATAAAGGTTTTATTTACCAAAGGAGGAGAAATAAAGAAATGAATAACTCAAGGAGAAGAGAGGGAGACAAATCTGTCACTGTGTTCTACCAGTTCCTCCAAGCGGGGACCCAACAGCACACTGAGAGCTGGCTCCAAACCAAAAGGGCCCCAAGGCCCACATGTCTGGTTTTATACCAAGCCTGGCTGCTTAACGCCACCCTCAGTTTCCAGTGATTCACTCTTCAGTCGATGACCTTACGGGATTTGTAGATCTTGGATATCATTGGGCTGGAGTGGGGATGGAGTCCATAAACCTATATGTATAGTTCATTCAGGACATCCTTTTCCCCTAACAGTCTGAGGGAGAGGCAATGGCATAGCACAGGCTGTGACTTCTGACCAGACTAATTTGATTGTCTAACATGTACTATACACAAGGTTTGGTTGCTTATTTCATGAACAATAAATATATCTGAGCAAATACTGCAATTGCAAATCTCACCGAGTCCCAATCTCTCATCAAATAAATTTGTGAGGATTAAAACTTACAGCCATAAACGATGATAATAAGCTAGCATTGAAGATGAGTTGGGGAGACCAGACAGATAAATTAAAACTTCATTGACCAAACATAATCCAGGCTAAATAGTAAACAAGGAACATGAACCAAAAAAGAAGGAGGAGATCACAAAGAAAGTAATTCACCCAGGAGAATGAGGGGAATGGGGGTTTTAAGTTGGAGGCAGTGGTTTTTAATTGGATGGGAGGGTGGAGAGCATGTTCATTGGCTCAAACAAAAGTATCTGGGCATGCTCTGGGAGCTCCACTGCTCATGGTGGTTAGACTGGTGCAGAGGGTACACTACGGATAGCGGAAGGCACCAAATGCTAAGCTAAGATACTCTACATTATGAATGACAGTGAACCTCTAGTAGCAAGGTTGGTAATTACATATGCAAAGCAATATTTCAGGAAGACCCCACCAGCAGCAATGTGTATAAGATAATGCTTAAAGGTAGTGACCTGGAAGTCAGACTCTTGGGTTTTGAATCTCAGTTCCACTAGAAAGTCACCTGACACTGGGCAAGTTATTAACCTTTCCTCTTGTAAGAGGGGAATAATCACAGCACCAATACAGCAGTGGTGATCCAAGATCAGGCCCTGGATGGTGGCTGCAGGAAGTCCCTGCAGACTGGAAGATAGATGGAGCCACCAGGGTCTTTCCAAGACTCGTTTTCTGGGTTCATCACAGCTCTGGGTGCCTCCTTAGGATCCAAACGTTTTATATGACCATAGACTGAAAATTTAGTTTTTAAAATTACTGTTATCTAAAACAAAATATATTACAGCAGAGAACCCTAATGGGTTCAGTACAGTGGTGGGAAGAGGGGGTAAAAGGGTGAAGGTATAATAGGGTGGTCCCCAGGAAAAGGGTAAGTTCCAGGTTCCCTGTCCACCCAAAGGAAGAGTAGAGCTAAGCAGGGAGGAGAAGAAACTAGAGAGGAGACTGGGGAAGAAAAGCAGAAGGATGGCAAGCAAGAAGGAGACCTGCAGGAGGCACCTGGAGCAGAGACACATGAAGAACTTGTACTTGCTTCTTGGTCCTGGACCGGTTGTAACAGATGCGGGTGAGAGACCCATGGGGAGATTAACAATGGCAGCTTTTACCTCAATTTTGATTCTGCTCTTTTCCTCCCAGACTTGTCTGACTTTTTCTGACCCTTTTCTCTGGGTCTTCACTGAAAGGTACTTTAGACTTCTGGCAGACTTTTGGGCCTTGCTTTGGGCCAATCCTGTTTGGCTGGACTTTTACCCAAAAGGGGACAGGGAACTTCAGGTGCTTGAGTTAGTAATTATATCCTTTGTTTTTTCTGTATTGTTCCCTAATTGTATTAAAGTTCTTTCCTTTAAAGGTCTTATATGTTTTGTCTTGATGTGGCAGATGGCAGAACCTATTTAGAGAGGGCAGGTTTGGGGGTTCTGGGGTGCCCCTCTCCCTGCCCTGTAACAGATGCAACAATAGTAAGGAGCATGCTTTCCCTGAAAGACACAGAATCAGCCTGGAAAAGGGCCTTCCAGGGACCCAGACTGGAGTCCTCAGGGACTCAGCTTGGTGCAGGAGGGAAGAAGGGAGAACCCCATTGATGGAAACTGACAGTAGAAAAATGCAAGATGAAGGTCTTAGAAGGACAAAGACCAGAGGTGTAGGTAGGGATGATTAATGACTCTGACACTAAATCCTGGCTATGGAGGTTTCCAGGAATCTGAGATGGGGTCAGAAATGATTATCAGGGGACTCCCTGGTGGCACAAGGGGTTAAGTCGCGGCACTCTGAAACTATCTGCAGCCACTCCAGCATGAGTTTGATTCCCGGCCAGGAAGCTGACCCACAAGGTGCCGCAGAACTCTCCTGTCTCCCTGCTGCTCCCTTCATCAGTATACTTCAGTAGATCTGCCTATTCTCCTGATCACTCTGTCTCTGGTGAATCCTGTCAACCCCCTGCACCTCTGGTCTATACCCCAGTTCCTGTATGCACAAATAAATAATTTTTAAAAAGAAATTATTATCAGCCAGATGTGGGGACAGAGAGGATTATGAATCACAGAAGACCAACCCAACCTGACCCCAAGGTGATAATTTCCACAATAATTCCATCAAAGTGTAACAGGGTCATCCCCAGGAAAGGGTGAAATTCCAGAACCACGGTTCAGCCCTAATTGGGTGGAGCTGAGCAGGGAAAGAAAATTCTGCAGAGAGGACAGAAGGAAGGGAGGAAGAAGGAAGCAGGATGAAAAGCAGCAAGGAGACCTGGAGGAGGCACGTGGAGCAGAGGGACATGTGAAGAAACTGCGCTTGCTTTCTGGTCTTGGACTGGTTGGAACAGATGTGGGTGAGAGACCCTTGGGGAGGTTCACAATGGCAGCTGTCATCTTGACTTTGATTTTGCTCTTTTCCTCCCAGATTTGTCTGACTCTTTCTAACCCTTTTCTATGGGTCTCTACTGAAAGGTCCTTTGGACGTGTGGCAGGCTTTTGGGCCTTGCTTTGGGCCAATCTTACTTAGCTGAACTTTTNNNNTCAAGGAGATGGGTAACTTTGGATGCTTAACTCAGTAACTATATTCTTTGTTCTTTCTTTATTGTACCCTAGTTGTATTAAAGTTCCTTTCCATTAAAGGTTTTATGTGTTTGTCTTAATGTGGCGGATAGCAAAACCCATTCAGAGAGGGCAGGCTTGGAGGTTCTGGGGTGCTCCTCTCCCTGTCCTGTAACATAAGGACCCACAAACCCCACACACTGAACCCCATCACCTGAACCATAAAACTGTTCACAAGAGGGTCAGGTTAAGAGTCACCTCCGGGCCCACACACAAATCTGGGGATTCCCCTGGGGTCTCCTGCTAAGCTTGCTGGCCACAGCTGGGTGCTGGCCTATGGAGTCTCAGTCCAGGCTCTGCACCAATGCATCCTGTGCCCTCCACAAGTTGCTGATGGAGGCCTGAATCTGCCCTGGGTCCCCTCTGCTGCCTCTCTGTGCTGCCTTCTGAGCTGACGGGCTTTCCCTAAGCAAGTCTCCTCTCCATTGCTCACACTGTTTTGTTTTCTCAGCAAAAAAAAAAAAAGGCAATTTTATCTCAGAGCTCTGCAAAAGCAAGCTCACCTTTCTCAAATGGAACTTGAACTTAGAAGTGACGCAGAGGCAGTGGAAGGGCAGGAAGTAGAAATCCTGCTGCTCAGCCCCCATGCCCTCCTCCCCAGGATTCATGCAAAATAGCTGGAAATTTGCCAAACTACAGCTGACCTTTGGACAAGTGGGTTGGAACTGCAGGGGGTCCATTTACATGGACATTCTTCTACCCTCTGGTTCCACATTCATGGATTCAAACACCCCACATCAGATAACCCTCAGCTAAATTCACAGATATGGAAACTATTATTTGTATGCAAACTTTCCACTGCCCCAACAAGTTGTACAGGATCAACTGTATCCAGTTATAGGTTCTTGAGATGCAGCCTCAGGGATTCTTGCAGAAACACCTTCCTGCCTCCCTGGGCTGGAGGAGACTTGGAATCACAGAGAAGGGGTGAACCTAGGTAATGCATTCATTCTTAGTGTATTCACGGAGCATACTGATGCACCAGTGTTACCAGTTTTGCCTGAAGAGCTTTGGAATTACAGAATCTCAGATGTGACACCAATCTTCCAAGAAGCAGAATCCAGAAAACTTTGTTTTTTAGGAAAGCCCCCCATGTGAGTTCTATGCAACTGATTTAAGAGCCACAATCTAATGCAACCCCCATCTTTGGGGTTTATCTCCCCCACCTCTGAACTTGGTTTTCCTTATGCCATTGATGTTTATGTAGCCATCTTAATTTTTTTTAACGAACTCTTATCTCCCTCCAAGAGTCTATGGCCACAAACATTGGGTTTTCTCCGAATGCCAGCCCGCAAGAGCAGTGTGGCCGCGTAGTTTCAGCTAGGGTCCCCAAGGTGCATGCCATCACCACAAGCCTGGACTGAGCTGAGGTCACCTGCAGAATCAATCTTGGAAGGGCCCAGAGTCTCAGGATGGGGGTGGGGTCTTCATTAGGTATCATCCTCCCGGGGAGGGGGCAGGGGGAACAGGAGAACTGCAGGCTGCTTCTGTATGATGTTGATAGAGGATAAAGAATAGGAAAACCAGAAAGGAGACACCACTAGGTCAGGAACCTGGCTCACACAAGGAAGTGGGGGTAGAAGGGATGAGCATAACCACTGATTCTGTAACAGGGTGGTCCCCAGGAAAGGGGGAAGTTCCAGAATCCCATTTCCACCCTAAGTGGGTGGAGCTGAGCAGGGATAACAAGATGCTGGAGAGAGGAGAGAAGAGGACAGAAGGAAGGGAGGAAGAAGTGGTACAGGGCAGGGAGAGGGGCACCCCAGAACCCCCAAACCTGCCCTCTCTGAATGGGTTCTGCCATCTGCCGCATTAAGACAAACATATCAAACCTTTAATGGAAAGGAACTTTAATACAACTAGGGTACAATAAAGAAAGAACAAAGAATATAGTTACTGAGTTAAGCATCCAAAGTTACCCATCTCC
>JAGFMF010011958.1:7171755-7248181 GCA_019455555.1 Galemys pyrenaicus | reverse complement strand
CTTCCTTCCTTCCTTCCTTCCTTCCTTCCTTCCTTCCTTCCTTCCTTCCCCACCACTCCCTCTTCTGCAAGTCCAGGTCACTCACCAGCAAATTCACTCTCATTTGAGCCCCCTCACCTTCTCCAAAAAGCATCTGTAACCTTCTCTCTGGCATTTGCCACAGAAACCGCCAGTCTTTCTGTCTCTCTCTCTCTCTCTCTCTCTCTCTCTCTCTCTCACACACACACACAACACACACACACACACACACACACACACCATCCCAGCACCTGAAAAGCTCACGGCACAGGACTGGCTCACATCTGCCTTCTGCTGGACTCTTAAGGTTTTAAGCAAAGATCTCAAGCTAATCTCAGCATCCCGAAATCTAATATCGTATCTTACATATAGGAGACACTAAAATAATTACTAAGAGAAAAAAAGGAAGAGGGAGGGAAGGGAAGGAGAGCGGGAGAGACCAAGGGACCATGAAGCTTCTGCTATGGTCAAAGATTTGGGCTGACAAAGTTGCCAGGGAGACAGTTGAGCTTGAACTTGAGCTTCCCCTTCCAGTTGAGGGCAGCACCCTTTCCACATTCCCTTTCAAATGACTTCCAACCCACCAGGAGCCAAGGCTCTCCTATCCCCTGGCACCTCCTTTTGTCTGGAAAGCTTCCAAATTGCATAATTCATGCCCTCCCCAACAGGTGCACTTCCACTTAGGAAGACTTCAGGGGCTGGAGGAGGTTTTAGGAAAGTAGGGTCTCACAGCCCTCCTCAGCAGGAGCCATTCCCCTCATGCTGACCCTGACACTTAGCTTCCAGGTCAGAGTGGAGGGAAGCAGTTCTAGAAGGGTACCCAGCATCAGTGTCCCCTCCCTTGAATTCCATCATGCCACCCCCTCCCCCACCCCATGCACATGCTGCCTCCCCTGGTGTCCAGCCAGCGCTCTGGCTTTACCCGCAGGTGGCGGGGTAGTGACTCTCTGCCCCTAACTCACAGAGAAAGGACACAGGGCCCGGCCCCTCTGCCTAGAGGAGGAGAGCCCCAAGAGCACTGCCTCCCTCGCATCTTATACAGAACCCTGGAAGTCTTCATCTCTGAAGTTCAGGCGAGAAAGCGAGGGATGTCCAGAAGGCATCAGGGCCGCCCTGGCCCCTGCTCCCAGCCCACCCCCCTCTCTGTCTTGTCAGAATGGCTTGATGCTACCAGAGGGCTTCATCCCAATCCTACCTCACCGTTTCTTTTTCTATTTTCTCAGCTGGATCCTCCTGGCCCCTTTCTCCTTCCAGTTTAAAATGGAAAAAAAAAAAAGTCCTGAATGCCTGCTCAAGATTGAAGTTCAAGTTCTGGGCTATCAAATCACAGCTTCCTCTTTTCAGGCTCCATAATCCCTTCCCAGAGGCCAGAACAACTGGGAGCTCAAAACAAACGCATTCATGCAGGGAGAGGGTGCTACCAGAGAAAGAAATCTTTGGGGATTCTCTCCAGAACACAACACCTTCCACAATTAGGCCTCCACAGAGCAGCAGGGGGCCGGGGAAGAGGGCGGTGCCTGGGCTCCTTAGATCCCCAGCTAAGGCATTAAGCTACTAGGGGTTACAGACTTTAGGCAAATCTCAGCCCCTCTCCCACCGCCCCTGCTAGCTAAGATGCTACCCTGAAGCCCCCCTGCTGGGTACGAGGAAGCCATGGTGCCTGGACAGAGGTGAGCACCCCTCTGACTACATCCACAGCAGCGCTGGCTCTGGGGACCCATTAGCCAAGTGAACTTGCCCAGCACTTGGGAGGACCAAGTGAGGACATCATCACATTGACGTCATGTCCTCCCTGGAGTCCTGGGCAAGGTGAAGGTAAAGGGAGGAGATTCTGGTCAGTCTGGGGGCTTGGGGCATATTAATAACACAACAATCTCACAGGGTGAAAGGGGCAAATGGGAACTCTGCTCAATTTTTTTGTAAACCTAAAAGTGCCCCCCAAAAGTAAAGGACGTAAACAGTAGGCAAGTCAGGGCCTTCCTGGTGGCACAAGGGGTTAGGTCACAGCACTGTGAAGCTATCTGCAGCCGCTGCAGCATGAGTTCGATCTCGATCCCTGGCATGGGAGTGACCCACAAGGCACAGCAGACCTCTCCTGCCTCTCCCACTGCTCCCCTCAGCAGTGGATTTCAGTGGATCTGCCTGTTCTGCCCCCCACTCTGTCTCTGGTGACTCCTCTCACCTCTGGCCTGTACCCCAACTCTTGTTTGCATAAATAAATAACTCTTCAGGGAAAAAAAAAGCAAGTCACAACCAGTATAAACTATTTGTCGCACATACAACTGACAAAGGATTAATGCACCCCTTGAATAGTTTATATTTATTTATAGATAAATAGATGTATCTACTATTCGTGCATAGTTCATACACTGTAGAACATATATATTATATATATGAGTATATGCATAGCATATTTTACAAATCAATAAGAAAAAACAATACAACAGAAAAATATTTAAGCAAAGAAATAACCAGGCACTTTACAAAAGACCAGCAAACACATGAAAGAGGTTCAGTCTAATTAATCATCATCACAATGCAAATCAGAACACAATAAAACATTGTTACACAGCTATTAAACTGACAGAAGAAAGAATCATACAGTAACAAGTGATAAAAAGGATGTGGGACAACTAGATTCTAAGGCATTGTTGGTGGCAAGATACAATGACAGCAAAATCTTAGCAAATTGGTGGGAATTATCTGGTATAATCCAACATTCACATGCCTTGCAATTCCCTTCCAAGTATATATTTTAAAATCCCTTGCCCACGCACACTAGGACACATGCATGGCCATGTTCACAGCAGAACCATTTATAAAAACAAAACACAAGAAGGCCTCCCTGGTGGCGCAGTGAGTTAAGCAACACACTAAAGCAAACCACAGCCACTGCAGCACGAGTTCGATCCCTGCCGCTGGCCAGGGAGGGGACCCACATGGCACAGCAGACCTCTCCTGCCTCGCCCGCTGCTCCCCTCAGCAGTGTGTCTGCCTGTTCTGCTCCCCACTCTGTCTCTGGTGAATCCTCTCACCTCCTGCAACTCTGGCCTGTAACACAGCTCTTGTATTCATAAATAAATAAATCTTAAAGAAAAAAAACACAAACACAAGAAAAAAATCATCAGCTGTAAAACTGACAAGATGTGTGATATATCCATACAATGGGACATAGCAGTGTCCCCAAGATGAATGATGAATAAGCAGGTTCCTAAGGACAGAGGACACAGCCACCGGTCAGCCAGCATGGAGGCCTAACCAGTCCCAGGGGAAATCAAGCAGCAGGGCACAGGTAATCACTAAGTCCTGAGCATGAAAAGTGAGTTGCAAGGGGCTTCCCTGGTGGCACAGGGGTTAAAGTCTCAGTGCTACTAAACTGTCCACAGCCACTGCAGAATGAGTTCGATCCCCGGCCAGGGGACTAACCCACAGGCACAGCAGACCTTTCCTGTCTCGCCCGCTGCTCCACCCGCAGTGAACTTCAGTGTACACCGCTGGCCTACACCCCAGCTCTTGTATGCATAAATAATAAATCTTTGAAGAAATATAAATTTTAAAAAAGCAAGCTGCCGAAGAAATGTAAACAGTTGATGCCATGTCTATAAAAAACAAAAGCCTACAAAGTTAATCCATACATAGGGAAGGCAGTCTAAAAACAGTTAAAGAAAAACAATGGAAGGATAGATTTCAAGTTCACAAGAGGGGCTATCTCCATGGGGTCATGAAGAAAGTGAGATGTGATGGGGGATGAACACACCCGAATTCTTTAAACCACGCCAGACACACACAGGGTTTGCATTATGTTGTTATTCTTTAGACTTTTCACAAATACTTACCTATTTATGTCTTTAGTCAACATTTAATAATCAAAAAGTGTAAAGCATAAATAACTACAGTATAAAATCTGAATCCTGATTTCAGGTTTTATTAACAGAATGGGTTTCAGTGATTGGCTTAATGTCAGTGGTCCTCAGTTGCCTCCTCTCCTAAAAGGGAGTGAGGACAACCTCAATGTTGTTGAAAGGAGCAAATGCAAAGGGCTAATCACATATGGGGCAGGAGTTTTATTTCTGCCATCTTGTCTCTACCTCCAGCGTCAAGAGAATAGGCTCTGTTTTTTGTGGCTTGGGAAACTCTCAACAGAAGTGATCTACTTCCTCCCATTAATTCTGGTACCCAGAGACCTCCTCCCCCACCCACCCACCCCCCACCCCTGTCACATCCTGTCCTGTCCCAGCCCAGGGAATCTCAAGTCTCTGTTTCTTTCTTTCTAAATTGAGAGGGCCAATGGGAACTCAGAACAAAGGAACTGGTACTTACTAGGTAGAGCTGCGAGGGAACAGTAGGATCCTAGGAGATGACAGCAAAACTATGTTAGTGCTCTTTCTCAGGACTTCAAGTTCACCGGGATGCAGACATAATATTCTGTTACATACCTATTTTTCACTGAGCTACCAATTATACATTGAATGCTTGCAATCATATTTTAAATGTTTTAGTTCTGTTATCATTATAAGCTCTTCTCATTACACCTTGAACTTGCATTTCAAAAGTGAATTCAGGGTCTCCCTGGTGGCACAGGGGGTTAAGTCTCAGCACTATGAAGCTATCCATAGCCACTGCAGCATGAGTTCTATCCCCAGCCAGGAGCTGACCCACAGGGCACAGCAGACCTCTTCTGTCTCATCCACTGCTCCCCTCAGCAGTGGATTTCAGTAGATCCACCGATTCTGCCCCCCCCCACTCTGTCTCTGATGAATCTTCTTACTCCCCACACCTCTGGCCTACACCCCAGTTCTTGTATGCATAAAAAAATCTTTTAAAAAATGAGTCCCATAATTTAAAATTTTCGAAGAGGAAATAGTGACATAAATACCAATCATTTTATTTCATAGAACATAAAATGCTATTTTAACAAGTAATCAGTATAAAAATTTTCACATTATCAAGGTATGAGCTTGATAATGTGAAAATCCACCCCATTTTTAAAGAAATGATCAATTAGGTGTTTTACATTCATTTGTTCACACCAAGTCTCTGAATTTTGGGGTATATTTGCCAATACAGTCACCTCCATTTGGACTTGCTCCAAGTCAAGGGTTCTATTGCAGAAAATGAACAGGTGATAAAAAGACATCTACTTAACTCTCATCGGAATAATTACCAATGTAAAGACAACAGTTACAAGTTTAAATGGCATTTTTAAATGATACCGTCAGTTTGCTGCAAGTTGTAAAATACAACATAAATGAACTTACCTTGAAAATTATTTTTCACTTTCTTTTTGACAATTCTTGTCACAATAACTACAACAGAATTTGCTTTCTATGGCTTTAAATATGCAAAGGAACCTTATAGAACAACATTTAACAGTTGATATCAACAAAGAGGCGTGAATTAAGACTGTTTTATAATATGAGTTTAACTCTATTCACTAGGCTTATGGCCTTGGGATTGTTACCTGCACTTGACTCTCAGGTTTCCCCTCTGTAAAATGAAGATAGTAATAGTACTTGCCTAAAAGTTTCACATAAGAGGTATCTAAATATAAATGTGAACTCAAGAAGCTAAAAAAAGGTAAGTTACAAAACTCATGATGGTTTTTCTAAAGTGAAACCAAAACTGAGAACATTCTGTTTGCACAATATTTTTAAATATGAGCTGACAGATGTTATTTTATTGTATCACCATGTTTTGCTGTAGATTTACTATTTAAAATATTTCATGTTAATTTTGTTATAGCAAAAGAGGTGCTTCAGGTTTTAATGCATTTTCTACCTATGAATTTCAAAACAATTATTTTTGTTGAATGTTCTGATAGCAAGGGAGGGGTTGGGAAACATGATCATTGCATACAGCCCGTTTTTTGTGAGTTATAATCCCAAGGGAGCAAATAAAAGGGTTAAATCAGAAACAATGCTTGGAGGAGGTGACTTAAGGAAGTATATGAACTATGTGGAGGAGAATTTTTATCAGGTTTTAGATATGGTGCCAAAGGCTGATTCCCCCATCAGTAATGCATGCCCTGGGCTGAAGTTTGTAGCAAAATTTTTCAGAACAAAGATTCCAAACAGTATGTTCTTTTGAGCAAGTTATGACCTTCAAGCTGAGGCATTGGATTAAAAAAAATACACCTGCTTTAGAAGCTGACCATGCAGATGATCATCACAAAGCACCACATCTTAACAGAACATTCAGTGCTATGTGACTTTTCCCTAGTTTTTGAGGTAGAATAAAAACACGTGTCTGTGTTAGAAAAATCCCACAGGTATTTTCTGGAAAGTTCTTGGATACCATTTGGAAGCATTGCAGGATGCTTCTTGCATGGTTTCTGGTATACAGAACAGAATAAAAGTCACTGTCAGTAGCTGTTGATGGGGGCTCTTCACACACAAATCTCCTATTATATTATGACCTTGCAGTTCTGAATTCCAGGAAGCCTCACTCTGTTCTCCAGCCCACTTCCCCTCCATGCCCACCCGGAGGTGTGTCTGCCAACAGCAGAATCTTCCCACACCTTCCCCTTATCCTGCCATCACAGGGGATGTAACACAACAGCCACCCCTGATCCTGGAGGATGCCTCTCTTACAAATGAAATGTAAGGATCCTTACCCTCACAGAGGCGAAATTTTGTTTCTTTCTTGATTTCAAAACTGGGAAGGATGTCAAATTGCATTTCCTTGGCTTCTTAGCATCCATTTTAGTTCTGCAAGAGAAAGAGTGAAAAAATAAATCGGGGGCCTCCCTGGTGATGCAGGGGTTAAGTCTCAGCACTATGAAATCGTTGGCAGTCACTGCAGCATGAGTTCAGTCCCAGGTCAGGGAGCTGGCCCACATGGCGCTGCAGACCTCTCCTGTCTCTCCTGCTGCTCCCCTCGGCAGTGTATTTCAGTAGATCTGCCTGTTCTGCTCCCTGATTCATCTCTGGTGAATCCTCTCAACCCCCACACCTCTGGCCTGTACCCCAACACTTGTATGCATAAATAAATAAATCTTTTCAAAATAAATAAATAAATAACTTGGCAGTAGGAACTTTTGGGAACATTCTCATCCTGCCACTTTGCTCCTACAAAATTCCTACTAAGTGCCTATCTTTGCTAACTGGAAGAAACCTGGAGAGGACTTTCACTTTCACTTTTCACTTTCACTTGGTTTTGCAGCAGTAGTTCCAGAGGTAACAGGACCCTCAAGCAGAGAGAGCAGCCTTGCCAAACTCCTTCCCCGCCAAAGACTTTCTATAGGCTGTGCATTGAGCACATTAGTCTTTGCTGTACTATGTGCTAATGTGAATGTAGGTTTTATGTGTTACTTAGTAGGTTATTTTGGGGGTCTGGGAAACCATCCAACATCTTCATTTTATGCCATTTGGTTTACAAGAGTTTTCGTTGTGCTTTTGGGTATCAATCAGAAGAGCATATAATTGTCCCCATTCCCAGGAATGGGAAGAATAAAAGCAGATTTGAAGAAAAAATTGGTAGGACTAATGGTAGTGACTGAGTCTCTGCTGCTTTTTGTTTCCCTGCTAGTGGCTGGTTGAGGTCAGCAGAGAGAGTATCTTGGCATTAGTTCTAATGATCTCAGGGCAGAGAGACAGAAACCAAGAAAGTATGAGCTAATGAGGTAGGTAGTACATTAGGTCACCAAGAAAAAAAGACCCATTTTCCCCAGCTAACTGCAAAGTAAACCATTCTCTTGCCACAACACCTTTCTCCCTAAAATATGGATTCCATTAGTGGTCACCATATAGCTTAATGCTTCTAGGAAGAGAAAAGAGGGACAATTGGTAGAAACGCTTTTTCTGCATCTCACTGGGCCCTTTTTACACCTTTTACATTTGGTCATTTAGAGTTTAGCTCTATGAATAATTTAGCCCACAGCAAGATGAAAAAGTAACTCAGTGTTTAGAGTCTAGTTAAAGTGGTGATTTATGTGGATGTCAAATTGCATTTCTCAGAAGGCTTTCATGCCATTGTTAGACACCTGTCACATCAGGAGAGCTGCTGAGATGGCTTTGTGTCCCTTAGAAGTCCTTTTCCGCCCCAATCCCTAGAAAGAAACATTGGAACTAAGAATTCAGAAAACAGGGACAGAAGAGAGATCTATGCAAACGAGCTCACTCTTTCTGTGAATCATTTCATTGACAGGGATTTGCAAGCACCACTATAAGTGCTGACAGCAACATAATTTCAAAATTATTCAGAAGAGTGAAGACATGTCACAACATTTATTGCAGTATAATGTTGAAAAATCAGAACTTTCTATGTAAATAAGAAGTGAAAAAATATGGTACACATGGATTATGGAATATAAATAATTAAATCATTTAAAAATGAAGTAGACCTTTATGTGTGCTCAAAATACATGGAGTAATATGATTCCATATTTATTTAAGAAAAAAATTAAGAGGTTTGCATGTGTTTATATAGGCATATTAAAGGATCTAGTAAAAACTAAAAAGTACCCCTGGGAGAGGAGAGCAGGTATGTAAATTTTAACTCACTCTCTTGCTCTCTCAAATATATATATAAGTATATATATATATGTACACACACACACATACAATTTTTGCCTTTTTCATTTGCCTGTCTAGATTGACTTTTCATTTGAATCTTAGGTAATCTTAGGTATATAGCTTTTTAACTCTGGCCTCTTTCAAATAGTATAATGCTCTTGGATTTAACCATGCTATGGAATGTATCAGTATCTGTAGTTTAATCCTTAGCACTGCCAGGAAGTATTCCTTTGTAAGGTTATCACAATTTTTGATCCATTTATCATTGATGAATATTTGACTGTTATTCGATTTTGGTGATAATTTGGTAATTTTATACATACACATATACATAAAATATATATGTGAAAATACATAGACACATGTGTATGAAAAAATGCTTAAAAGTAATAATTGCTTCTTTGCAAATGACCATAGTTTTGCTTCTTTCTTTCCTTCCTTTCTACAAATTTAGGATGTAAATGTAAATCAGACATGGCCCCTGTCCTCAAGGAGAGCTTGTCACATAGACGAGGGGACAGATGCAACAGTCTTTATAATGTACATGACCAACCACCATCGTCACCAAGGGCTAACGAAAGAGTCAGTGAAACACACTTCCAGGTGGAGACTGACTGTTGGAAGAGTCTTGGCACCTGAGCAAGGTAGAGTGGTCCTTTGAACAACAGGACAGGGACAGAGTCAAGAAACTCTGGGCAAGACAGCACAAATCACAGAAGTATGAAAGAGCACTGACTTCTAGAAATTTGGAAGTCACTGGTCAAGGCCCAGGAAGGGTGGCATAGTTCAGGAAAGGCATCAGCTTTCACGTGTTTATTCTAAGTCTGGGATGACAAGACCATATATTCCAGGGCCATCTCTCTAATTGCATCATGGGTATGGTTTGGAGGTGCTCACTTAGGGAGCTATTCTGAGCATCTAGGCAGGAGATGATGAGTCTTAACCGAAGCACAGACAGTGAGGACAGAGCAGAAGTATAAACTTAGGAATAATTTGGGGGGTGGAACTGATAAAATTCTGACCATAAATTTGATGTGGGGTTGGTAAAATTCAAACACCTCTCATTTCCTGTTATCAAACTTCTTTGATACTAACTCTTAGTAGACTGAAAAAAATTCAGCTGTGACTTATTCTATAATTTCCCTCCTTTTGATGGTTCTGTAATTATCAAAAACTATTGCATGTCTTTCTTAATAAGTTCAATATGGTTTCCACTTCATCCACTGCACTTAGCCCAGACTCAAAGCTTCATAAAAGCCATTTTTTTATGAGATGAACTATATAACAGAAAATGGAAAATACTTTTATGTTGAATTAAAGATTAACAATAACTAATAAACCCAGCAGTTCTAGAGTAAGTATTGTTTTGAGAAATAAAACTAAAATTGTGTCTATTATTTTACATGCAGATCAGGTAGCTCATTTTATCACTTGAACAAAAGCTTTCATCTTAATTGTGTCAGGTATATGATTTTCTCTCATGCAAGGGATGGTCACCTTGCATTTTATTTTTTTAATTCCTTTAAATTCTTTATAGGGGTAAAGATAGTGATTTGTATTTTCAAAACTTGTGGTACAAATTAGCTGGAGGAAGTGAAATCTAAGACAACTTAGGGCAATTCATCAAAACTATTCAGAGCACCAACCAAATGCCAGGTAAGGATTCAAGCATAGGGGATCAAAGATAAATAAAACAAATCCTTTGTTTCAAGGAAGCCAGTCTGGAGGGCAAGTCAGACCCATGTGGTGGACCCGGCATTACTGCATGCAGAGTAGCTTACCCACAACGGTGATCTTCAGGGTCCAGAAAGGACATACATCTTCTGCGATTTACCTGTTATATTTCAGTGCTTTTACTGCCGTTGTCAGTAGCCTGGGGAACTACCTTGGGGAAGACATTGTGGCAGTCTGAGAATTCCAGGAACTTGCTTTGCATTTCCCTGGGCAGGAGATAACATACTTACTTCTGCCCAAGAGGATCCCCGGGTTATTTATTCTCTGCACATTTTCCTTAGAAACGATAATGTTCACAGACTCATGGAGTCAGGAGCTGAAAGAGCTTTTAGAGGCACATCATCTATTTTCCCACCTAGGGCAGGAATCCTCTGCAGAGCATTCTTGGCCATTGTTTGGTCTCTGCTTGAATATTTCTGAGTTGGAGCTATTTATTCAGGCAACTCATGTCACACCAAGCTGTTAATTTACATGAAGTTGGTGTTCAACACATGTTGGTTGGAAAAAATTATATTCACTAAAACATTCTCTCATTGATACTTGCTGGTCTCTGCAGAGCAACAAAGAACATATCTACCTTTCTTCCACTCAGGAGTTCCTGAATACTGGAACAGCTGCCTTTTACTCCCCAGCATCTCTCCTCTCCAGACCTTCTGTGGTTTTACTGCAAAGCCCTTCTCATTCCACTGAGTACCAGGCAGGCCCAAGAGCGCCTGGGCTGCGGTGGCCCCTCTCTTACTTTAGGTGGTTTTGATTGTTTGTTATGATCTTTTGCATGGCACAGCATTCTAGATGTTCTCATCAGTGCTAAGTCCAGTAGTCAGAACTTTATTTAGATCCCTCCTTTGGTCCCAGCATTTCTATTTAGACAGCCTAGACCAGTGTTTCCGCTCTATTTAACTGTCATGACACCTCATGTTGGGTTTGGAGGCAGCTAAAACCACTGATGCCAGTGCTAGGGACCGCCACAAGCTCCACAAGGTTGAGAAGCAAGTGTTCCAGTCAAGTTGCTGACAAACTTGGGATGCTGAGGAAGGGAAGGTCGGGGAGGAGGGGCTGACACACTGTGAGACTCCCTTCCAGTGTGTCATCGATCCTTTGATAAGAACTAAACCAGAAGAGGAAAATAACAGACTTAAGTCTGAGTTACTTAGACACAATCCATGTTCGAAGAGTTCCTCCCAACTCCTAGACTTTACATGCCTACTGCAGGTAGGTAATTAAAACCAGCGACCACAGATGCTTACATGTCTCCTTTCATGGCTTGAATTTTCCATTTCAATGGCCTCACACTTCTGCCAAGTCTCCATTGAAGCCTGGACTGTGAAGCCTGAATTAAGATGGGTGACCTTCAGTCATTTAAGACAACCAGGGGTGTGAGTCCCTTAAGTCCTGTAGAGGCTGATAGACCTTTCAAACACTGCAAAAACTACAAAGTAACTAGACTTTAAAAAAAAAAAGTCCCAGATTTGCAATGGTCACTCCCTTTTCAAGGACAGCATTTGCTGACACTGGGAGTTACCCTAGAGTGGCGAGCCCCACCTGGAGGACATTGTTGCTCTGGATGCTTGAGCCACACATGCCTAAAGATGGTTTGTGTGTGTGTGTGTGTCTGTGTGTGTCAAGGGTTGGTGTTCAAGGGCTGGCTCAGAATAGGCTGGTATCTGCCCTATCCTTGTCCTCGTGAGGCACGGGAGCAGTGGGCCATTTTGACTACCAAAATTGAAACTAAAGAAAGAGGGGGAGAAAGTTTTGTGCCTCGAGTTGTCTGGTGGGGTAAGAGGGGTCTCAGGACAGGTCTTTTGAGTTCTCGCCCCATCTCACATTCAGTCAGTCAGCGATGCTGCGGCGTTCTATGAAAAGAACAGCTTACTTGCTGTTAACTTCTGAGGAAACAGGTATTCAGAGCAAGATGGAAAATCCGACTGTCCTCTCCAAACCCACACACGCCGATTTCTCTTCTCCCACCCTGAGCTTGGACTCCTGCTTTTTAATATTCTAGACCCCTTACATTCTCCCTGCTCCCCCCGCCCCTCCCCCTGCCTTCCTCCTTGGACACCCTGAAGCTGCTTCTCTGTGAAGCGTGGGGCTTGTCCCACCCAGCGGGCTCAGCCTCACGCGGGTCGCCAGCCCCACCGCCTCACCCACCCTTACTCTGTGCGGCCGCCGGCAGGAAGCAGGATGAGCTGCATGCGGAGGGCGCAGACCGCCTGATGCAGCAAAGGGTCCCTGACAGGTAGCCCGCTGGGGCTGAGGGAGGACCACGCCCTCCCCCTGTCGCTATAGAAACTATTTCTTCCCTTTTTGTGACTCTGGAGTTGAAAGGACTTAGGCTGTGGTCCAGCCCCAAACCTCCTTTCATATTAGCCTAGACAACACTTGTCTTTACCTCCGACTCCCGTTCTTTTTCAATTCTCTACGTACTGGGTGAGAACTGAGGACATCTGAGGATGGAGAACTTGAAATAGACCGAACAAATCACACTCATGGGGTTGACCTTCCGCTGCCCCTCTTCAAAAACGTAAGTAGTTATCAGAAACGCATAGCAAAAGGTCTGGAGAGATTTTTATTTGCAGATTAATACTTTTTTGAATACTTAATGCTGTACCAGGTTTTAAAAGCATGAAAAGCAAAGTTAGAGTTGAATGACAGAGAAATGAATAGAGTCTGGTCCAGAAAGGAAAAAGAGATTCAAATAACCTTTTGAAAGATTGCAGTGGAATCTGCGAGCTGGAGGGTAAGTGGGACTTAGTAATGTGAAGAGGGCAAGCAAGAAAGCTGTGGCAAGCCCAGTCATGTGGCCACAGGCTCCACAGCTGCCAGCTCTCTCTGGTATGCCAGGGGCCAAGGTGCAGGCCAGCAAGAGGCCCTTGAAGAGGCAGGCAGGGACCAGCCTGATTCCAAGTCTCTTGTGAACTCAATAAACAGCCTAGTGTGTGTGTGGATTTTAAGAGGGGTGTTGATGTTCACATTTTATTTTAGAAAACTCCTTCTGACCAGCATGGTATGGAAAGTAGGCCAGGGTAAATATGTTAATCAACATAAGGATGGATGCCTACTGGAAGTAGAAGTTTCAGAGTAAGGGCAACACGTGGAGAGCAGTTTTAAGAAACTGGGAAAATGGAAGGTCGTCCTGGAGCTGAGGTGCAAGTGCACCGGGCACCTGAGTTGATGGCGGCACCATTGGGTAACAAAATACAGGAGGGAAAATGCTGGGGGCATGAGACGTGATTGATGTAGTGATGAGAGTACATCAGGCAACAGTTCTCGTGTCGGGAGCAGAGGTCCTGACTTGGAGGACTGGCACAGAGGTGACCGCTGGAGGAGAGTCACCTAAACTTTGATAAAAAGGGGGAGTGGGCTAGTGAGAAGTCACATGATACTTACGGCATAAGTATCATATTCATACTCTTCATGCCATTATCCACAGAGGGTGTTTTCTAAACTAAAATGTGAACATCTTAAAATCCACACATATATATCTTAGTCTGTTTGTTGAGTTCGAAAGAGACTTCGGATCAGGCTGCTCCCTGCCTGCCTCTTCAAGTAGGTGTAGGTATAAAGATTAGAAAGCTGTAAAACAATGAATAGGCAGGGAGGTGGGAGAAATTTACGAAAGAATGTTATGTGAACCCAGGCAGTAAAATGTATTTAGCAGAGTATGATGAATACGGTCTATAACATAAAGTAAGAAACCTGTACTTTGGATGTGGCAATAAGGTCGTGTTTTCTGCCAGGCTAGTTTTAGCATACTTTAGGTATTTTTCTATAGAAATTATTAATATGAATTACATGGAGAAAATGGGTTCATGAAGCTTCTGCCAATGATAATCAGTACCTAACACAGAATAGGTTCTTAATAAATATTGCTAAAAAGGGGAAGGAGGGGACTCCCTGGTGGGGCAATGGGTTAAGCAACACACTATGAAGCAAACCACAGCCACTGCAGCACGTGTTTCATCCCTGCTTCCAGCCAGGGAGGGGACCCACATGGTGCAGCAGACCTCTCCTGCCTCGCCTGCTGCTCCCCTCAGCAGTTTATTTCAGTTAAGGCACCTGTTCTGTTCCCCACTCTGTCTCTGGTAGATCTTCTCATCCCCCACACCTCTGGTTTATACCCCAGTTCTTGTATGCATAAAATAAATCTTTAAAAAGAGGGGGGGGAGGAGAAGGGGGCATTGGACTGTGGTGAACTATGGGTGCTTCAGTGGTGCTATGGTATGGTAACATACTCCTGGAAAGTGTGAACCTAGCCCCTTAAATCATACACAGTGTTTTAAACCCATGTTATCTCAAGAGAAAAAAAAATCCAAAAATAAATAAAACAATTTAAAATATAAAACAAAAAAGTTTATTGTTGAACTGCACCATATTGCATAACCTAATACTATGTACCTGGAAACCCTATTTTCAAAAGGGGGTAGGGTAGGGGCAGGTGAAGTGGTAAAGTAGTATAAAAACATAAACTAGATGAGAAAATGAATGTGCAATAGAAGAGGTAAATGAGCATTTTAACCATTATTCTATTTATTTTCATATTAACATAGAAGTTTCCATAAACCAAGAACTGAGCTAAGTGTTACACATTTTTTAATGGTTAACATGATTTGAAGAGTTTTTATTAAAAAGTGTTCAAGAGTTATTGTTAGCATAAATATAAAATATCTACTATTGTTTTTATTCACAATGAATTCATATCTAAACTTTCTGAAAAGCTGCACTGTCATATCTAATATTGCAATAGGGACCAGTAAGTAACCCACAGCCACCCTCTAAAGCATTGGCTTAACATAAAGTGACTGTTTTAAGAAACAGCCTCCTCCCCTACCTCTGCCTCTGCCATATTTACAACAAAAAGGATAACAGTTTTGGCAAAGCACTCATTTTATCAAGGAATGTAGACATTCAGAGACAAAGGGAGGCAATGCTATCAAGGAAAAGAACCTATTAAAACTTTTTCACTTTTACTAAATGTCATGACAATGAGGACTTGTCATGAAATTTTATTTGCTGTACAAAAACTATCCACTTCTAAATAAGAGAAATATAGCATATATAGCTACTGTTTTTGTTTGGAAACTAATTCTGAATTCTTATTAAAGTAGTTTGAAACATCCTTGCAAAAAAAAAGTGTCTATGGAGTTTAAACAATTTCAGAAATATCTCTTGGAAGAAATGGGAATGCTCCCTCTTGCCGATAAATTCTAAACAGTTAAAGTGAAGGTGCTATAAAGTAGACGAAGCCAGATAAGAGCAGCATGTCACGTGAACTTCATGTCAAACTGACAAGCACTTAATGGCAGTAACTTATTATACATAAGGAAAACAGAATCTGCTCTTTTGCAGGAAATGATGGTACAAGATAATTCTTAAAACAAGTTTCTTGCTGTAGTCTTGAATAGCTTTTCAGAGAACATAACCACAAAATAGGTAGAGATAATTTATACATGTTAAAGGATTCCTTTATATTACAATATCCTCCTCAAGTAGATACACCTGTACAAAACTGATTCTCTTACCCAAACACTTTTTTGCTACCCTATTCAGCCGCTAATGGCATTTGGGTGCAGAGGTTTAACTCGTGCTAATCTGGACAAGCCAAGGCGGAGACTGTGATTTGGGGACTTAACAGACACCCCTGCCAGCGGGCTGCTGCTGTTGCTACTCCGTCCGGATACTCCTGAAAGAAAACATATCACCTGATGCTGATCACGTTGGAAATTTCTTGACAAGGATCAATTTACAAAACAAAAGGAAAAAATAAAAAAAGTATTAAGCATTCATGTGCTGTCCGGGTTCTACGAAATTATGAACTGAATCAAAAGAATGTTGAGTTCTGAGGGCCCAAGCCAAGGTGATGACCCCAAAATACTCCACTTTAACTTGTCAAAACAGGACACAGAAATGAATGTAAAGTCATAGCAACCCTGGGTTGTTTCTAGTTTCTCACCATTTTTCTATAAATGGTTATAAGAAATCTGCCCGCTTTTTCTTTTTTTGTATTCATTTTAAGGAGTAAATTTTCAAGATTAGTTCTTAGGCCAAAGGATAGGTTTATTTTTATGGCTCCTGTCAAGCTATCCTATAAAGGGATTGTAGAATTATACTAAATAAATACACCAGCTACTTTATAACCCAACGTAGACTACATTATACGACTTTCTAGTTCAAGAGGTATAAAAAAGCATAATTTTCAAATTTTATTACCTTAATTACTAGTGCGGCCACAATTCTTTTCATATTCATTTTTAGTTTTATTTCTTGGAGGCATCAGTGTGTTTATGTCCTTGGCTCATATTCCTACCACAGTCTCAAATTTGTGTAAGACAGGTAGCTAACTGGCCGCCTGCGAGGCACATTCAGCAAACACACGTACTGTTCGGTGCATGTGGTGTTTTAAGAAGTCAACTTTTAAAAACTAAGAGATTTCACATTAAAATCCCTATTTCTGGCTTCTCTTGAGCAGTGGATGAAGTTAAACAACTGCCTCCTTCCAGAGGGAATGAGCTCTCCAGTTCAGCACTGCCCCATTCAGTCAAGTTTCCTATATGGGCCTGATTCACTCACTTACATCACTTGCTTTGCCTATTCACACAATGAATCTAAAAGCACTTTGTTCTTTATACTAACTCCTTAGCCATCATTTTGATACTTCCTTTTCATCTATTTGATTATGGCACCTTTTATAGACCTACAGCCATGTATCACTTCTTTTAAATTTTTTTGTTGGGGAATCATTATTCTCAGGAGAAATACACTAAGGACTATCCTTTAAATGACAGGGCATCATTATTTCAGTAATTAACTAAAGAAAGGACTCTTTCTCTAAAAGAGTTTTGAATCCCCATTAAAATCTTGGAATTTTTAAGCCAGAAAGACTCTAATGGTTACAGATGCCTGATATTTCAGATGGTGAAATGAAGACATAGAGAAATTAAGTAATCAAATAGTCTCATCCTAAATCTACACTATATATACATAGTTATCATTAGGGGAATGACCACTGTGCAGCAGTAGAGAAATGTCACTGGAAAGGACAGGGGATAAATGAAGAAAAGTCAAACCAGACAGAGGAGACAGGATAAAGAGAGGTTCTCACACCAGTTAAGAACAAAAAAATGCATCCATTTCATTGGAGTAAAGGGCTTATGTGGTTGATGATGGAAGCTGGAGACAGGATTTGTTAGGAAGCCACTAATAATTTGGTTACGATGTGAACAGAGTCCAGATTAGGGTTTTAGTAATGTCAAGAGAGTGAAGCTCAAAGAATTCTTGATGGAGCAGTGAGAGCTGGCATTAAAGCAAAAGAAACAGGTCAACTTTCTAAGAAATGGAGGTTGAGTTTGCTACGGCATTTGTTCAATGCTTGAATTCTCACATGTTCTGAGGCTTCCCATGTTCTGTGAAGGTTAGCAAATCTTGAGTAAACAGATTTGTTAACAAAAATATCAGCAATCAAATGTTAATACTCTTTGACATGGTAATTCTATTGCTAGTAATTTATTCAAGAAACTAATCAGGGGTGTTTTCTTTTCATGGATTTCTAAAATAACAATGTTTGGGCTTATTACAACTTTATAACAATGAAAAAGAATAAGCAATCAGCAATATAAGGGAATGATAAATGATAAACGCAGCAACTAAAGATCTTGCTATTGAGGACTACATAATAATATGGGGAAATGTTCTCATGGAAACTAGGAAACAGTAGTAGTAGGGAAAACAGCCCATCACCGGTCATTTTCCTAGCCCCTGCCCTTGGGAAGGAAATATACCATACCTGGTGGGACCCACTTGGGTCTCTTGCTTTCCGCTGAAGGATTGAGTATTTGCAATGGTTTCCTAGTGACCTCTGAAGAAAGAGACATCTTTTTTGGTGAGGGCTGACATTCTGGTCTGATGGCAACAAGGGCAGATGGAGCAGAGCCTACTGAAGGCACATATTTGAAAAATACACGAAGTTTGTCAAAGAAAGAAAAAAGTGCAACATGTATATGTAAAAATTATAAAGCTACATAGTATTATAAAATTTAAAAAGGCAATATCATAAATTTGAAAAGCTGTTATTAAGCAACAGATATTCATTGAGAGATTAACATTAGTCCTCTTTTATGAGCACATATCTGCTAAGTAGTGTGGTAAGGATACTGCATATATTAAATTTAACCCTGAGTCCCACTGCGATACAGATAATGCTATCCTTATTCTCATGCAAGAAACAGAGAAGTTAAGCAATTCACCTGTAGTTTAACAGCTACTAAGTGTCTGAGTCAGGATTAGAAACCAAGACTAGCTCCAAAGTCTACACTTGTAACCATGGTAGAACAGTGTCTCTGAGAATGTCTAAGTCTAAGGTTGTAAAGAGTGTAACATGTGGCTTCTATTTCCAAGGATTTCTGGTGCAGGTAATAGACTCTTGGAGGAAGGTCACAAGAGTAAAGAGATGTGTATAACAGCATAATAAGACACAAGGCCGAATCTAGAGGTATGCACAGAAGGAGGAAATCTACAATCTGTGTTTATATATGGATGTGTTTAGAAGTTGCAGGTGAGTATAGTTTGAGCCAAATCAAAGCTGAGTGGAGGATGTGTTATAGGGAAGTTCTCCAGGCAGGAGTGGAACAAGACAAGCTGGGTAATCCATCAAGTTCTAGAATGAATTATTGGGTCTGCCTGGCTGGACAGAAGGCCAAGGGTAGGAAATGTGAAAAATTGGTTGCAGATCACTGATGAAGAGCTTTGCATAATATATGAAGGAGTAACGATCATGTTTTGATTTTTCTCCAGACACTTGCATTTTGAAAACATCTTTCTTTCTTTTTTATTCATACAAGAACTGGGGTACAGGCCAGAGGCTCAGGGGGTGAGAGGATCTACCAGAGATAGAGTGGGGAACAGAACAGGCAGATTTGACTGAAATACACTACTAAGGGGAGCAGCGGGAGAGGCAGGAGAGGTCTGCTGCGCCATGTTGGGTCACCTCCCTGGCCGGCGGCAGGGATCGAACTCATGCTGGAATGCTCACAGTTTGCTTCATGGTGCGTTGCTTAACCCACTGTGCCACGAGGGCGGGCCCTGAAAACATTTTCTGATGGTAGTGTATGCCAAGGTGATTACTGAGAAGGTTTTTATGACCAGTCAGATGAGAGGTGATAAGAGCATGAACTAAGGGCAGGATGGAGGGGGAAACAGCAGATTGGATATTCTCAGTAATAAATGGGGGCGGCAGTGATGGGCATGACGAGATAATTATGCCCGCAAATTCCTATGATGGGCACGCTGTGCTTAATTGTGCCATTTACCTAGCAAATAAGCACAAAGTGAGTAAATGTTTTTTGGGGGGAAATGAATGGATAAAGAGATGGAATATGAATTCACTTTGAGGTACCTCTTGTTTTGAGAGCCAAGAGGGATCTAAACACATGTGAATATGACCCCTTTCACTATATACTCTTGTTAAATATTAAAATCTATTTTCCCTAGATAAGTGCTATTCAACAGTTTTTCTGATGATGGAAATTTCTATATTTTGTGCTGCCCAATATAGTAGACACTAGCCACTGATGTGCCCAAGGTACTCACAAGGGTCTCTATGCGTGAAAGTGAGAAGCAGGAGAGTGAGAGATGTGGTGTTGGAAAGTCCCTCCATATCTGGTTTTACAAGACAGAGGTGGGTCACCAAAGAACAGAGATGGCCACTATAAGCTGGAAAATGGGTTCTTCCCCAGAGCCTCCATAGAGGAACACCACCCTTGCCAAGAGCCTGACTTTAGCTCAGTGAAAACCATTTGCATACTTGTGCCCTTGAGAATTATAAAATAATAAGTGTGTTGTTTTAAGCCAACAAGTTTGTGGTAGTTTGTTACAACAGCAATTCAAAATGAACACACAACTTTCTATCACAAACCCCCTGTATTTGAAATCTCATTTCTGGAAACAAGATGACTTTGTCAATCTTTAAAAGGACTAATTAAAATCCCACTAATTCAGAGTAGAGCAGAGGGAGGAATATAACTCAAAAGTTTTAGTAAATGTTCAGCATCATGCTATTTAAGGCAGAGTAGCTCCCACCATTAATAGAATCTAAATAACAGCAATCTTAGTCTAAAAACAATGTATCAAAAAACTAAGACATAAAAATAAAGAAAACAAATGTAGCTAATGGATGCTATATTTTACAATGATCTATCCAAAATGGATAGTTATAAATACCCATAATCTATCATAGTGGAAGTTATATTTTATGATAATCAATCATTTATTATGAACTCAAATATTCTGTCCAACTTCTTTTATACAAATCCATGTAGTCCATGTTCGAGTTGTGACAAATTCTGAGTTTTATTGTAAAAATGGTACGGTTTTGAAAACCCCCCAAAAGTGGGGAATGGTACAGTCCCAAACAAGTGGAGAAAGGGTTCACAGATCACAGACTAAATCAAGTGTGAAAGCAAGAAATTAGAATTATGCAGACTTCCCTGTTTCATTGTCTGGAGAAATGTGGTTTAGAAGATAGTTTAGGCTCTGAATGGACACATCTTCGTGTAAATTGAGCCATTAGTTTAAGTTAGTTATATGGATTCCAACACATTCTTTAACCTCTCTGAGCCCAGTTTCTGCTGTAAAGGCTGGTGAGAACAGCTACCTCCAAGGTGTCTGTCGGTGCTAACAGGAGGTAATCAGAGTAAGAGCAGGACAAGGAGCCTGCATTTCTCCATTCCCACCCATCCTGCCTTTTTTAACAGAAATGAACCCTGGCAAAATGTTTAGGAGACAAGGTAAAAGACAAGAACCAAATGCATTTCCTTTATGAAATGAAGTGTTTTGGACTAAACTTACCCAAAGAATTAGATTTGGACTTGGTTTTCTTCTCTTTCCTTGCAACTGGGGATTTGCCCTTCACTTCTTTCTTTTTAATTTCTTTAACTTTACTTTTCTTTACAGTGAAGTTTTCATCATCATCTTCACTCTCATCAAAATCAGAATCATCCTCAGACTCTTCATCTGAAACAAATTATATACTTCATCTTTGTTCTAACAAGTGAGGCTGAACTTCATCTACAGCTTTTGCGCCAGATTTTTGTGCCGTGCAAAGCAATGGTGTGGCTGAGAACATGGTGCCTGGGTTTGCAGCCTGGTTCCCCCACGTACATGCTGTGGGATCTCAGGTCACTAACATCTCTGTGCCTGAGTTTCCAATGTACAAAGTGGACACGAACATTACCCTACATCACTTGGGTCATTTTATAAAACAAAGGCTTTGCAGAAATCATGATTTGGATAGTGACTTTAAAATTACCCCTCATAAAAATAAATAATTAAGGACCTGAATAGACATTTTTCCATAGATGATATATAAATGGTCATTATCATTAATCATCAGAGAAATACAACTCAAGTTCAGATAGCACCTCAGTTTTTCTATATTGATATACATATAATTAATGATACATATATATATCTCACATTATTAATAACTGTTGAGTTTGGGTGTAGTTCATTATCTGTTATTTATGTTTGAAAATTTTCATAAGTATTTTTACCTTTTATTTAAAATATATCTTTTTTGTTATAGATTGGAAGGTATTATATCAATGATGTAGCTGGTTATCTCTGAGTAGTGAGATTGGGGTATGGATTTCTTCTTGAAACCTTTGTAGGTTTTTTGCTTTTATATTGTAAAAAATAAAAAAACATTTTTTTTTTTTAATAAATGTAAGACTAACTCTCATTTATACTTTGTTTGGGTTTATTCTTTATAAGACATGATTTTCTAATCCTCTCCCCTACGCAAAAATATAAAAGCATCAGTGTTGAACTCCTGGGTCTTCTCATCCTTTTTTTCTGGAGCAACAGTAGCTATGTTCCTCATTACATTCCTGGCTTACATTTGTCACTGGCTCCTGTTTTTTGGAGTCGCACTTATATCAGTGTTTCTCAAGGTAAGATCCATAGACTGCCTGCCCTGTAATCACCCAGATCAGGGAGACTGGCGGGGGGGTGGGGGGGGACACCTGTTGGTTAACAATGCTGATTCCTGGGCCCCACCCTGTCTTCCTTTTCTTCATAGCTCTTCTATCACAGCACTTACACATTAGGTATTGAGCTGGTTGTTGTCGCTGTGCCCTCACTAGAATTCAAGCTCCATCAGGGCAGGAGCTCTGCTTGTTTTGTTTAAGGCTGTGTCCCTAGTGTAGTACATAAAAAAGGAACTCAGTATTTGTTGAATAAATGTGGATTAAAAAGCTGCCATTATTTGTAGACAGCATATTAATTAGCACATAATTTGGCATACGTTTGTGGATTAGTTTCAATGTTTAATTAATACAGTTTATGTTCTTTTCAAGGTTGCTGTGCTTTCCATTTGCCCTAATTACTGAATGAATCTGAAAACAATTTTCATAGTAAAATATAGGTTCTGTACTTCAAAACAGTTCATGAACTTCTATGCCTTAAAGATAAAAATCTATACTTTTTAGAAAGGGTCTGAGACCATTCTTTAGTGCCAGCCAGTCCGCCTATTTAGTCTCTTCTCCAACATTGTTCCCTGCAAGCCTCACTGTGCATGCACTTGTCTGTTGCATTGCTAATGCCCTTCTAACAGAAATGCCATTTTACTCCTTTAGTTTGCCTACATACTACTCATTTTTCAAGGCATGGCTTACAGGTCACCTCCAGACAAAGCTTTCTCCACATAGCTGAATGCCAGGGCTGCACATAACTGTCCTGTGTGTTCCTCCAGTTTGCATCTACCAAATATTGAGCACAGTGCTCTGCATATATTTTTACCGAATTGCTATAGGATTAATATTGAAGCGGACAAAACTTACCAACTGCAAAGTCTGGTTCAGAGTCATCAGCACTATCACCATCACTACCTTCTAGAAGAATCTTCTTCTGTTGTGTTGCAGCTTTAGCTGCTGCTTTTCTTTTCCCTTGGACACCATGAACATCATCTTCCTCAGTAATCTTATCTAAGTCTTCAGGAGTGGTATAAAGATCAATGGAAAATGTTGTGATAGGTAATATTTAAAAAGTTGCAAAGAACACGTCTATGAAATCTACTGTTCCTGTTGTCTGTCTTATTTGTCCAGCTTCATCGAGTCCCTGCATCTAGTAACAGACCACATAGCTTGATCTGGATCAATCATAATATATCAGTCTCTTGGAACAGGGTCAGGTTTAAGGATAAGACCAAGATCAGAACTGAGAGTCTTTCCCCAAGAATTTCTTTCCTCTAGAATTTTCCACAAGAAACTGGAGTTGAGAAAATACAGCTTCTTTGTTTAGTGGTCAAATGATGTCAACTACAAACCACGGTAATTATGATGCACTACCAGGGAAGAAACTGGGTCTGCAGTAAGAGAGAAGAAAACTAATACATAAAGAAACAAAGGATAAAAAGGTGAAAAGGATCTTGACAAATTTGAGGGAAACCTTGTTTCTAGCTATGGTTTCCAGAGTTCAAATAAAAATTAGAAAAATAACACCGGTGATACAGTGGTGGGAGAACTGTGGGGACTACATCTTAAGGGAGAAACCAAATACTGTATAACAATAAATAAAAAGGAAAAAAACATTGTTGACATAAAAAAATACATATTATTAATATTAAAAACTTACCTAAATAATCACTGGCTACACTGCAATTAGAGATATGGGGAGACTTATTCTTTGTTTCTGCTTCACTATTGACTTGTTTTTCAATGTCTGAATATAAGGAAGAAGAAAAATAGATTTAGATGCACCTTAATCAAGCAATGTCTAGAAATAGATTAGTGCTAATGATTTCTGTCTCTCCAGAACATCAATATTGCCCTCTGCTGTAGAGTTGCCAGAAAAATAAAGGAGAAAACCCCCACAGAGAAATTCAATCTGTCATAAATTTCTTAGGCTTTCTGAACTTGCTAACCAAATTATTATCTGTAACATTTATAAATAATAAAAATTATCAGGGCCTCCCTGGTGGTGCAAGGGGTTAAGTCACAGCACTATGAAGCTATCAGCAGCCATTATAGCAAGAGTTCAATCACAACCAGGGAACTGACCCAAGGGGTGCAGCAGACCTCTCCTATCTCCCCCACTGCTCCCCTTAGCAGTGTATTTCAGTAGATCCACCTGTTCTGCTTCCCACTCTGTCTCTGGTGAATCCTCTGACCCCTACACTCCCACACCTCTGACCTATACGCCAGCTCTTGTAAATAATTAAAATCTTTTTTAAAAATAATAATGATTATCATCATTAGGTGATGTTGAACTATATGACTATGAAGAGAAAGGGGATGGATAGTTAGGATATATAAATCATTTGACCAAGAAATTCAATTTTCACTGCATACAAAGGTGTAATTTAGACATTCAGGCTGATCTTCCATGTTCTCAAGCTGACTTTAGGTGTTAAGCAGAGTTGTATGTATGTATACATGACATTTATGCAGCTAAATAAACAAGTGAATCCAACTGTACCCTGTGCAAATTATTCCCTTTATAGCCCAAATGATTAAAACTCTGTGCTTTCCTGGGAAGGGTCAGCCAAAGAAATAAGAAAATGAAGTTACTTTCATCTTGAGACTTCTCCACATCAGTGGTGACTGTTGGAAGTTCTTTCACTGATAAGGCTAGTGCGACTTCTAAGTCTCTCTGGTAAAGCTTGTCATCTAGAGCCAACCTAAAGTAGACACACGAATAATAATGACCATTTAAAAATATCAATGTCAACTAATAAACAAAATTTGAGGTTTTCCTGGATTACTATTTAAGAGTTGCCAACCTCATAAAAATGTTTTTAGACAATAATCATGAACAGAATTGACCTTTAATGTTAAGACTCTACAATGCTACAAAGTCATGATCCCTCTAGTGTAACAGATAAGAAACAGGAGAAGCATGTGCTGCTGCACTTACTGCTTCCTGTCTTGGTAATGTCTCTCCTGACTACCAGCTCCATCCAGGTAGAAGTACCTGCTCAACCAAGAACAAAGACTTGGCTGAGCCATCAGTTCTACTTACAAATCCTCCTTGACCTCACCCACACCGCCTTAAACTGCTAATAGAGCTCTTACATTAATTTATTTTTTTACATGTGTTCTCCACAATTTAGACTCTTAACAAATATCTCATCAAGCATTGCACTAGGTAGGAAACTAAAAGTGAGCTCAAGGATACTGTAATTAATGAGGAGGTAGAGGAATAACAGATATTAATAATTGTCCTATTCAAGCTGATTATCATGTCTTCTATTCATGGTGGTCAAAATGCACATAGAATATTTTCCAAGTTACATAATATATAGTAATAAATATATATAAACCAAGTAAACCAATCTATATATAAACCAATTGGTATATATAAACCAATCTAAAAATTTTAAGACTTAAATCATACAGTATTATAGTGTATAATCATAACAAAATTAAATTATAATTAAAAATGAGAAGTTGCATAGTATTTCAAAATTGAATCTTTTAACAACTTTTCAACAACTTTTAACAAAACAACTCTTCAACAGAATTTAACAACTTCTAACAAAATTGAAATGTTTAACAACTCATGGATCAAAGAAGATCACAAGACCAATTAGAAAATATTGTAAACTTGTTGCAATGGAACAGACAGTTTGTTCAATAAATAGTGCTGGGAAAACTGGACTATCATAAACAAAAGAATAAAACTAAACCACCACCTCACACCATGCACAACAAACAACTCAAAAATGGTTAAAAGATCTGAACATAAGACCTGAAACCATAAAATATATAGAAGAAAATATAGGTAAAACACTACAAGACATATATCTCAGTAACATCTCTAAAGGTTCATCCCCCAAAGCAGAGAAAGGGAAAGATGAACATACCACCTTACACCAGTGAGAATGGCACATATTAAAAAAACTAGCAACAGAGGCCTCCCTGGTGGCACAGCAGGTTGAGCACCACACTATGAAGCATCCACTGCATAGCAGTGCGAATTCAATCCCTGGCCAGAGAGGGGACACACAGGGTGCAACAGACCTCTCTTACCTCACCCGCTACTCCCCTCAGCAGTGTGTTCCAGTGGATCCACCTGTTCTGTTCCCCACTCTGTCTCTGGTAACTCCTCTCACCTCCCGCAACTCTGGCCTGTACCCCAGCTCTTATATGCATAAATAAATAAATCTTTATATTAAAAAAAACAAGCATTAAAAGAGCCTGTACCCCAGCTCTTATATGCATAAATAAATCTTTATATTAAAAAAAACTAGCATTAAAAAAAAACTTTATATAAAAAAAAAAACTAGCAACAACAAGTGTTGGCAAGGATATGGTGAAAAAGGAACTCTCCTACACTGTTGGTAGGAATGCAAACTGGTCCAACCATTATGGAAAGCTGTATGGAGGTTCCTCAATCTACCGAAAATGGAGCTACCATATGACCCAACAATTCCATTACTAGGGATATAATCAAAGGACACTAAAACACTAATTCAAAAGAATACCTGTACCCCTGTGTTTATTGCAGTATTATTTATAATAGGTTAGACTTCGAATCAACCTAAATGCCCAAAAATAGATGACTAGATCAAGAAGATGTGGTATAAATACACAATGGAATACTATTCAGCAATCAAAAAGATAAACTTATGCCATTTGCAACAACATGGATGGAACTAGAAGGAATTATGCTCAGAGAAATAAGTCAGAAGGAAAAAGAAAAGTACCAGATGGTTTCATTTATAGGAGGAATATAGGGAAACCAAATAAGGCATTAGGGAAAAAAAGAACAATAAAAACATAACAAAACAAAACAAAAATACACAGACATCTATAATCACACTTTTTGCAGGGAAGGGTGAAGGGGAATGGGTCAAATCAAGAGCGTTTGCACAAGGGAATATGGTGATGGTGCAGGGATGAACTGATGATAGAAATTCTATGGGGACTGGGCCTGCCCTGGTGGCGCGGTGGGTTAAGCAACGCACTATGAAGCAAACCGCAGCCGCTGTAGCACAAGTTCGATCCCTGCTGCCGGCCAGGGAGGGGACCCACATGGTGAGGCAGACCTCTCCTGCTTCGCCCGCTGCTTCCCTCAGCAGTGTGTTTCAGTCAAATCTGCCTGTTCTGTTCCCCACTCTGTCTCTTGTGGATCCTCCCACCCCCCGCACTTCTGGCCTGTACCCAGTTCTTGTATGAATAAAAAAAATAAATCTTTAAAAAAAAAAAAAAAGAAATTCTATGGGGACTATACCTGAGAAAACAAACACTGTAAAACAATGAACAATGTGGTAAATATATATAAATAAATAAAGAGAAAAGAAAACATAAATTCAGGCCTCCCTGGTAGTGCGAGGGGTCATAGTCAGCACAATGAAGCTACGGGCAGTCACTGCTGCATGAGTTTGATCCCCGGCTAGGGAGCTGACCCACATGGCACAGCAGACCTCTCCTGTCTCGCCTGCTGCTCAACTCAGCAGTGTGTTTCAGTCAATCTGCCTGTTTTGTTCTCCACTCTGTCTCTGATGAATCCTCTCACCACACCCTCCCCGGCCCCCACACACACCTCTGGCCTATACCCCAGTTCATGTATGCATAAATAAATAAATCTTTTTTTTTAAAAAAAAGAAAATACTGTAAATTGAATGAGGGAAAAAACCATCTATCAAAATTTATGGAAGGTAAGCTAATGTTTAGAGAGAAATGCATAACTTTAAATGATTATGGGAAAATAATAAAGAAATTAAATCACTGTAGAAGTCTCTGTGAAAATGATCTGGAAAAAGAAAAGCAAAATGAAGCCACTCAAAGTAAAAAGAAACAATGTAAAGTAATGGTAATAAGCAAGAACTGGTAAATTAAAGACAAATATGATGGAGAATTAATAGAATCACAAGCATCTTAATTAAAAAGATAAATGTAATAAAACTCTAGGTAAAATGATTAAGAAACAAAAAATACAAATTACTAATATCAAGAAACGTACATAACTATTAAAATCATCTAACATCATATATTTATGTACATCTTACCTCTCACCTTTTTTTAGGGTTTTTATCTTGTACTGGGAGCTCTTCTTTCTGGAGAGTCTTCAATTTAGGTTTTGGTTTTTCTCGTTTTAACTCCTCTGATGTTCGTGATTTCTTATTTAAAGGTATAGTTGCAGGAACAAAATCATCTAGTTATGTATGAATGAAAAACAAAGGATATATGAAATAGTTTTGCCTAAGCTAAATAAATTTAAAAATTTTTCTTTCTAATGTTATTACTACTAATTGTAGTCCCCATGCTGTATATTATATTCTAATTGCTTTATTTATTTGTATAACTAGAATTTTCTATTTTTTTTTACACCACTTATTGTTTCCTTATCTTAGCTACTGTAAATAATATTGTAGTGATGGTGGGGGTACAGACATTTTTTCAAGTTAGTGTTTTCCTTTTCTTTGGATAAATATCCAGATGTGAAATTACAACATTGTATGGTAATTCTATTTTCAATTTTTTTATGAGTCTCCATACTGTTTTCCATAATGCTACACCAATTTATATTCCCAACAACAGTACACAAAGGTTTCTTTTCTGCCACATCCTTGCCCACACATATTATCTCTTGTCTTTCTGATACCAGCCATTCTATCATGTGTGAGGTGACAGTTCAATGTAGTTTTGATTTCTATTTCCCTAATGATTTGTGACATTGAGCATCTTTTCCTATACCAGTTGGCTATCTATATGTCTCCTTTAGAAAAATATCTATTCAAAAAATCTCCTGCCAAAGGATTGGTTTTATTGTATAATCAATGGAGATTTCATATTATATTCTGTAATATATTTTTGCCTCAAAAGTATAGTCCTTCTTAGGGGAAGGGAGATGAGAGCAAGTTCACTTTGAGAAACACAGACCTATTGTAGTTCAGACCTAAAGATTAGTTTCAACTAGCCTTGCCTCATTTATCACATACCTGCATGATTCTTGTCAGTGTAATTTTAGCATAATTATCCCAAATGCTTAGAAAATTAGTTTTCTGGACCTATCTCAGATGTAATTGCACACAATAATCAACATTTGAGATATATACATATATAACTCTGTGTTTGATGCATACATATAACTTATATATGTATAACTCAGGTATGTACTATATATCTACATATGTGTATATGTACATTTGAATATATTCCTGAGGAAATTTCTAAATCTTGAAAGCAAAATGAAGAAGCTCTACTTACCATCACTGTCAGAGCCTTCAAACTGTGAATAATTGACTGGTTTCTTATGCCTATGAACAGTAAAAAAAAATTTCATATATATATGTCAACTTTTCATCTCCATTCCTTAAGGTCATTAATATTCTTGAGTAAATGAAAATTGTTTGGATTCCCTTAAGACTACATAAATCTAAAACATGAATTAGCATTTGTTGAAACAGTTATTTTAACTATATTTGCTATGTCTGATTAAAACAGTGAATTAAGATAATTCACAAAGAATTAGGTACTTATAAGTTCCATTGTATTTTGTTTTGTTTTATATGTGTATTGTCTTCTTTATGTTACATTATAAACTTCTTGACACTGAAATCCATGTTCTTTCATCTTCTCACAATACTAAATGATTAACACTTGGAAAATGGTGAGTGAATTTGCTATTTGCAACAAATCTTTATACCACTTGAGAGGTATCAGAAGTGATATTAAAATGATAATTTCCTTCCTCCAGTCTTAGGCACTATATGAAACACTAGTTTTGGTTTCTACTTCCTGCCAAATATGTAAGTGTGAATAAACTAGTTTGTCAGTAAACTGTTCTTTAAGTAAAAATGGTGTGAAAGGAGAGCTAGTTCTGCTCACAACTCAATGGCATAAGTGCTTTTTTTTAAGACAACCATCGTAGAGGGGTTTTATGCATGCTTACTTTCTCATAGAGAATGTGAAAAAAGAAGTCTACTGTTGTTACTCTCTCACTCTCTGGAGTTGAAGTACTTGAGAGCAGAATAAAATACAAAAACCATTTCAAAAAGTCTGAGATTGGGGCCTTCCTGGCGGCGCAGTAGGTTAAGCAACGCACTATGAAGCAGACCGTAGTCACTGCAGCATCAGTTCGATCCCCGGCCAGGGAGGGGACCCACATGGCGCAGCAGACCTTTCCTGTCTTGCCCGCTGCTCTCCTCAGCAGTGTATTTCTGTTGATCTGCCTGTTCTGTTCCTGGCTCTGTCTCTGGTGAATCCTCTCACCATCCCCTCCCCCCCACACCTCTGGCCTGTACCCCAGTTCTTGTATGCATAAAGAAATAAATCTTAAAAAAAAGTCTGAGATTGAATAATAGTGAAATAAAATTTAAAAAACTATGAAAAGAAATACACATAACTATAGTAAGTTGAGCTATAACAAATATGATTCTTTTTTGCCTCATCATGTATATTCTTAAATGAAACCAGTGTTTCTTTTGTTTAAACTCAGTGTGTAGCAGTAAAAAATACCATGGATACTGGTAGTTTGGTGCCACTGCCTTGATTCCTGCTAAGATGTCCATAATTATACTACCATTGCACAGCAAATGACAGAACAGTAGGGAAAAAAAAGCAAATAATGTCTTAATATTGGCATGAAAACAGTTTTGACCTCATAAACCTCCCAAAAGGGTCTCAGGCACCCCTAGGGGTCTGCAACCATACTTTAACAACTATTGTTTCAAACAATAGTCTTCTCTCCTTGGATGTTTAAAAATCTTTTTCAAACTTAAACTTGCTTGAAATGGAATTCTGTATCTCCCATACCTCCTGAACTTGCTCCTTTTCCTGATTTTTCCCATCACAGTTAATACAAAAATCATACATTCAGTAGTTCAGGTTAAAAATATTAATCAAATCAACCATCCTTTCTTATTTTTTCCTCTTACTTCCACAACTACTTCACAGCAAGTGGTGTGTGCCAGCACTAGTCCCCAAATTCATCTGTTCCATCCATGTCCATTCATAAAAACTTACTCCAAGCCATCACTCCATAATGCAGTGATAACAGCCTTATCACTGGTTAAACCTACTCCCATTCTGGTCACCCCATCTTCCACTCATTTTCAACCAGCAGCCAGTAAACTTTATAAATTCCAAATTCAATTTCTCTCTCCTGTTTAAAACATTCCATTGACTTCCCATTGCACTTAGAGTGAAAGTCAAGCTATTTTCTAAAGTCTGTAGTCTGCTATTTGCTCTGGCCCCTGCCTAATTCTCTGACCTAATGCCCTACAGTTGTCCTAACTACAGTTTTGGTGACTTTCTATCCTTTAAAGACAGTGAAGTTCAAGGTCTTAGCTCTCTTCCCCTCTACCTAGATTGACCCATATTTTCATTGGCTCCTTCCTTTTTGTCTGTCATTCATGTCTTAGCTGGTGTATAATCTTTTTAGAGAGGTAATTCCTAATTATTCTATTTAAAGTTGAGTCTTCCTTTCTCACACTGTATGTCAGGGTGTTAGACCCCCTAACTCCACCACTTCATTAGAAGCTAACGTCCTGTAACCTAGGACAGCATAAAAGTAAATATATTCAGTAGCTTTATTAAACCAGCGGCTGACCCTATGTCTCCCTGGCATTCAATTATTGTTAAGTAGGAGAATCTTTCAGATCATCTGATGGAAGGTATAGAAGATCTAGAGTCAGGTGTCTTAGATTTGAGTACCCTCTTACTAGTTGTGTTACTCAGATAAACCGGCTTTTATGAATTGGAGTTTAAAAAAACAAAATAGGAAGACTTAAACTTTCACGTATCAAAGATCCAGAGAGAAGACAAAGTGACAGTTAAGAAAGACAGGGCTAGTGAATGTAAAGCGCTATTCTAATGTTAACACATGGTCTAGCTTGAAAAAAGCAATCGCTACGAAGTGAAGCAAAGGGGAAGGAAAAGTTGGAATGCAAGGATATTTCAGAGGAATGGATGGTTCTCGCTAGAGACTCAAGGGTTTGCCAGTAAGTTGGAGGTCACTCCCCACCACCGACACCTTTCGTCCTACTCGGCTCCTTTCCCTCGATCGTGGCTACAAGAAGTTGTCTTCACCATATTCCTGCTCTTGCTTTCTCCCCATCCCCGGATGTCACGAACTACTCACCTCATAGGGCGCACCATGGTCCCCTTCAAGGATGGGACGGAGCTTTCAAGTTCTTGTGGCCGTTTCAATTCGCGCCCAAAACCAGACCTCGGAGCTCCCCGCCCCCTGCCACCAGCCACCCAATCACTACCAACCATCCTTGCGGTTGCGCGTGCGCCCTAAGAAGAGCTGGTGTGCTCACGCCTTTCCCAAGATACTGCCCTTCCGCCTCCGGTCTACCAGAGCCGAGTCTGCGCTCTTGCCGCTGCACTTTCGTCACGACACTGGCTTATGCTCTGTCTCTGTAATACATAATAACAGTACAAACACGCCTTCTTACACCTTTTTAGTGATTATATTGCGGTAGAATGAAATAACGGGGCGCTCAGATGGAGGTATTTTCTATAAAGTGCGAGGAATAGGGAAAAGGTTTGGGTGAATCTGCCGAAACGTATCTCTTGGCTGTAACCAGAGGCTAAATCAGCTGACGTTCCCTGCGCCGCTCCTAGTTGACAGCTGGGAGTGTGTGGGCTGCTCAGGACTTGTGAAGTAGGGGAGGTAAGCCGAGAACCAAGACCTAGGAAGCTCCTTTAGCCTGAACTCCTCCTTGCAGTGGAGGAGCTGTTACTTTCACTTGGCTGGTACTTCTCAGTTACGGCCTGCACTTCCTTTTCCCAATTGAAGCCTCAGAATTTCCCCCGTGGCCGAATGAGTTTGCTCCAACCTCTTCCCTCTCTCCAGTTTAGCATGAGAATCCTTCCTTGATTTCACCCCTGCTTAAAAATAAGCGGAGGGCTGGGGGTGAGAAAGAGGAAATGAAAGTATCGTTTTGTTGAAACACGAAATACCAAACTAGTTGAAACCAGAGCTTTTTATTTATTGAAAATATTGAATCTAAACAAGAATAGACAGTACACCTTATTTATATAACTTTAAATTCTCTACTACAGTGTTCCTTTACTGCCTATGTCTTCATCATGTGTATTCAGTTATCAGCCTGTGATTTTCATTTTTTACTCATATGTTCTTTAGTATTTTTTATTTTTCATTACCACTAGCTTTCATTTATTGACCATCTTATGCTTGTCTGGTGCTCCAGATTTATTATTTGACTAATCCTTATGACAGTCCTACCAATTAAAAGGCTTCCTGGGCCTATCCAAGTTGAGATCTGAACACTGAGTTGTTGTAAGCGAAGGAAAGAAGAGAATATAACAATGCTCTAGGCAAAAGAAGAACAGAAAAAGGGATTTAATGTCGAAGGAAATTAAATATGGCTGGGAAATAAAGTTTGTGAATTTGTGTTTTGTGGAGGAAGGGCGCAGCTGCTGTAAGAAGAACTTGAACAGACATGGCGTATGTAAACTGGGTTGAGGAGTTTGACTTTCTTCTTGAGAGCAATGGAATGTCATAGAAAGGTTTTAAGCAAATAACTAACATGATCAGACAGTCATTTTAGAAAGATTACTGTGACTTCAGTGTAGAGAATAATGTGAGAACTGATTTGATGGGGAAAGCCTAGAGACAGGGAGTCCAGGAAGAAGGCTCATAAATAGATCTTAGTTTTTGAGTTGGTTATCTTCTTTCTGAATAGTGACCACTTTGTCTTGTGGGATATCCTGTACTTGTATATTCTTTTTCTCTTTGTCCCACATGGAAATGTTTTTCTCCCATGCCCTCTCAATCAGATTTCATACCCACAACCTCTAAGACCTCCAAGATAACTTCTTGTTCCCTGATCTTTTTGTTTTGTTTTATATTCAATGGTCTTTATCTTTTTATCTTTCTGCCTCTTATCTCTTCTTAAGAATCCTCTCTTCTCTGGTAGCTCTCCTGCCTGCTTATGACTATGAGGTGTCTTTTTCTTTCTCCTTTTCCTAATAAGCCCGTCCTTTCAAAATGCAAAACAACAGTAACAACAATCCTCTTCTCTTCATGTCATTTCCCTGTTCTATAGAACATTTCTCGGGATGTATATTATGGTCATAGCTTTTTTTTCTTAAATGAGGTGTTAAAAGAACTGCTTTAATTTTTAAAAGAAGCAGTTTGTTCAATCACAAAGCTGAAAAATACATAAATTAATGTAAGGAAATCTGGAATAATTGGCATGGATTTACAGAAGTAAAATCTCAGAGTGGTACTGCAATAATGAAACATCATGTTTATTATAGTATTATAACCTGGGTTTTTTTTTTTTGTTAGTTTTATAGAAATCTTACCAAAGAAAATGAAGAAAAACAGAGAAAGATTCTGCAACAGAGAGAGGGAATTTGTGTATAAATTTAAAGTTGGAAGTCAGTGCTTAGAACTGAGGGTACCCCTCAAGTTTCCTGTTCAGGAGAATGCTAGTCATTTACATGGACGTCTGATGCTGTTGCATGGTTTACCATGCTTTATAGAAAAAGGTAGGAGTGATTTTTTAAATACCACTTTATTTTACTTTAGTCTCTATTAATAGTTGTTTTGCATTGCTATCATAAACCTAAGAAGTTTTTGAAACAGCTATAAATATGAAGCATTTAATTTCTCGAGAATAAAAAGATTATCTGATCTTTGTTTAATGGGGTGTTTGTTCCTACAACACTTATAGTTGTTTACAAGGCAATTTAATATAAAAATTAAATTATATGGGCCTCCCTGGTGGCGCAGTGGGTTAGGCAACGCACTATGAAGCAAACCACAGCCACTGCAGCACAAGTTCGATCCCTGCTGCCGGCCAGGGAGGGAACCCACATGGTGAGGCAGACCTCTCCTGCCTCGCCCACTGTTCCCCTCAGCAGTGTGTTTCAGTCAGTCTGCCTGTTCTGCTCCCCACTCTGTCTCTGGTGATTCCTCTCACCTCCCATGACTCTGCTTGTACCCTAGCTCTTGTATGTATAAATAAGTAAATCTTTTTTAAAAAAATTAAATTATGTAATGAAAAATTGGTTATATTGTCTGGATTAGAACTCTTAGCCTCTTACTTGGGTCCAGCTAAAAGGGTGGATTCATAAGACATTTCGGCTATTACTAATTGGGGTAGTATGGAATTATTTTGCTAATTGTATTGCCCTTTTAAAATAATCTTTGTTTCTGAGAAATACTAATCTTTGAATAATATTTGTTTGCCTAAGTTAATTCCACAAAATCATTTGTACTCAACCATCATAAAAGGTCTATATTCTATCTCATAGATGTAGAAAACTTCTAAGTTGACAATATGTGGACTCATTTCTAGGTTACAAGGAAACCTAGAAACTCTAACACAATCTCATTATATAAATAAGGAAACTGGTACCTAAAAAGGTTAGCACATTTGCCTAAGTAGTGATTTTCAAAAGTCGTTTCCTGTTCAGCAGGTGCAGCTGAACTTAGTAGAAGTTCACAATCATGGGCCCCACAGCGTTCCTACTGACTCAGAAACGGGGTGACACACAGCAGTGTAGTTCAGTAAGCCCCAGGAAATCTGATACATTCCAAAGACTGAGAACCCCTGGCCTATGGTTACAAACAGAGTGCTAAGCAAGACCAGGTATCCTGACTTCTGCCTCAGTGCTCTTTATGTCAGTCTCTAAATAGTCACTCTAAAATTGCATTTGTAGATCATCTGAATTAGATCAGTTTTAATATGCACATGAAACAAAATATGCACATGAAACTTAAATACAATAATCTTCAGCCCCTCAAAATCTGTAAATTTTCTTCAAATTTAAGAATCAGGTTTAAGAAATAAATACTTATTTTAAAATTAGGTTCAAGGTTGTACATAAGAGTTAAGAATTTTGACCATTCTCCATACAATAATCAATAATAATAAAAATAATTGTGAATTTAGTTAAATGATCTCCTAAATTAGTTTTATTTTAACTGGATATCCTGTGAGGTTATAAGCTTGATATAATAAAATTCCACATTTTACCTCTTTAGCCAGGTAAAATGTTTCCTGTTTATATCTGGATTGTACTGATACTAGTTGTTGTCCCTGTTAAAGACTTGAAAGAAGCTCTCAGTCAGTTTCTAGAAGAAGAATCTCTCAGAGATTATGACAGAGATGCTGAAGCATCCCTGGAAGCTGTGAAATCTGGTGAAGTGGATTTGCGTCAACTGGCAAGTACATGGGCCAAAGCTTATGCTGAGGTAAGAAAATAGATCAGTTTGTAATTCCGCACTTAGATGAGGGTTTTTAAATTGCTAAGATAATGCTAAATTTGATTGAGAATTTTTTATATATATACAAAAAAACATTTTATAATATAAGTTCCTGCTTGTGTGCTTCCTTCCTGTGTGGGAATAAGTACATAAGACACGCTGCTTTTTGAACTGCCTTTGTAACCCTGGTGACTACTCTTATATAGAGTTGCCAAATTCAGTAATTGAAAATACAGGTACCCAGTTTAGTTTCAGATAAATAACAAATAATTTTTTACTGTATGTATATGGAACATACCTATAGTAAGAAATTCTTTATCTGAAATTCTAATTTAGCTGAGTGGTTTTTATTTTATCTGGCAACCCTACACTAGCAATAGTAGTTCATTTTAAGCTTTGGTTTACTTTTGTCCTCTTGCTTATCACCCTTCTTGTTTTATGGACATGATGTCATCATCTTTGTATTTAAGTACTGTACCAAATCACATAAAGTCTGGGATACCGTTGCTGATAACATACATCTTGATTTATTTCCTAAGAAAAAAACACCACCATAAATTTAACTACCTTAAAGTGGCCAGATACCAATGAAGATTTTTTTTAAGAATTTTTTTAAGATTTTATTTATTTATACAAACAAGAATTGGGGTATAGGCCAGAGCTGTGGGGGGTGAGAGGATTCACCAGAGTCAGAGTGGGGAACAGAACAGGCAGATGGACTGAAGCACACTGCTGAGGGGAGTAGCGGGCAAGGCAGGAGGCTTGCACTATGTGGGTCTCTTCCCTGGCTGAGGATCGAACTTGTGCTTCATAGTGTAGTGCATAACCCCTGCACTACCAGGGAGGCCCCCCAATGAATATTTTTTTAAAAATGCATCTTCAAATTGATGAGATACAGTATGTTAAGAATCTATGGTGTGCCAGATACTGTGTTAGGTGCTGGGCATAAAATAGTAAGCAAATCAGCCCCAAAATGAAATTTAAATTTTAATTAGAGGGCCAGATACAAAATTACATAATCAAAGTTCAGTAATTACAAGTGATAATGTGTGAATTATCCTATTCTAAACAACTCAGAGTCTGAGAATTTGAAAGAAGTCAATTTTATGCGTCATATTTGTTATTTAAAGTGGTTTGCTCTGTGCCACATTTTCTTGATGTATTTAAAAGATGACAATGTTTACACATACTATTTTTAACTATTAAGAACATATTGTTGACAAAAAGATAAGCCTAGGATAATTATAACTTTAAAATACTTAGTCTTTCTGCTAATAATTCTACTGAATTTATTCAATCAATATTTTTCGTAACTCTGAAGTGGGCCAGATATTCAGCTAAAGATGTCTTTACCCCCAGGGACCTTTCTAGGAGGAGGAGAAATTCAGACACAGTTGGCACACTTGCAGTGTTAGGATGTAAGCTTGAAAAGTAGGGGAAAGTAATGGTCAAATAAGAAAGTAAGAGTTCTTTTTTTAAATTAAGATATAATTGACAACATAATACTTCTATAAGTCTAGTTAACACCCATTACCATACATAGTTACAATATGTGTGTGTGATGAACAACTTTCAAACATACAGTATTATTATTTATTAGAGTTGTCATGCTGTACGTCTCCATGACAAATCTATTTTATAGGTGGAAATGTATACCTTTGATCCATTTCACCCACACATGACATTAATTCAGATGCGGTAGGGAACTAATTCGATAGTTGGCTATTTGAGGAGAGGACTGAGCAGAAAAAGGTAGGATTATTAGGTATCACTGAAAGACACTGGGGCCATTTGGTGGCCCCAATATGCTGCCATAAACTTTAGACCTTTGTGGTTTTTATGCTGCGGCTCTCTACAGTCTGATTGCAGGCATAAAGAAGAAGATTAGGGTTCTGTCAGGTAGACGAGAAAGAAACCCATTAAGGGAGTGATGAGTTTGGGAAGACAGTAGTTGAAAACATGGATGTGAGCTACATAAGGAAAACGTGAAGTGAGGTGTGAGTTCATGGCTGATAAAATGTGACAAAATAGAAGGGTCTGTGGAGGGCAGGTGGTGATGAGTTTAAAGAAATCAATTGCTTTGGAGTGGAACATGAAGTCTTGGTTGGGGATTACAGTCAGAGACTAAATGAATTTTTCTAGTGGAGCTGTTCATGGGGATGCTATGGAATGGCCAACTGAGGTAGAGTGGAGAATATTTAACTATTGAGCTCAGGGAAGTAAGAAGGCAGGTCATTGGATGGCTTACCCATCTGGACATCCAAGTGACCCAGGCCGATGACAGGATGTGGGACAGAGAGAAAGTTTGTAGATTCAGCACCAAAGTTTTAAATGAGAATGAATAGCGGGTAGATTTGTTGGAAAACAGTGAACATGATTATTAGGTGTGCCAAATAGTTTGAGCCTCAAAGAAGCTGAGCTTTGTGTTTTAAAGTTGAGGAGGAGAAATAGTAGCCCAAATACTGAATAGTTTTTTTATTTGACTTCAGGTTCTTACTCAATACCCCATTTCTCTTAGTCTTCATGTTGGTCCCCTTTCTAGTATCTCTCTTGAGGGGATGGCATGAGTTAGGGCAAGGAAAAACTACCTTATGAAGGTAGCTTCATAAGGCTTGCTCTAGGCTGAATTTAATTGATGCTGGCAATTATTGTAGTTAGTTGATCTAGTCAGTGGGGTTACTGAATCTCTGGTATTATGTATGGCCAAGCAGAATGCAATGATCTCACATTGATTCCTTACAACAAAATTTCATCCTGAACCCTAACTGAATTTTGAGCAGAGCTTAAATTCCATGTACTGATTATAATTTCAAGAGCAGAGCCAGGTCTAAAGAGGTAGAGCAACGTGGTTTCAGGTTTTCAGGGGCATAGTCAGTGAAATTCAGCTCACCTTCCTAAACTCTTCCCTCCTGATCTGGCAATTGAAGTATAAGTGAAAGAAAGCAAGAAGAAAAGTTTACTGATTTAAAAAAAAAAGATACCCATTTCTGTAATTTAACCATTTGTTTAATTTTTTATTTTATATATTTTTTACATTATTTTTCTTTTTTTTTTTGCACTGCATATTTCTCATCCTGATGACATTCCCATCACCAATTCACCCTTGCACCATCACCATGGTCCTTTGTACTCTTCCCACCCATTTTGCTCCTTCTCCCTCCTCCTCCCCTAGGATGGTTTCACTTGTAGGAGGAATGTAGAGGAAACAAATGTGGGACTAAGGAAAAAAATTAATTACAATAAAGTAAAAACAAAAAGCAACAGACAACTATAAATCTGAGACATTTGTTTAATTTTTAAGGTAAATTACTACTGAGCCATGTAATAAGATTCCACTTTTTAATATTTTCATTGATAAGAAAAGCGAAGACTTCAGGTTGTTCTCTTTTTTACTGGTGTCTGCAGAGATCAGTAATGGAAAAAAACTTTGAAATCTTCATGTAATTTCTACATTTTTCCATTAAATTATATGATCTTTGACAGGGGATTTCTCAGCTTCTCAGTTCCCTTGCCTGTGAAGCACTGTGTGTGTTGATGTGCTGCCTTGTTCTATGTCTTTGGAACCTGCATCTGTACCTCCCCAGATGTATTGTGTGTGCGCTTAGGGTATTCCTCTTTTGCTTCTCACTAGGTTTTGGTCGTGTTTTCTAAGCCCCTTTGTCGTTTTGGTAGCTACCATTTTCATATTATTAAAAACATGCTTGCATTTTAAAAAGAAAACAGGTACTAGAAAAGATCAAGAAAATTGTACATGTATATCTTGTTATAAAATCCTGGTCATGAATGTCAATATGTTACCATGCAGTAACCGCATAGATAATCTCATTGTATAAATACATAGCCTGTTTTTTAGAAATGTAAAGCTCTTCACTGATAATATAATTAATACATGCAAATTATATTGTATGATACTTTAAATATAAAAATAGTATCAGAAATCCCATGTCCTGATACTTTTTCTTCTCCTACATTAGTACCTCTCCCTTATCCCTGCCTCCATATTAACAGCTTAGTTTATATCTTACCATATTTTTGTGTACTCACATAATTCTGTATAATCTATAGGTACACACAGATCTATAAACAGATGGTCTTTCTGTCCTTGTCTGATATATAAAGATGGAACTAAAGTGTATATACTTTTTTTAAGTAGAGTGTTAAATAAAAACACAACCCCATGTTTGAAGAATGTCTATATATCATCTTGTAGACCACATTAGAGCATGCAAGGCCTGAAGAACCAAGCTGGGATGAAGATTTTGCAGATGTGTACCATGACCTAATCCATTCTCCTGCCTCTGAAACGCTCCTAAATTTGGAACATAACTACTTTGTTAGTATCTCAGAACTGATCAGTGAAAGAGATGTGGAGCTGAAAAAATTACGAGAGAGGTATTTCAAATTTCTTGCATTATCATAATTTAATGTTACATTGTCAAATGCGATGGTTTGCAAATGTAGCAGTTTTTGTTTTTTATAAGATTGGAAAATAAATAGAAAAAATCTTTAATATTAGAAGTTGTCTTGTGTGTTTACATCTATAATCTCAACTGGGAAGGTCCTCGGAGGCATATGAAACTTCTCACTTGTCTTACCTAAATAAATTGTGGTAAGTTTTTGTGTTCTTATTTCTAGTAGGAAGAGTAACTTATTTCTTGAAGGTTTACTTTGTTCCAGGTGCACTGTACAAAGTGCTTACTAACAGAAATGTATTTCTCGCGGTTCTGGAAACTGGGTAATCCCAAGTCAGGGTACCAGCAGATTTGGTGTCTGGACAGGATCCACTTATGCCGTGTAGACAGTGCCATCTCCACATGTGCTCACCTGGCTCTTTCTCAGTGTGTGCTCCTGGTGCTTTTCTAGTCAAGAAAAGGCTTTTGCATTGCTTCCTGAAGGTCTAATTCCATCATGCAGACCCCACCATCATAACCTCAATCTAAACCTAATTACCTCCCGTAGGCCCTCCCTCCAAACAATACCACACTGGGGGTTAGTATCTTAACATATGATTTGGGGGAACACAGACATACAATGTATAACAGACACCCTATCTTATTTGATCTTCACTACATTTTACTGTTATTATCCTCTCCATTTTACTGAGGCTTAAATAAGTGACTTGTCTAAGGACAAGCTGGAATTTGAAACTAAAGCTCTTGACCATTATACCATGCTGTCTCCCTATTCGGAACCTATTTATTTATTTATTTATTTATTTTTTAGTTTATGTATTTCCTTTTTTTAGATACATTTTTTTAAATTTAATTAATTAATTATATTTGACATCGTTTGTTTCCCCAGGGAGTACCCACCACCATTCCACCCATGCACCATCACCTCAGTCCCTTGTGCTCTTTCAGAACCTATTTAAAATCCTTCTTTGACTAGGTCTGTGGTCTCTCTGAGTTCATTTTATAAGTTTGTTTACAATAGGAAAAATGACATTATTTGTTCTTCCTAATTTTAATTAGATTTAAATTCATTCAGTATGAATTATTTCATATAATATGAAAACAATGCTCTTTTGATTCTTTTTCTTCAGAGAAAGTAAATATCACTGGTATTATTTATTTTAAATCATAACTTCCCAGAATGTTTTGCTAGTAATTCTATAAATTGTAATAAATCCAGGACATGCTTTTTTTATAATTCTTTTTAAATCTAGAAGAATCTAATAACATTTATTACCTTAAGAACATTAAAAGACTTCAGGTTTATGTGACATTAAGATAATGATGTTTTTAGTATTGTAAATTTCTTTGGTCATGAGTATATTAGTACTAAGTCATTTATTTTTTTGTGACTTGATGTAATAATCTAAAAAGAATTGATTTTAAAATAATATGTTGGCTTGTTCTCATTAACTTCACATTAGAAAACACTGGAATGAACAAGATGAGATTAATCAGTTATTTTGAGGGCTGTCATAGTTAAAAAAAATTTAAATCACAAATCATAAGCAGATGGATTTAACCTTTTCTCATTAAAAATACTCTGTGTACCACATGGGCATTTTTATTAAATTACGTACATTTACACATCTTTATTACAATTCTACTCGTATGTCCTTGAACCTTTTATTCTCAAATCTAGTAAAATAGAACTGTCCCAATTTCAAAAGAACATGTTTTGAGACATTTGTCACTTTTTATGGGTTTGGGTTTGCTGATTAACTATATTGAGATGGTTTTTCTATCTAGATGGAATACCTTAAGTATGGCTAGTTTCTGCCAGGTAAATAGTTGAAGCTGTCCCTGGAAAAGACAAAAATTGGATATTTTTCTAGTTCTTTATTAGACAGCCAATAAATTCATGAATATATTTTTAAACTAAGAATGAAAAACTAGAGGTTTCAAAATATATAGAGGGGCCTCCCTGGTGGCGCAGTGGGTTATGCAATGCCCTATGAAGCAAACCGCAGTCACTGCAGCACAAAGTTCGATCCCTGCCGCCGGCCAGGGAGGGGACCCACGTGGCACAGCAGACCTCTCCTGCCTCGCCCGCTCCTCCCCTCAGCAGTGTGTTTCGGTCAGTCTGCCTGTTCTGCTCCCTGCTCTGTCTGGTGAATCCTCTCACCTCCCATGACTGTGGCCTGTACACCAGCTCTTATAAGCCTAAATAAATACATCTTTAAAAAAAATAAAATATATAGAAATTTAATTACATACTACTGATTACTTACCTTTGCTTGACTTTTTTCTACTAGGGCTTAAAATGGGTAACCTTCAACAGATTCATTCTGAATCTGTTCTTGGATCCCAGGTTTTCAGGGACTACATTAGTTTTGTCTGCTTAGGTTTATTAATAAATTCCCAGCTAGGGTATATACTTCGTATCTACTGCCATTATTAGTAGATCTTTTCATTGAGCTGATAAACTACTCTAAATTGGGGCCCACTTACTTGTACCTACCAGAAAATTCCATATCTGACCATCATTCCATAGTTGTTCTTTTTTTAGATAAGAAGAATATTTTTTTTAAAGATTTATTCATTCATACAGACAAGAACTGGGGTACAGGTCAGAAGTGCAGGAGCTCAGAGTATTCACCAGAGACAGAGCCAGGGACAGAACAGGCATATCAGCTGAAACACACCACTGAGGGGAGCAGCGGGCAAGGCAGGAGAGGTCTGCTGTGCCATGTGGATCACCACCCTGGTTGGCAGCAGGGATCGAACTCATGCTGCAGTGGCTGCGGTTTGCTTCATAGTATGTTGCTTAATCCACTGTGCCACTAGGGAGGGCCAAGAAAAATATTTCTATTCCACCCAACTCTTCACCCTTTGAGAAGCTGAGTTAATTTATTGATTAATTATTTGCACTTATCAGTACTTTATGGGTATTTTTTTTTAATCTTGGGATGGTTTTTCATTAGGGGTTTGCTTTGATTTATATTTTAAAAAGTTCTTTTGCCAAACTTTTTGATATACTTGCTTTTATTCTCTCAATATAAGCAATATTTGAATGCTATACTTCAAAAATAGTTTTAAAGTTTATTTTTCACATATCCAAACTGCTAGCTTGAAAAGGAAACATAAGCTATGTTCTGCTTAGTGTAGGTAACGTTTATTGTGAAGGTGAATAGTATGATTTACGATAAGGCGTAATTCACTTGTATCTGTGGAACTTCATAATTTTGGTGCTTAAATTAATTTCCCAATTCTTGAGCAGAAATAACATTTTTCAAGTTTCTCCTTTTAATGCCACTTTACAGTTTTAAAATGTCATTTTACATTTTATAGTTTAACAGCATTAATATAATTATAATAATTGTTTTTCTTAAGTGTCCTAAGGTTATAGAATTGTCATGCTTGACATTGAGTTAATATTTCATCTGAAATGTAGTATCATTTTTATCTTAATCATAGAAAATATATATTTGTGATTTTAACTGAATCATTGGCTATTTGTTACTTGCATTTAAGGTGAGATAAAAGTTAATGAAGTTTTATTTGCTGAAATGTAGTTTTCGTCACTGGAAATGTCCTTTTTTAGCAAACCAGATTTCTTTTAGACTTAAAATAGCAATACCTTTTGTCCACTAGAGGGAACATGTGTGTTATAAAATATTATGTCTATCTAAGCTAGTAAATGTTTAGCAGTTATATCTGTTTTCAACTACAAGAGTGTACTTTCAGTGATCATTTCTGTAGTTCGTTAAATTAAAACCTTACTTGGAAGCATAATCTTTATCTGAATTTAGTAGTTAATAAAAAGTTAATGAGGCCCTCCACATTAGAATTAAGTGGGGGCTAAATGGTACTGAAGGTACATATAGAAATTTATAAATGTATAATGAGAGAATTTGTTTTATCATACATGTCTTAAACAGTTGTTATTTAAAAAGTATAAATTCATTTTAAGAGCAATTTATTTAAATCAACTAGAATGATAGTAAAATCCTTTTAGTTCCTGTCTGTGTTTCTTTTTCCTAAATTTGATTGAAGTGTGTATTAGAACAGACTTTTTTATATATTTGTATTAGATTGTTTCATGTGTTTTAATTAAGGTAACATTGGTTTACAACACTGTATAAGATTCAGAGGCATAGCATATTAGAAGATACTTTCTTAATTTGAATTTTTTAATACCTTACTAAAATATATCATGTACAGAAAAGGCAACACAGATTGGTATAGAGCTCAATAATTTTTCACAAAGCACACCTGTGTAATTCTCACCTAGTTGTCCAGTACTACAGAAAGTACCCATTTCTCCCAATAAATATTATCTGCACTTCTAACACCATTGGTTATTTCTTCCTGTAGCGAAAACCATTTTTAATTTCTGCACATCATTTGCTTGGATAAATGAAGGAAGTAAAACTAAAACCTTTTCAGGATATTTTTATATTCCTTTGTAAGGGGATCTTTGTGACTTAATACCTGTTTGATTCTTAATACCTAACTGGCAGCTCTGGTTGATGAATATCTGATCTACTTGTTTATGTTTTAGACAGGGTATTGAAATGGAAAAAGTGATGCAGGAATTGGGGAAATCACTGACAGATCAAGATGTAAATTCATTGGCTGCTCAGCATTTTGAATCTCAGCAGGCAAGTCAAGTACAATGACTTTAGGTTTGCAGTTACATTTTCTTTTATTGATCATTTTTGTAAGAAATATAACCAGCGGGTGTACTGTCTCATTTTAGGACTTAGAAAATAAATGGTCTAATGAATTAAAACAATCAACTGCCATCCAAAAGCAGGAGTATCAGGAATGGGTGATCAAACTTCATCAAGACCTAAAAAATCCCAACAATAGTTCCCTCAGGTATTAACCGTGCATTGTTCTTACTACTATGAAAGTTCATTGTTAGTAATGCTTCATATTTCTTGTAAAGTTGAACCTTTTTAGTTGAAGACATTTTGAAATTCCCAATGAAAATTCCAGATAATTTTGTGCTTACTTCTTTTAAGGTCTCCTCTGTTAAGGACTTTATGTGGATTATTTAGGAGGGCAGTTGACTGCTTGGCTTGAAATAGTGACTTCTTCCCTAGAACTTAGCTTTGTAAAACTCTTCAGTATGTCTATACATCCGTACCCTAACTACTATCTTTTATTTCTTTAAATTGGTTTCCATTCAGTAGAGTGAACATTGACTGAATGCTTCTTAATGCCCAACACTTTTCTAAGCACACACAAAAAAAGAAGATACCTGCTTGTGTGGAGCTTATATTCTAATGAGTGAACTTTACATAAAATAATACTGTATAGAGTGGTATGTGTGTAATCGTTTACAAGGGTAGAAAACTTCCCATATTCGTAGCCTGTATGGTACCTAGTACTTCATGCTTCGCCCTAGAGCTTGACAGTTCTTGTGTTATGTCCTGGCTCTATATATGTGTATATGAGAATTTCTTTCTTTTTTCAAGCCTAAAGTGTATTTAAAAGTATATTAGGAACAGCAACTTCGTCTTTTCCTAGTGTTGTATGCCAAGGATCTAGACCTTGACACTGGCAGATAGGGCATACTTAGTAAATACTTATCGGGTAGATGGATGGATATAGCTCTATCTCTGTCTCCATCTATCTACCTACCCTCCTACCTACCTACCTATATTGTCTATAGTATAAAAATAATATCCTATAAAATAAGAAATATATACATACATATTGGTCTGTAGTTTTGTTTTTCTCTTAATACATTTATATCATTCTAGTATCAGGATAATGGTGGCATCATAAAATGAGTGGGTGGCCCTCCTGTTGAAGGCATTGATATCTGTAATCAGCCTGATAACGTATTTTTGTATCTGGTACTCCCATTATTTTCTGTCTTTTTAATGAAATTTCTTATCTGTCTGTGTGTGTTATTTTCCACTGGATCTTTTACCATATTAGTCATAGCTATTTGAAAGTCCCTTTATTATATTCCCCATATCTGGGTTATCTCTAAGTCTTTCTGTGTTGTGTCATCTGTTGACATTGAGTATATTTTCTCCTTACTTTTTTCAGTCTTTCCCCTCCCTTCCCCTCAGCTGTGTGCTGAATATTGAATGTATAAGAAGATACTGAGGTGAATAGTATTTATATCCAGAAATGACAAGCCGTTAATGTGAAGGTCACGCAAATCTAGTCAGTAGTCGAGCTGAGTTTGGCTTTGTTCTTCAGTATCCCAAAAGCATCATTTTCTACAGGAGTAGGTAACTGCCGCTTTGTGTGAAATGAAACCCTAGGTCCTAAAGGGTTTTTCTGTCATTCTGCTTTATCCTTAGCTTTTGGTAGTCTTGAGGCCTGAGTCACAGTGAGTCTCTGTCTATGCTCATGTTCTGCTCCCCAGTACAGACTCCTATTTGTAACTTGATGCTAGGCTTGAGATGGAGAGAGAGACAGTCTATGTTGTTTTCATCCAGGTTCAGTCTTGGGCAAGCTCTGTTTATCTGGGCTTGGGTTGGAGCATTCTCAGCTTTCTACCTTTGCCACCCAGAGGGCTCTCTTGTTTCCTGCCTGGCCCCCAGTCTTTTCATGGAAGCACCTGCTGGAGACCCATGGAAAAGAGCTTGCAAGAGCAGGGCAACATCCCGTGTCTGGGGCTCCTACCTATTCCAAATTTAGATGGTGACCCACAATTGACTGTAAAAATTCATTAAAACTTTAGCTGACTACTCCTTACCTCCTTACATTATAGCAACTCATCTTTAACCATGCTCTGCCAAAATTGGAAACAGTCCTTTGAGAGGCGTATCATACTTCAGAATTAGTTTATTTTGTTGTCTTGTTACCTCAAATCTTTGATGGGCTGTAGGAAAATTATGACTGTCTGGCTTCCTCTTGTAATTAGAATGGTAATAATATTCTCTATGGCTTTCTATACCCTGAAGTAGGATATTTTATTTAATTAAGTTTATTTCTAGGATACATTTATCATATTTACTAATGAAGTCAGCTGTATTAACACCAAAAATCTAGTCAGGGGAATGGATTACTATTATAGAGTTACAGTATACCATGCCTACCATGAAATTTGAACTAAACAATTGGACAATTATAGTGTCTCCATGGAAACCATTTAGAAAATGCAAGAACAGAGTAGAGCAAAGAGACACATCCTCCTATGGGAGAAGGATGGTGGCGGAGAGGGGCAGGAAGACAGGAAATGGTTTAAAACAGAGATTATGAGTATATCAAAATGAACATTTTTTATAATTCCTTTTTGATTATTTAATTTTCATTTCTATCACTTTTTTTTTCATTTCTATCACTTTTATATATTTTATATTTTTGCTAGAACTAGCCTTGATTTAGGATGATTTTTTAAAAAAAATATGTCATTTTCAAATAATGTGAGTCATGTCATTTAATTATTCTTATAGGCCATCAAAATATTAAATGATGATATATGAATTGCTGTTTTAATGACTGAAAAGAATATTATGCATTACTTAACTATAAGGAAATGAAAGAATAAGTGGGAGTTTTAGGACCTACTATTGCTTATGATCTTACTAGTCACCATGGATAAAAGATGAGTTTTGTCTCGTAATGAAGCTCTATTCAAGAAAAGTTTTTAACAAACAGAAAAAAAAATCCTTAATTTTATTAATTTCAGTGAGGAAATTAAAGTTCAGCCAAGTCAATTCAGAGAATCTGTAGAAGCAAATGGAAGGATTTATGAGGAACAGAGAAAGTTAGAAGAAAGCTTTACCATTCACCTAGGTAAGTATTACTTTTTTGCAATCTTAATTTATCTAACTAGTGAAACTCTTTATACCGTAAGAGAAAAATCATAGTCTATTAGTAAAATGTACGTTATTTTTATTCCCAAATTATTTCCTGCTCCAAGACATGTTTGCTGGCTTATAAGTTTTCTATTTTAGCTTATATGTTATTTTTTTTGCATATAGAAAGATTAAATACTATTTGTTATTAAAATGGGATATCTCAAGGCCCATTTTTAATTATGTATAATATAGATTTATCTGGATTCTTACCATAAAGATCTGCACCCTGTTTATGCAGAATTTTCATAGCTATTTAAGCATCTTTCTGGATCCATTGCCTCCCCCCATAGGAGCCCAGTTGAAGACGATGCATAATTTGAGATTACTGCGAGCAGATATGCTGGACTTCTGTAAGCACAAAAGAAATCATCGAAGTGGTGTGAAACTCCATCGACTCCAGACAGCACTATCACTTTATTCCACATCTCTCTGTGGCCTGGTTTTATTAGTAGATAATCGAATCAATTCATATAGTGGTATTAAAAGAGGTAAGTTAACATCATACATAGTTATTTTTTTAAATTTCTCTCTGTGGGCCTCCCTGGTGGACAGCACTATGAAGCTATCCACAGCCACTGCAGCACAAGTTCGATCCCCAGTCAAGGAGGTGACATTCATGGCACGTCAGACCTCTCCTGTCTCACCCACTGCTCCCCTCAGAACAGTCAGTCCACCTGTTCTGCTCCACACTCTGTCTCTGGCAAATTCTCTCACTCCCACATCTCTGGCCTGTATCCCAGTTCTTATATGCATGAATAAATAAATCTTTAAAAAAAACAATGAAAAAGTCATTTTCTCCTTGTGATATCATTCTTACAAAGAAGGTTTTATGGAAAAACTCAAATATTTTTGGTCACCCCGGTAGACCAGTAGCACATATAAGTAAACCATCGCTGGTTTACTTTTGTTTCATACCTTAGCATGGATAGACTACTAAAGGATATTTAATTCTTAAGATTCTTTCATATTATGAATAATACTCTTACAGGATCTTTGTTTCAAGATATAACAAAAAGAATACTCGTGATGTAAATGTGTTTCAATTTAGAAACAGATCCTGTTCTATGTGATTCAATTTAAAAATAGGATCTGTTTCTAAATTTACAAGGAGAAATTTAAATTAAGTGAATTTAAATTTAAATTAAGTGAATTTTAGTTCATCTATTTGCCCTTTTTCTTTTAAAAACTTGATTCTTAAGTTTACTAAAGTTCTACCTTCACTCTTAATATAACTGGCTGTTATGATAATCTGAAAAATTTTGACTATGAAAAAATATTAAAGTGTTTATTTTTTAAAAACATGAGTAGAGTTTATTACCTATCATAAGTATAAGACTGATTATATTTTGTAACATTTATGGGGGCTGGATTATGATCAAAATCTTGCATTATGTTAAAATTTCCCTGTCTGTTAATTATCTACCCTTTTGAGTGATTGAGAGGTTGAGTTTTTAATCAAAATTGCTTTATCCTAACTTACTAAAAGGGCAAATATGAGCAATCATACTAGGGAACCTTAAATATTCTATTTATACTAGAACTCATTGTCTGTAAGTCTTAGACAGTAGTCTATAAATAATTAATATTGTCTGTATGTTTATGCTGAGTATTTCACTTTTCACCACTGGAAGTTTGTAAATATTCTGGGTCTCTTAGATTTTGCCACAGTTTGCCAAGAATGCACTGACTTCCATTTTCCCCGAATCGAAGAGCAACTGGAAATCGTCCAGCAGGTGGTGCTTTATGCCAGAACCCAGCGCAGGAGTAAGGTGAAAGACACAAATGGTTAGTCACACTCAAATCTTACAAAATTTTACTTTCACTCTCCTTTCCTTAAGCACTCTAATTTAGCATAAGGGTTGTCTTTAAAATATAGAAAGTCATATTGGTGGAAAAATGGAAGAAAGAAATTGAGAGCAGAAGTGAAGATCTCAGAAGCCTGGTGAATTCTCTTATTTCCTTGCCGGCATGGTTTTGCTCAAGGTCCGCAGCAGAAGATGCCTTTAAAATTTATTTCATTTTTTTTGTCTGTCTGTTTGTTTATATATTTTTACTTCATTGTTTATTTTGATACAGTGTTTGATTTCTCCTCTCAGGTGTGTCCCTGTAAGTGTTGTCCCTGTAAAATTACCACTACCAGCATATCTCTGAACCATCACCACAGACTCTTGTGCTCTTCCCCCACCGTTTTGATCCCTTTCCCTCCCCTGATAAAAGTCTCCAATTTGTAGTTTGACTGCTAGTTTGTCTTTTTTGCCTTTACATTTTAATTCTCTAGTTGTTCTTGAAGTAGACTTTCATGGAAAGTTCTGCTCTTTAATTGATATATCTCCAAAATGAACATAATTATTACTATACAGTTTTGAAGTGCGAGAACATATCACAAAGTACATATATTTTCTGTGTTCCATCTTTGATTTGCTGAAGTATCATGAAATCAGTTGTTTATTTCCTTCAAAAAAATTGCTATTTCCTTGAATAATTGATTTTCCTATATTCACAATATAAACATCACTTCTAATTTTTCAGTAAATTTCTGGAAAATGTTTTTAAAGCTATGGAAAAGGTTTGTGGCCTCTTTCTTTAGATTTCTATGTGCAGAGAGAAGCTTAAGGGAAGAGATGGATAAATAATAGAATCCCACTCAAACATAATTCTGCATTTAATTGAAATAATGAAAGCTTAAGTAAGTACTTTCTAAATTAAATCAGAGCCATAGTTTTGTTTTAGTTAGGAACTAAATATAAGAGCAATATGCACTGAAAAATATTTATACAGTATGTTTTTCTTTTTCTGACATTTCATTTTGTGTCACAGACATAAAATCACAATATATGCTCTTACCTATCTTGAATATATGCTCGTTATTTTATTATTTCTTGTGAAAACTTGATGGTCTCGCTCAGGAAACAGAATATGGCACGTTTTAAAATTGCGGCTAGTCACACCTTTAACTTACCTTCTCAGTGTCTTTTTGTTTTGTAACTGCAGTGCTTAAAATAAACCATTACAGGACTTCTGGTTCACATCTTTTGTGCTTTGTAGTAGGCAAAGAGACACTGTTACAACTTTGCCTTGAGTCTTTGTTCCTCTCTCCTGTAAATTGTAGAGTCGCTCCCTTTCTCCACTTGCTAGGATGTATTTAGACTTAACTTGCTTGGCCTTTACTTTTGTTTCCTTATTTATTCAACAGACATTAAAAAGACACTTTGTTTTTTAATCATTTCTTAAACAGATAAAACATTCTCAAGATTCACAATTCAGTCTGTACAAAAGAGCATACAGTGAAAGTATGTCCCCCACATATTTAATTTCCTACTCCTGATGTAGCCAATGCTATCTCATCTGTACCTTTCCTGGCATAAGATTCTGCATATGTGAGCACATGTATGTGAATAGTTCTTCCCCTCTGCACCTTCTATTGCACTCTGCTTTTTTCACTAAATGGTTTATCTTGGAGACCATTTAACTTCAGTACATAAAGGGCACCCTCTCATCTTTTACTGCTGCTTAGCCATCTATTCCCGTTATTAGTATTTTATGGATGGACGTGTAATCTGTTCTAAAGTTTTTGCTACTATATGTAATAACAAATGCACCCAGTTATAGAGTAGAGCCCTAAGGGAAATTCCTGGGTTTAAGGGCACATACATTTATTTATCATTTTGATAATGCCAGCAACTGCTCTGGTATGGCTCCACCAGTTTATATTCCCACTGAAGTGACTATGACTTTGCTGTGGCAAAAACATGTTATGACAGACCCAGATTAAATGTTAGAAAATCAAAATGGAAATAGATTCTAACAAAGGACCTTTTCGAAAGTTCCTCTTACGAGTCTACATTTTTTTTCTCCATCTCATTCAAGCTAGTAATGATGTGATCAGAAACGTTTTATCCTTTTCTTAGTAGTGACTAAAAGCATGACTACTGAGATCATGACAGGTGTGGGAGAAGGAGGAGGGTTCTAAGTATATTTGTGAGAGATAGAAAGTGTGCAGTAAATGACAGGAAGTTTTTAAACCACATACCGTTAAGGCAATGCTTGTACATCATGGTATTATTTTGTTCTTGTCAAGCAACTATTTTGTGGTTTAAGTGAGTCAGTGAAACAAGTAGGTTTATAAAAGACAGCTTTCTTAAAGGAACCTGCATGTTGTTCTAGGAGGGTTTTGTGAAAATACTGCCTTTTCCTCTCCTGTGAGGCAGTGTATTCGTTCTATGTGTTCAAATCCTGATGTGCAAGTACCTGTTTATTCTTAGACATTCCATCATTTTCCTTACTGTATTTACTGGATTAAAATCTTTGTATTTCTACATTCCACGATGAAAAGTCAAAAAGAATGTGTTTTGTGCATATTTAATATACATTTTTTAAAAATTAAAAGTAGCCATCTTCTTTTTATCACAAGGTATTACCATTAAAACATTAAATGGAAGGTGGAAGGGGGGAAAGCAAGTGAACTGTGAACTCTTCTCTCATTCACTTAATAAGGATTCTGCTTGTTTATATCTCATGTACATAAAATTAGAGTCTTTGTTTTAGTGTGCTATGACATTAATTCAAAGCTTGTCAATTACAGTCTGTATGAGAAGTTGTTATGTTAATTACATTACATTAATTATGGCACTGGCAACACAAACTTTCTCTCCCTGCCTCTTTCTCCCACTGTCTCTTTATTTATAAAATACATGTTTTTACAAATTATGATGTTATAAATCAGGTTGTCAAAGTAGTCACTAGGTAAAAATACTAAGTTATTTTTATGCTAAACAGTTTTGAACTGTAATATCCCTCAACATTTGCAGTTTATTCATTTGAAGTTTTGACAATTTTCAGATAATGAAAATCATTCCAAAATAGTTTCTTATTTTATTGGCATAAATAGTCTCTTAAAGATCGCCAGTTGGAATGCTAATACTTACGCCGCATTTTTGAGTTCTGATATAATTCTCATAAAAATCAGATGTATTTTCTATTTTAGTCATTATTTTAAAAAGCAGTCTTTTTGAAAACAGTATTTTTGTTTTGTAAGGAAAAAACAAAGCACCCATCACCATCCATTATACCCTCTACCCTCACTCCCACCTTTTCACCTCTGGTAACTGCAGGTCAGTAATCAGTGTCCATATGCTGGTTTTTATTTCGTTTTGTCTGTTCATCCCTTTTGTTTTCTTACATTGCACACATAAGTGAAAACATCCAGCATTTGTCTTTGTCTTTCTAATTAATTTTGCTTCACGGAGTCCCTTGAATTCTTTCCATTTTGCTTCAAATGGCAAATTTTCACCTTTTCACTGGATAGTTTGCCATCTTCTCTATGCTATCTCCTATCAGTGGGCACTTAGGTTGTTTCCAAATCTTAGCTATTATAAGCAGTGCTGCCACAAACATTGTGGTGTACACAGTTCTTGGGTTGATGACTTCCTATTCTTCAGATGGCTACTGCTAGATCATAGGGTAGTTCTATTTTTAGTTATTTGAGGAACTCCCATAGTACAGATGTATCTTCTATTAGAAATGTAGGTATGTATGCAAAATAACATGTTCAGCCGTACTAATGCCTGATTAATTGAGATGTGTCTTGTTTCACCAAGCATTTATACTTCTAAATAACATGATGGCTTCTAAAAAGATAAAACTTTGGAATATCCTTTAAAAAATCTCATTTAAAACAGATTCTCATATCTCTGAAATAAATGGTACATAATTGTCAGACAAGAAGTAACAAATGTCAGAAGTAGGCTAAATTTTCAAGTGATTCCTGGTGCTCCTAGCCATTTGTTTGTAGTCCTGAACAAGTTAATATCAACAACAGTGACTCAGATTCTAAAAATAAAGATGGCCACATGACAGCTATCTAATGAAGGTATTTTATGTGTAGTTAATTTAGTACCCTGAACCTCCCAGATGAAAAATAAGATATTGGCAGGTCTAATGTGGTTAAGATCATAGGATTGGAAATCTGAGTATGTGAGTTGAAGACCTAGTTTCACCACCTATCCGTCCATCCTTGGTTAACTTAATTAACCTACCTAAGCCTCTGTTTCCTCGTGTATAAAATGAAGATAGTAGTACTTATAAGTCTAAAGGAGCTTATAAGAACGAAAGAAGCTGATTGATGTAAAGCATGTATCAGAATGCCTGACTCCTAGAGATCTTTAATTTTGTTGTCGGGATTGCCTGGGGAATAATAGTACTGGTGTGTTTTTAAATGTTGTTGCACTTTTTTGTTGTATTATCTTATGTCCAGATTCTGGAAACCGAAATGGAGGAAATGATGATAAGACTAAAAATGCTGAAAGAAACTATTTAAATATTTTACCTGGTAAGTATTATTTTAAACTGTCATTTTCTTATAATCCCATACACAGAAATCATAAATTGGAAGCCTAAGTCTTTAGGGTATGCTTTGCAGAAAACTTGTTGATGCATCACTTTGAAGTAAAATTATTTCTGTCGTATACTTTCACAGTTATTGTGCATTTTAAATCTTTAGTCTTATACTAGTTCTGACTTTTTTCTAGATCTATGAAAGAAAACTTGCATTTAATCAATTGATCAATTGATTTGTTATTTCACATTTCACCCTTTATATGTTGCTTCTTAGTAAATAAACCATGAAATATTTTTTATTCTGAAATAGAAGTAATAGTACATTGAAATCTAAACAATTGAACCTGTGAAAATATAGGTCAGCTGACTTAAAAGTCTTTCTTATTTCCACTTCCCCATAAACTTTTGCTTTCCATTTCTTTCATTCTCTTTATAATTCTTGAAAGTGTTGCTTATCAGTGGGAAGTGTAGTCCCTTGATTCCCTTCTAGATTGAATACGTTGTAATAATCCTTATCTGTATTTGTATGACAGGGTATATATAACAAGGAAGGTCTGTTTGTTTACTTCATAAGCATAAAGTCTGTTGAACAAATGGTAACTTTTGCCATTTCATAAATAACTGAGGTTATTTCCTCATACTTCCTTCCCTAGATTTTCTATGTAGGTCACCTCCCATCTAATCTAAGCAAATAGCATACCCATTTCTGGTATCCATCTTGTCAGTCCCAGTGGCTTAGCTTGTGGGCATCAGCTTCCGAATTTCCTCCCACCTTCAAATACCCTACCTTAGTGGATAATGTTAGAACAGAATTACATCACCACATGCCATTTCCTCTACTCTCAGAACAGGAAACTATCCTCCTCTCCATCTAAAAATACCATCATTGAGACAGGATTTATTGTATTTCTCTTCATAGATCCATAATTTAAATCATCCATATTTTGTGATTTTCTTAAAATGTACCAGCCTTGCTATGTGGTACTGATGTCTGATTTTTTTAAACTTAATTCTTTGTTGCTACATTTATTTTCTTCCTTACTCCTTTTTGGAAAAAGTCTAGACGTTAGTATCCCTTTATAGCAACGAATCTGGAGGATGTCATAAGTTTGGATTAGATAAGGAATATTAAATTGCTCGGTTGGTTATTCTGATAGCATCTGAATTTCCATTTAGTTGAAGGATACCTACACAGCCAGGAAATTGACTGGATTTTTTAAGCTGTAGTCTTGCTTTATCATTATCTGAGAAATTACAGTTCATATCATCTTATAACAACTTTGTGAGGAAAGGAGTCAGGTATTATTTATCCCTTTCATACATGAAATAACAGATTATCTAGATGAATTGATTTGCCCAAGAACATTCAGCCAATAAATGCTGGAGACTTCAGATCTTAACACCAATCTAGCCTCTTTTCTGCTATATATATTGTTTGATTACTGCTCCCAGCTCCATGACACCCATTTTACTGATAGGTACAGTGAGACAAGTCACGTGAGGCCAAACAACATAGGGCCAGTTTGGGGATTAGGAGTGCCTGGCTGGTTCATTCACTCACCCTACTTCACTACTTACTAGTCCGTAGCCCCTACCAATGCTACAGCTTCCATCGTCTGAGGTTGAGGTGGTAATACACTGAATGGGTCCAGAGCATATTGTCTTACATAACCTACTAGCTTTCTGGTCAGAAGTCTATGTCTTCATTGTCTTCCAGGGAAGTCACTATATTGGTATTCATTAGATGGTTTTTTTCTTTGTCCAGTTTCTTTTAGAACCTCTGTAGCACTTCTTTTTATGCTTATCTGGTTCTTTTATCTTAAGTTCTAAAAGAAGAGATTTACCTGAAATCTGTCAGTAGTATCCATAGATGCAGCTTATTAACTGTACATAGGAGGGGTTAAGCAATGCACAGAAGTATACCAAGGACTTTAAATATATCAAGGACTTTAAATATACTAGATATTTATTCGTAGATACAAGTAAAATCTTGAGATAGTGACTCTGAAGCAATTAGTGAGGACAGGGCATAGGAAAGGAAAGGTAGTTCTTAGAAGAGCAAACCTTTTTCTAGAAGGACATGTCAGGATTTCCAGTGAGGTATACGTATTTGTAAAATATATATTCTTTGTATCTTTTACATTTCATTTATTTGTATTGACAGAAACTGCAGAATACAAAGCTGATGAGATTTTTCTTGAGTAGCATGGTTACACATACTAGTGATTATAGGAAGCATGGATTTTAAGGTTTGATAAACACTGCTTCAGCATTCAGTCTAAACATTTATTCATTCAACAAATATTTGAACATTTTTACCTCCTGTGTACCAAGTACGTATTCTGTGTGCATGACACAGAACATTACACAAGCTCGACAAAGTCCCTATGGCAAGAATGTAACTCGTTAGCTACATAAGTGAAAGTATTTCAGAGCTGAGAAGAGAATAAAACAGAACAAGTAAGAGAATAAGTGAGGGCTGAGAGAGTTCTCTATCAGACAAGACTATCCAAGAGGGGCTCTCTGAGGAGGTGGCCTTTGATCTGAGATGAGACTGATGAAAGAAATGAGCCATGCAAGAATTGAAGAAGCAGCCTTTTTACATAGCAGTCTTAAATTAGGAGCAAAGTGTTCATGTTTGGGACCTCCCTGGTGGAGCAATGGGTTAAGCAACGCACTATGAACCAAACCACAGCCACTGCAATGCAAGTTCGATCCCTGCCTCCCGGGGAGGGGACCCACATGATGCCCAGCAGAGCTCTCCTGCCTCCCCTACTGCTCCCCTCAGCAGTGTATTTTTCAGTCTATCTGCTGTTCTGCTCCCCACTTTGTCTGTGGTGAATCCCCCACACCTCTGGCCTGTACCCCAGTGCTTATATGATAAATAAATACATCTTTAAAAAAACTCTTCATGTTTGAAGAACTGAACAAAAGCCTGTGTGTCTAGAGCAAGAGGAGAGATGGGGAGAAAAGAGGACTTGAGACACATAGGGAAGGCCCACACCATATAGGCCTTGCAGACCTCAGTGAAGGTTTGGACTTCTTTCTAAATGTAGTGGGAGCGGATATAATCTGATTTATATTTAAATCATTTTGGCTATAATGTGGAAATGGTTTGTTGAGAAAAGACGGGATCAGAGAGCTCAGTTAATAATAGACATCTGTTAAAAAAACCTCAGTGAGATGACCTAAGGTGATAGCAATGAGATGGAGTGCTTAGATTTGAGATGTTTATTGGAGATAACACTGAAAGTAGTTGGTAGTGAATTGGATTATGGATTGAGGGAAAGGAAGTATTTAAGGACAACAGTTAGTTTTTGTCCTGTGAAGATTAGTCCCATAAATTGAGATGGGGAGGAGCAGATTCAAGGTACTGGGAAAACATAATAGGTAACTTTTTGAGCAGACCATTTCAAGAATTTACATCAAAATGATGAATATGAGTACTCATTTGAATGACTTACTATGTTCTCATCTCTTCATACCAATTTATGAACCTAATGCAAAATTAGCTTTTGTCTCTTAGTTTCAGTGCCTTCTTTCCAAGAATGCAGAAGCAGCAGTAACCGCATCTTCATCCCGAGTCCACTAGGCTCCTGATCTACCTCTTCTAGTTCAGCACACTGCCTGTGCATTGCAGTTATTTGTAAGGCCCATTGAAGAGTGTGATATGTGCATTTGAAAATCATGATTTTATTCCCGTTCACAGGAGAATTCTACATTACACGGCATTCGAATCTCTCAGAAATCCATGTTGCTTTCCACCTTTGTGTGGATGATAATGTGAAATCAGGAAACATCACAGCTCGTGATCCTGCCATTATGGGACTCCGAAATATCCTCAAGGTGTGCTGTACCCATGACATCACAACAATGAGCATCCCTCTCTTGCTGGTGCATGATATGTCAGAGGTGAGCAGATGGGAAAATGCTGTAATTTTATGGGTATGTTAACCTCAGATTGTATATTAATGATAATCAGATTTATATTTTAAAGGCACTTTTGTTCCCCACAAATGGATCTTTGTATCTCCCATCTGGTTGACAGAATTGAGTGATGTGTAATAGAAAACACTGAATAATCCTTATCATTTATTTATTTGTTTTTAAAGATTTATTTATGCATACAAGAGCTGGGATGTAGGCCAGAGTATGTGGGGTGAGAAGATTCGCCAGAGACAGTGGGGAGCAGAACAGGCAGATTGATTGGAGCAGCAGATGAGACAGGAGAGGTCTGCTGCACCATGTGGGTCAACTCTCTGGCCGGGGATCGAACTCTGCTGCAGTGGCTGCCAATAGTTTCATGATGCTGAAATTTTAACCCTGCGTCACCAGAGAGGCGTCCTTATCATTGATGTTTAGAGAATTACAGCATTAAATAGGTTAACTAGAAAATCACAATTACCTTTAGCTTTGGATAAAGCATGTGCCCCTAATTTCCTTTTCTCTGTCCTCTTCCTCTTCCTTCTTCATTTTTGTCTTATGCAGAATTAGGTTTCCCTCCATATTTACCTTGGGCTCAGGATAGCATTAAAATTAGTTGTATTTTCTGGGTATTCGTTAACAGGCAATGGAAAAAATGCTAGATGACTAAAAGAAGTCGGCCTCAGTTTACCGTTTTCTCAAGGGTGCTCTTTGGATACATACAAATTTTGGCTCCCATGGTTAAATGTGATGTAATTATTTCTTCATTTTACTATGTACTATACTTTAATATTTTATTTTTATTTTAAGTCTCTTTCCCTGACTGCTCTTCTCCTTGCTTTCTTCCCTTGGCCACAAAAAATAGGGTAATGGGAATGATTGTAGAACATATAAAAACTAATTTTAACCTCCTATAGTCTGGAGGAACAAAGTACCCTCAAACCAAATGGGCAAGGCCTTAGAGAACCGCTGGCCAGCTTGGTGGTGCACCACCAGTCAGCTGCTTGGTCCTGCATGTTCTGAGGTAGCATTTTTTTCAAAGCAAAATAGCTGACTGGCAAGTGAAGACTGTAAATGTCAGAAGGTGTGATCACTGATTATTAAAAAGTTATTTACTGAAATAGGGCCTTCCTGGTGGCGCAGTGGGTTAAGCAAACCACACTATGAAGCAAACCACAGTCACTGCAGCACGAGTTCGAGCCCTGCTGCCGGCCAGGGAGGGGACCCACATGGCGTGGCAGACCTCTCCTGCTGTGCCCGCTGCTCCCCTCAGCAGTGTACTTCTGTTGATCTGCCTGTTCTGCTCCCCACTCTCTGTGGTGAATCCTCTCACCCCCCACACCTCTGGTCTGTACCCCAGTGCTTGTATGCATAAATAAATAAATATTTTTTTTAAAAAGTTATTTACTGAAATAAAAGATGTGTGTAAATGCTATGTTATAATATGCAATGTTAAAGAGTTTTAGTTTTGCTTTTTAGACCAACTAAGTCATTATAACATGAGGCTTCGTTTTAAATGCAGTACCCTGTAGAAACACACACACCAATAATCAACTCCATGTAAGACAAGATGATTTTAAACAGGACCTCACTCTAATCCATTTGTATTGTCACCAGGCACATTATTGTTTTGATTTAGAAGATTCTGACCTATCTAGGAAAACTGTGCCAGACTTTCTGATTTCTCATTCTGTTCACTTCTGTAGCCTCGTTCATACCTAATATGATGTCTGGAGGATTGATAAATATGGGGTTTTTTTCCCCCTGTAGCTTTACACAGTTTTACTTCCATCAGGAATATTTAGCCACTGTTAAGTGATCATCACTAACTAGCCCATCTATAAAAGGGTCTTTGGGGAATAACAAAGAAAGTTTGTGATGAATTCCAGCCACAGGGAAACATCCCAGCCTTCCTGCAGCTGGACTCCTGGTTAACCAGTTTACAAAAATGGGTATATGTAGGTGGGCAACAACCTCAAAAACAGTGTTTCCAAAAGTCACCAAGTTCAGATTTACTTCCAGACATCGGATACTACCAACATTCCATCTCCCACAGTGTCACAGAAGGTCCACATTTTAAATTGGGACAGCCAGCTGCAGGACATTAAGTTTGTTTCCAAAATGTCCATTTTCATTCACAAAAGTATACTGAGTCATAATCCTCTCATTTGTTGTATTTAAACATCCATTGAGGTCAAGAGGTTTATTCTGTGAACTCAGACAGCACAGGACATAGAGGTAACACTTGTTTTAGCTCTCATGCTAGGAGCCCAAAGCATTTCTGGGTATTGTTTTTCTCCTCTCAACACACAGACTTCCTTAGACACTCAGCACATTTTGGTGTGTACAAGGTAATGATGATGATGTTTCAAACAGCCTGTGTCTCATGGGAGATTTTAAAAAACTGTAGATCAGTGGTGGTATAGTGGTGGGCATAGCTGCCTTCTAAAAAGAAATAAGAAATTAACTGTAGCTTTTTTAAAAAGGAAAGGAAAAACTAATCTAGAAAGAGAAGTCATACTGCTATTACCAGTATTTTATTTTATTTTTTTAAACATTTATTTATTTATGCATGTAAGAGCTGGGGTGCAGGCCAGAGGTGTGGGGGTGTATATGTGAGAGGAGTCACCAGAGACAGAGTGGTGAGCAGAACAGGTGGATCCTGAAATCCACTGCTGAGGGGAGCAGCAGGTGAGACAGGAGAGGTCCTGCACCATGTGTTCCCCTCCCTGGCTGGGGATAGCTTCATAGTGCTGCAACTTAACCCCTTGTGCCACCAGGGAGGCCCCTGATATTACTAGTTTTTTACTCTCTACAGATCTCTGTGATCTGAAGATACTGTCACTGGAGTTGGCATCCTATTGATGCAGAATGAACCTACAAATCAAGACTCCTGAGTTCTTGACTCCCTTTTGCTTTTACTATTCACTTGTTGAATAACGAGAATTAGTGATTTTAATTGTGCTATTGTGGCTGATGAGATATTGTTCTTGACTTTTTATTGAAGGATCATACACACATAGAAGAGTTTATATATTGTAAGTTCATACGTCAAATTTTCAAAAACTGAATACCCATGTAACTAATACTCAGATCACGAAACAGAAGTCACCCTCCTGTTCCCTTCCAGTCACTTAAACCACATTCCTCTGCAAGGGTAACTACTGCTTTCGCTGAAACCAAGGATTAGTTAGGCTTGCTTTTGTAGTTTATATGAGTGGAATTGTGTATATGTGTGTGTGTGTGCGTATGTATATGTATGCAGACAGACCCATATATATGTTTGTGTGTGTGTGTGTGTGTGTGTATGCCTATGTCTGTCTTTTCACTATTACTGCTGCACCATGTGAAATTCAGCAGGTTGTTTGTGGCTGCAGAGAGTTAGCTCTCACTGACAAATATTCTTTCACTGTGTGACTAGACCATGATTATCTAGCTGTTCTACTATTTATGGACATTTGGGTGGTTTCCAGATTTTGTTTATTACTACAGATGGTGTTGTGAACATTCTAGCACATATATTTTGCTATTTCTGTTGGTTTTATACTTAGGGATGGAATTGTTAAGTCTCCGGGTATGCATATATTTAGCTTTAGTAGCTCCAACCAAAAGTTTTCCAAAGTGGTTGTACTTAACCCATTGTGTTTAGATATGAAAAATAAGAAAACCAGACAGTTTTTCACCGTCTTATAATGACTGTGAAACTGAATGTTACAAATATTTCAGAGGCACATATTTAAGACATAAAGAACAGTTTTACAATCTCCCCCATAGATACATAAATTCAAAAAAATGTTTCTTATATCTATTTTCAAGACCTGTACAAAGACCTAAAGCTATATTCTTATAAATCTTGGTCATCTCTACACTTCAGTCTTTCCCTTACCAGATTTAAGTTGAGTAGTCAGCTGTTGCCATTAACTTTATTTTTATTTATTTATTTTTTCTTTTATTTATATATATTTGACATCAATTGTGGTCTCCATGGGTTTCCCCCCACCATTTCACCAGTGCACCATCACCTCAGTCCCTGTGCTCTTTCTGCCCTCAACCCATTCATTCCCTCTCCCCTCCCCACAAAGTGTCCCCGATTTGTCCTTGTCTTTTTGTTTTAATTATTATTGTTGATATTATTCTTTTCCTTGGTCACTTATTTGGTTCCCTTATATTCCTCCTAGGGGTGGAACCATCTGGTATTTTTCATGTCTATGATCAGAATTGACATTTAACATCAATTTCACAGGGTTAGAATTTATCCTGTATGCAGCACCCACTTATCATGTAAAATATAACCATAGGACCCAATTTTCTGACTCAGTTCCAAAATCTAAAAATGGTTTCACATGATCTGTTCATCGTCTTCAGTTAAGTCCATGCACAGTGTATTCTCATAAGTGAGACACTAGGATTCATTGCTTTGCCATTATTTAGAACCCATAATCAGTAATACTGTTCAGTGTTTCCTGACTCGCTACATCGTCTACCCATCTGTTGTGTAATATGTTTTATTTCCAGAAGTCAGCTCCTTTTGGGATTGCAGACCCCACCCCACAGTGGTACCAGGAAGTCATGTCTTGTCACGACCTCAATGACTTTAAAGCTTATGGTTTACCTTTTCCAAGTGTTCAAAGCCATTCTTTTTAGGAACTCATTTTAAGCAGAGACAGAGTGACAGGGATGCTTGGCATAGAGCCTCTGTGCCAGGCACATGTGAGATTTAAAAACAATGTAGATGTGCCTGTACACACACATGTGCATGCAGCTGTCTGGCACTGCTTTCTGATTCAGGTGCTGCTAAAGAGCTTTAAGTTAAAGTACACAGAAGATGAGCACTTCTGTCATCTGAGAATTAAGTTATCTATGATTTCAGAGAGATCTTAGGAGCCTGCTCTGATTGATATTTTGGGCTGTTCTCTGAACAGCACTGATGAAATTTTGTCATTAACTGACCTCATTCTGATAGGTGTGAAGTTCTTAGTTTGTCTCATAGATATTTGCTTGAGACAGTAGTACTAACCATACACATATAAAAAGCTAGAAAGTATGTTTTTAACAGAAAAAGTTGGTGATCTTTGGAGTGTGCCAATGAAAGGACATTTTCTGTCAGCAAGTTCTGATCACCATTAGAACCATCCCCGCTCTAACTTGTGCCTCAGTCTTTCATTTTACCACTGTTAACCTGATTTTAGTACGTTGAGATAATGTATATTCTGTTTGTTGCTGTTCAAAAATATCCCTTCAAATGCTCTATACTTGATAATTTGCATTAGTTGGGCCCTCCCTGGTGGCGCAGTGGGTTAAGCAATGCACCATGAAGCAAACTGCAGTCACTGCAGCACGAGATCGATCCCTGCTGCCGGCTGGGGAGGTGACCCACATGGTGCAGCAGACCTCTCCTGCCTCGCCTGCTGCTCCCCTCAGCAGTGTGTTTCAGTTCATCTGCCTGTTCTGCCCCCTGCTCTGTCTGGTTTCTCTCACCTCCCCACACCTCTGGCCTGTACCCCAGTGCTTGTATGTATAAATAAAAAAAAATCTTTAAAAAATACTAATAATAATTTGCATTAGTTGTCCTTATGTGAAAAGTGGTGTTTAGACTTGACCCTAACTTGAAATAATTCACAGGCCAATCACAGATGTCAATAACTAATAGATCATAAGACAAGTGGCTGTTACAAAATGTTCCTCACATGTGTATGTACGCTTCATTATAATAGTTTAAATAGTAATAATTCCTTGATTCTGTTTATTTCCAGGGTATTTCATAAAATGTTACGTTTTAGAGTAATATTTTAAGATGATGCACTCAATTATATTTTGGTTCTTATTCCTACATAAGATTCTTCAGTAAAGTATTTAACACAGGTGAAAGATAAAGTAGGCCCTTAAAAAAATGAAACACCCATAAATGAGAACAAGCAGAAATGGACATAAAAACAACTATGCAAAGGCTTAAGGCTCACACATAGTGAGACAATCAAATAGTTGATTACTGTGTTTAAAGAATTTGAAGATAAGGTTAAAACGTCTTCTAATAAAAAGATGCTATAAAATCTTTATATGATTCAGCAACTACAAAATTGCATTTATAGTTGCTGGAAGAAACTTTTAAAGATTTATATAAATGGAGAAATAGACTGTTCATAGGTTGGAAAACTCCATACAATGAAGATATCAGTTCTCAAATTGGTCAATAGGTTCAAATCCCAATCAAAATCATTACAAGGCAATTTAGAAGATATTGACAAGCAGTTTTAAAAGTTATATGAACTATGCTAGCATTTTGAACTAGTAGGTGGAGTTCCTACATCACTTACTTGTTTTTAGAATTAATTTATCTAGGAGGTTTTAAGGATATGCTTATTTTTTAGTTATATTTACAAAACGAATTAAATTAGTTTGTATGTGACAGGTGTAGTCTAACAACTGGAAGAAGTTGTATGTCTAAAACCCAGACAAAATCCAGCTGTAAATACCAAAAAGTTACCAGATCAGTTTCTTTGCAATGTGCATGGTCAACAGCATATATAAATGAAGATCTCACTATGTATTTTTTCACAAACTTCTGTTAAAAACATGATTTGTCTTGCTTCTATTTTTAGGAAATGACTATCCCATGGTGCCTAAGGAGAGCAGAGCTTGTGTTTAAGTGTGTCAAAGGTGAGCATACCCTTATATTTAATAATGACCTACATTTCTTTTTCCCGAATATTGAAGGTAGACCAGCCCAGCAGAAAGAATGTAAAAGTTACTACCGTCATCCAATGCCTCAGTTAAATGATCTAACAAGTAAATATTTCACAGTGGGCTTTTTTTCACTACCTGAGTCCAGTTTTAAAATAAACCAGCCCTGTTGAAATGCAAAGATATTTGGATTTTTTTATTTATTCTCTATTACCTTTTTTTTTTTCTTTGTAAGAAAAAAAAAAAAAATAGGGCCACATACTTAGCTAACCTTCCCTAACCTTCAGTATATGGAGACTAAATGAGACTTGAGAAATCCTAAGTAAAATCCTAAGTGTGTTGACAAAACTCTGCTCAGCCTCTCTGACACGGAGAATTAGGGATAGCAGTTTGTCTGTCCTTCAGGCCTAACTTCTCCTACAGGCAAGTAGCTACTGAAAAGTCAAGGCATGAAATTTCACTTCATCTCTGTGAAGGACCAGAATTCATAATTCAACAAAATTCATTGTTCTCTTTTAGGCTTCATGATGGAAATGGCTTCATGGGATGGAGGAATTTCTAGGACAGTACAGTTTCTGGTACCACAGGTCTGTTATCTGAATAGGTCTCACCACACATGAATCTCTGTTATATACTCACAGTCAGCACACTGTGCTAAACTCAATAGGAACATACAAACAACGTCTCTCTCAAGGAGGGAATTGTTAGGATGCCTTCTAGAAGGTCACTTAGTTTATTGTCAAAGATGTCAGCATTTGTTGGTCAAGGGATCTTCTTTTTAAGCCAAAAACAGACTTGCTTCATCATTCTTTTGTTCTATATGTTAACATATATTCCCACTTATATGTTACATGTTATATTTCCAAGCGTTCATAAAGAAGGGCATTAGTAAAGAATGATTCTGTGTAGAAATTCACAAATTTAGTAGTACTTTCATTGCCGATTATACTAGTGTTATCCAGGGGTGTTTCTCGTTAACAAACTTATTTGACAGAAATAGCAGCAGTTCTCAGAAGAGAGATCCAGGAGCACACCCTCCTCACCCCTAGCTGAAAAAAGTCATGTAGTCTAGTCAGTCATGGAAGAGAATTTTCATGTTTTACTCCTTGTCTGCAACTAGTTCACTATTTTAAAATCTGTTAGAAATTGAAAAACCAACAATCTAACAAGCTCAAACTTTTTTTTGTACCCATTACAGAGTATTTCTGAAGAAATGTTTTATCAGCTTAGTAACATGCTCCCTCAGATCTTCCGAGTTTCATCAACACTTACTTTGACATCCAAGCACTAAGCCCTTATAGATTGACATGCTGGCAGAAGGACTGTTAAACTCTCCAAGGACTTGAGCCATGCTGGGATTCTGTCAAGCAAAAGACGTCCAGAAAGACAACTTGGAACTCATGCCATGCATCCAATCATGATACGTCTGTTCAACATTCCAAAAATGTATACATTGTACAGATTCGTGACCTTCCCTTTACATACACTTATTCTAAAGTTTTTTCATGAAAAAAAAAAAGGCCTCTCTTTTTATCTACTGTTAGACCCTATCTGTAAATATTAGTAAGTTCAGACTTCTGTGTGTCACCCATGGACACTTATAAGAGATTGTTCACTATGTTTTCATGGAGATGTTTATTTTTCCAAAAGGTTTGCATCCTGTCAGGTGTAAGTCTCCACTGAGGGCCTCCTTGGTGGCGCAGTGGGTTAAGCAACGCACTATGAAGCAAACCACAGCCGCTGCAGCACAATTTTGATCCCTGCCACCGGCCAGGGAGGGGACCCACATGGCACAGCAGACTCTCCTGCCTCACCTGCTGCTCCCCTCAGCAGTGTGTTTCTGCCTGTTCTGCTCCCCACTCTGTCTCTGGTGAATCCTCTCACCTTTCATACCTCTGGCCTGTACCCCAGTGCTTGTATGCATAAATAAATAAATCTTTAAAAAAAAATTAAGGTTCCATTGAGCATATGAGTCAAGTCTTCCCTTGACCTTATTTACCAAGTAAAAATTAAAAAGAATGGAAATAGACATTACAGGTATGGATTTCTTTTGAAAATCTTTTTGTAGAAATAATGAGACAGTGTGCTTATTTCAAAATCTCCTGTTTCAAGAATTCCTTTTAACGTACTCCTTCTAAAGTTCTCTAAGTTAGAATTAGAAAAAGACTAGATTCTTTCCCTTCCTCGTCTTTCATGAATGTGCCCTGTTAATAATAACAGGGCTGGGAAAACAGTGTGCATTGCCAGCTCAGTGGAAAGGTGGTCTAGGCCAGCGCGGGCAGTGTGGCAGCTCATCAGCATGGTGGCTGTAGAGGAGGGTCATTTTAATTCTCCATCCTTCCTGCATTCTCAGCTCCCTTAGCCCTTCCTCTACTGCTTGAATTTCTTTGCTGATGTCCCCATTTCTGTCTCTGCTCTCTTTTCCTTCTTTTCCATTAACTTTCCTTGGAACTACTCTATCAGACACTACATGTTACTTATTCATCCCATGTCATGTTCACTGTGAGGATTGACTACATTGAGCAGACATTTCTAAAGCAATAATTTAATCAAATCCAGGCTGTATGGATACAGTAACTGGCCAGTGGAATAAAATGAGGAACTTTGACATGATGAGTTGGTATAAATTGATTCCAAGAAATAGAACACCCTACATGCAATCACAGAGATTCTTGTGGCACACAGGATGCTTTCTCACTGCAGAGAATGTGTCTTGATTTTCTATGCCAGGAAAGAGTTGTCCAAGTAATAGCACTAAAGAGAATACCTTTCCAGACCACGACTGTTCCACATTTTCCACATCCCTTGCCAGGGATCTGATGTTCTCACCAAGAAAGTAGGAATTCTGTCCTTAGGGTAAGAAGTTCTCTTCCTGATGCCCTTCTTATCACCGAGACTGATTTAGTGCAGAGCAAGCTAGAGAAAGGTAGAATACAAGAATGCTAGGCAGTATCAGAGAATGATAGCTCCGCATGACAGGCTGAGCTGGTGCAGGTGGGTGGAGTGGGGTCAATAAAAGGTTTTCAAAAAGGGAAACAGACTCAACCCACAGGATTCTGTAGGCAAGGTCAGTGTACAGTGGGCAGCTCGAAGGGTTTAGCCAGGTGCCCTGGAAGCTTGGTGACCCTGCTGCCCCTCCCCTGTTGGTCATCTCAAAGCTATTTTATTGAGTTACAGTAAGTAGTGACTATCCTCTCAGGGCAATATAAAGGTACTTCATTGCAAAACCAAGAGAAATGTGTGGTAAGATGGGCGGGTCATGCTTACAGTGTTTCATACCACTGACACGCGGACACAAAAACTAAGCTGATTGAAAATATATAACTTAAAGTACTAATCAAATGCATTCCCATGGGGGGATTTTAGTGAATCAGCCCATGTGGAGTCTGGAGCTTTATATTTCGGCTGGGCAGGGTGAGCCAATGCTCCTTTACTAAGTGTCCCACAGGCTTCCTGGGAGGGAGTGGTGGCAGATGCTTCATGAGTGATGTGAAGAAGATACCTTCGCAGGCTGAGAAGGAAGGGGCACTCCAGGCATAGGGCACAGAAATAGCAGGAAAGCAGCGGCAAACAGCCTATAAGATAAGACAAGCTGTCCACAGGGGCCTTCGGGGAGTGGGGCTGGGGAACTTTAGCACACACATTGGCAGGAAGGCTTCAGTGAGTATGAAGCTTTACCTTTGTGCAACAGTGAACTAGTTCTAAGATGACAGCATGGTCCTCAGGGCCTTACAAATGAGCTTTGCCAAGCAGGCAGGGGTATTGGATCTAAGATCATTCTGTACTGCTCTTTCCTCCCTCCAGTTTCTGCTCAAAGCACAACACCAAGCCAGGCCATAACTTTGCCATCAGTCAGAATGTATGGCACCAGCTGTCCCTTAGCATGACATTGTCTCCAGAATGGAAGAAATGCATGAAAAAGAACCTCAGCACAAACACAGCTTAGCTTGTCTGGGAGTTGACATCTCGAATTGGCAGTATACACGCCAATATATGTGTCACTGCAGTTGGATCCGGCTAATTCTCACAGAAGGAAAATTTTCCACAAAGGAAAGAGGGATCCTGGGAGTATTCCCTTCTAGAGACTTTAAGGAGGCAGAAGACTTGTGTAGAAAAAACAGACAGCTTAGAGCGTGGGGCTTCAGGACTTTCTTTATCTGGAAATAGGAACCTAGCAGGACCTGTGCTGTCTCAGGTGTGGTATAACACCTGCAGGAGGAGAATGCTTATTCCCGCCTGCTTTCTAGCCCCCGTTTCTTCCCCCCCACCTTCTTTATAGTGAATTCCTGGTTTCTATCATCTGTGCTGATAACTCCCTCCTCCACTGTGTCTGACAGTGCAGTATCAGACACGGGAAGCACTGGCTGTGGAGGTAAGTGACCCCAGACCAAGAGTTTCCTCTGTGATGTACTCACTAGGGTGACTACACTGGGCATATGCCTTAATCCTCCTGACAGTCTCCTCATCTGTAGCCTAGGGGGAAATGAATAGTATTTACCTCACTGAGTAGTTGTGAGGGTTAAACAAGAAAGCACACACTATCCGGCATATAGTCACTCTATAAATATGTGTTGCTCTTATCCTTCCTTCCTTAATTTCTTCCTGTCTCATCTTCCTTCCTTTCCTCCTTCCTGCCTGACCTTTCTTCTTTCCTTTCAGTAAATATTAGGGATACTAAGTCACTTAAAACTCTGTGTCCTCAAGGAGCTTACACCCTAGTTAAGTTGGGTAAAGCACACAAGGTAACTCACAGTCCCAGCCAGAATATAATGAGGGTATACAGTCAGTGCAGAATAAGGTGTCTGTAGAATGCTGTAAAGTTAAAATAGAAACATAAGCAATGCCTGGGCCTAGAGGGATGTTGGGCCCCTGCGAGCACTCACTCAGTTCTGCATTTCTCTGGCATCGAGTGGGCATCTTCTGGGAGTCCTCATCACTCTCAATAGGTCAGGCACTAATCCTCCTGGCAGACAGACAGAATGCCACCTGTGCCAGCAGAGGCAGCAGCTCCAGATACAAAAGACAGGACAGTTTAGAAAGTCGAGAGGAAGTTCCAGGCTAGGTGGCTAACCCTGTGTTTGAGTGGAGCAGGAAGGAGCATCAGGTTTTTATCAGGTGAACCCAGATGTTGGACATAACCACAGTATGAAGTAGTTGTGAAGCAGGTCTACCCATGCAGCAGCTATGTAGAATTTCCCCTGTAAGGCTCCCAGCTTCATCATTTATGACTCTCGTCATTGTTTCATGTCCTCGAGATGATGTCAGGGGCTAAATGCTAGGAAGGCGTAGGGAAGATGTGCTTCCTATACCTCTGAGAAGAGGATGTGGGGAGAAGACAGAACTCACTGGTCTACTTTGTGCAGTGGCAGTGAAGGGGAGGAACAATAGGATCATTTCTGTTTGTTTGTTTTTCAAAGATGTATTTATTTATGCACACAAGAGCTGGGGTACAGGCCAGAGTCACAGGAGGCAAGAGGAATCACCAGACAGAGTGGGGAACAGAACAGGCAGAGTGACTGAAACACACTGCTGAGGGGAGCAGCAGACACAGCAGGAGAGGTCTGCTACTACGCCATGTGGGTCCCCTCCCTGGCTGAAGGCAGGGATCGAACTCGTGCTGCAGTGACTGCGGTTTGCCTCACAGTGCGTTGCTTAACCCACTGCGCCACCAGGGAGGCCCGATCATCTCCATTTTTTCTAGAGTTCTTTGGTTATCTGCTCTAGTGGGAACACTTGCACATTTACTCCTCTGTCTAGAATTTCTCTTAGAGTAAAATTCTTTGAACACAAGAGAGTTAGAATTATATAACAAACACTCATGTATACACTACCCACATTTGCTAAATCTTAACATTTCACTCTGTTTGACTCAGTCTGTCTTTGTTTTAGACATAAAACATCTAAGATGCAGTCGGTTGAAACTCAGTCCTTTTGTTTGCCACAGCCCCCAACCCCACCGACCCATTTCCAGTCTCCTCCTTAGAGCAGCTATTTCTCAGTAACACACCATGCCAAAACTTAGCGACTGAAGCAGTAAGCACGCCTTATTCTTTTGTTTGTGGTTTTTTTTTTTTTTTACTTAAAATTTTATTTTTTTCCTTTCTTTGCATATATTTGACGTCAATTGTAGTTCCCATTTCCCATCCCCATTAAGCATTCCTTATTCTTCATGACTCCAGAGGTCACCTCGTGGCTCTTCTGGCCTTACCTGGGCTCATTTGTGAGTCTTCACACCCATTTTAGTAGGTCGGGCAGGCAGTTGGGTGATTTGGGCCAGGCTGCACATGTTTGGGGATAACTGACGGTCAGTTGGAACAGGATGGCCTCGGTTGGGACAACTGATATTTCCTTCATTTGTTCAAGCTCAAAATTGCTCACACAGCAGTAGCAGGGCTGGAGAGGTGAGAGGGCAGTCATACAACACCTTTTGAGTCATAGGCCAGCATCTACACACTATCACTTCTGCATAGGCTGTTAGTCAAAGCAAGTCACAAAGCTACTCAAAGAGTGAGGTCATCAAACCAAAATTTTGATAAAAATGCTACAAAACTCACATTGCAGGACTTCCCTGGTGGTGCAATGGGTTGGGCGCCACACTGTGGAGCTTCCATGGCCACTGCCATGGGATTTTGATCCCCAGCCAGGGAGGAGACCCACATGGCGCAGCAGACCTCTCCCGCTGCTCCCCTCAGCAGTGTATTTCAGTCCATCTGCCTGTTCTGTTCCCCACTCTGCCCCTGGTGAATCCTCTCACCTCCCGTGATGTTGGCCTGCACCTCAGCTCTTGTACACATAAATAAATAGATCTTTTTTTAAAAAAAAGTCACATTGCAAAGAGCATGGACACAGTACAGGGAGAATGGGGAATATTTTTGCTAGTAATGTGTCACTTTCTCCTCAGTAATAACCACTACCCTAATTTTGTTGTTCTTCATCCTCATGGAATTATTTGTAATTTCAATATATATCTGTCTAGTGTTGCCATATCTATGAAGTGTAGTAATAAAATGAGTCATTTTAAAATATGCCAAACATACCATGGTGAAAACTTGATTAATGAAAATTTTTGATTACCCAACAACTTGCTTTTTAGAAATTCAACTTCATGCCTTTGAGATTTAAGTTACAGGTAGAGCTAGTACATTAACTTTAGAGGTGTATATTGTTTTTGAATTATCCTAAATTTCATGCACATAACCCAGTTTTAAAATTCATTTTCCTACTGATGGACAATAAGTTTGCTTTCACTTCTGTGCCATTTTGTACTGTGCTGTAACAACCACACTCTCACACATCTGTCATTGCACATATGTGTTATCTCCAGGATGTAGATCTATGAGAGGAATTGCTGGATTACAGAGTACTGACATCAAATTTGATAGTTCCAAATTTTATACTAAAATTACCTTTTACTGGGGAATATGTGTGTGACTACTTTTTTGCAATAATCTTCTATACTGACAAGTATAAAATAGTTTATAGTTGCTGTTTTATTTTGCATTTCTGTGGTAACTGCTGGTACTGAATACATAGCATATGTCTGTTGGCCATTGTGATTTCCCTTTTCATGAACTGACTAAATCCTTTGTCTGCTTGTTTTTTTGTTTTCCTGTTGGGTTGTCTTTTTTAGACTGATTTTTAGACATTCTTTCTATATTCTGAAGAGTAAACTTTTATAAATTGTTCTTATATATCTCTTTTCCTAGTTTATAGTTTTCTTTTCACTTTTTAATTATTTTTCACAGATTTTTAAATTTTCGATGTAGTATATTTATCATTCTGAGATCTGGGCAAAACAAACAAACAAAAATAAGTCTATATCTAAACCCTTTATGATAAGCCTGTAGAACATCCACGTAAAGATAAAAATCTTAAGGCTCTCTTAACAATGCAAGTAAAGAGAGAGATGAATTATGATTTAAAAGATAAACTCAACAGCAACAAGAAGGGCTAGAAAATGGTCAGTGAGAAAATAGTTATCAACTTAAAATTTTATACCAAACAAAAATATTGTTGAAGCCATGTATGTCTATACATACATACATATCTCCCAGGTGTACTTCTGGGATATGTGGGACCAGTTACATATTTCATCACATTTGCAAATTCCATGCTCATTTTTGCATACTTTGCAGTTGCTTAATAGCATTGTACTTACACAGCTATTTTAAAATAAAAAGATAATTTCTTCAGTTATTCCACAAGAAATCAAAGCAACCACATTTTAATGAGTACAAATTATTTTTTACTATGTATTTATTTATGCATACAAGAGCTGGGGTGCAGGCCAGAGGGGTGGGAGGTGAGAGAATTCACCAGAGATAGAGTGGGGAGCAGAACAGGCAGATAGTCTGAAATGCACTGCTGAGGGGAGCAGTGGGCGAGGCAGGAGAGGTCTTCTGTGCTATGTGAGTCCCCTCCCTGGCCGGGGATCGAATTCCCACTGCAGTGCAGCAGATGCTTCACAGTGCAGCGCTCTACCCGCTGCCCCACCAGGGAGGCCTTAATGGGTACAAATTAAAAACACTCGCTAAAGCTAAAGAATCCCTGAAATGGGTACAACACTTCTTTTGTTCGTGGATGCAAGTAAAGGAATGCAATGACAAGAATTAACCAGCATTTTAAAATGTCATTGAATTTTTCCATTATATTTTGATTTTACAACTCAGAACTGGACATTCTTTATTTTTTTAATTTGGTTTTAATTTGACTTTTTTTGATCTCCTAAGGAAATTATTACAAAACACAAAAAATACATCATTATACATGTATCATTAATATGTATTAAATGTACACCTACATTTAAGTTAAAGAGAGAGTTCTCAAAGAGCTCACTAATATATCTTCTTATTTCAGGAAATAGGAAATAGGAAACTCAGCCTTCAAAGAGAGGGAGAATCTCACAAATGTGAGTACACATGATTTATTCATGTAAAACAGCAAAAGATCTGAGAAAGTTAAGCAGGACATTGACAAAAGTAGTGATTTCTGGATTTCCCGAAATACATGGAGAGCTGATCCATGTAGCACACGGGCAAGGTGTCCCTTCTTCTCACTCCCCTATCTAAGTAATGACCAAATACTTACTTCTTTCAAGTTTGTCCCTTTCTCTCCATCCTGTTGGTGACTTCATTGTCTAGGGCACCGTTTCTTACTTATAAATCCTCCTTCTACCTGGCATCCCACACTTCATTTTTCCCTCTTTTTTTATTCCACTTCAATTATCTAAAATCCAAATATCGTTGTGTGGTAGTCTCACTTCAAACATATCAATTGCTCTCCTGTTGCTTAAAAAAACAAGAGTGAAACCTTCAGTCTGGCACAAGGTCTTTCAGCATCTCTTGATTACTTCTCTAGCCTCATTTCTTGCCGCTCTCCAATACCACCTCCCCTGCCAATTCTTTCTCTAAATCAGTACAGTAAATATTTTACTGAGAATCATCTGGTTTTGTTGGCACTACTCAACTCAGTAGTTATTTTTTTTATTAGATTTAATTGTATTTGACATCGTTTGTAGTCCCCAGGGGGTTCCCACCACCATGTCACCCGTGCACCATCGCCTCAGTCCCTTGTGCTCTCTATGCCCTCCTCCCCATCTTTGCCCTCCCCTCCCTCCGCCCATCCCCATGGTCCCTTGGGTTTATCTTTGATCTTCTGATCTTGTTGAGTTTTTATTTGATTGTTTGGTTGTTTTGGTTATGATTGCCCATTTCCTTGAGCTTTCTTTTGTTTTTGTTTCTTGTTTATTTATTTGTTTGTTTTGTTTTCTTCCTTTTTATTTTTGTTGTGACTGCTGTTTTGTTGGTTTTTTTTTTTTTTTTTTTTCACATTCCTCCTAAAGGAAGGCCATCTGATATTTTTCTCTTGCCTTCTGGCTTGTTTCACTGAGTATAATTCCTTCTAGCTCCATCCATATTTCTATAAATGGCCCTAGTTTATCACTTTTGATTGCTGAATAATATTCCATTGTGTATATGGACCACATTTTCTTGATCCAGTCCTCTACTTTTGGGCATTTGGGCTGTTTCCAGGTCTTACCAATTATAAATAGTGCTGCAGTAACATGGGGGTACAGGTACTCTTTTGGATCGGTGTTTTTGTGTCCTTTGGATAGATCCCTAGGAGTGGGATTGCTGGATCATATGGTAGTTCCATCTCTAGTAGACTGAGGAACCTCTATAAGGCCTTCCATAGTGGTTGGATTAACTTGAATTCCCACCAGCAGTGTAGTAGAGTTCCTTTTTCTCCACATACTCGCCAGCATTTATTGTTGTTGAGTTTTTTATTTATTTATTTTTTTGATGTGTGCCATTCTTACCAGTGTAAGGTGGTACCTCATTGTGGTTTTAATTTGCATTTCCCTGATTATGACAGATGTTGAACATCTTTTCATATGCCTGTTGGCCATTTGTATATCCTCTTTGGTGAAGTGTCTTTTAAGTTCTCCTGCCCATTTTTTGATTGGGTCGTTTGCTTTGATTTTCGTAAGTCTTATGAGTTCTTTGTAATTCTTTGTGATCAGACCCTTGTCTGTTGTGTGGAGCACAAAGATTTTTTCCCATTCAGTGGGGTTTCTTTTTGTTCTGTTTAATGTTTCCTCTGCTGTACAGAAGCTTTTTATCTTGATGTAGTCCCACCTGTTTGTCTTCTCTCTCATTTTTATTGCTTTGGGGACTGCCACCTCAAAAGCACTGTTGAAATGTATGTCTTACAGCGTTTTACCTATGTTTTCCTCTATATATTTTATAGTTTTGGGTCTTACATTTAGGTCTTTTATCCATTTTGAGTTGATTTTCGTACATGGTGTGAG
>JAGFMF010011958.1:7107454-7171593 GCA_019455555.1 Galemys pyrenaicus | reverse complement strand
GCTTTTGGAAGGATAGCCATTTTGATAATGTTGATTCTTCCTAACCATGAGCAGGGGATATCTTTCCATTTCTTCATATCTTCTTCTATTTCTTTTAATATAGATGCCATAGACATCTATGATTAAATAAATGGATAGACAAATGGCTGGAACTATGTTTAAATAAAAATTTACTTACAAAAACAAGTGGCTAGCTGCATTTGGCCCATCAGCCCTTATTTGTTACCCTTGTTTTAGACTAAACTAAATTGCCTCCAAGTGGACACGGTATTTTCTTTCATCTCAAGTGCTGCAGTCTTCCATCTGTTTGGATGGCTCCCTTCAATTCATCACCAATCTCAACTTGGATGGCAGGCACTTCTTCAAAGACTCCATAGATCTCCTCTACCTCTACCTCTATTTTTGTGCTTACAACACTAATGTATTTTCCTTTTAGCATACTTATCTGTTCCATTTGTCTATAAACTTCTGAAGGCAGAAGCTTTATGCCCGTACTTTAATCCCCAGTGTCTAGCAAAGTTCTTGGCACAGATAAGGACTCAATAAAACTTTTATTTTTCCATTGAGTGAATGGAAGCTCTGTAGCCCTCTAGCTGGCCCAGCCCACTTTTAAAACTTTAGGACTGGGAAAACACGGTCTGACTAGAAGGATGTATCTCCATGCAAGCTGTGGTCTGTTTTCAGCAATCTATCCCTTCCTTTTGGCCTGGCAGCATCTTCCAGGAGAATAGATGTCCAAAATTAAGACCCAACCACTGTATCTCCCATCCTATCCACCAGGCAACTCAGAACTTTCAGCTCTCTGACCCCACTTCCGACAAGTATTCTCAGCCACTAATTTTAAAAATAAGCTTCAAGGGGGAAATTGCTACATCTCTTTCCAAAGGCTGTTGCAGATGCCAAAGGCGGTTGGCAATGAACAATCTGTGGTTATGGGTGGAGCAACCACTACTCAGCCAGGCATCCTGGGGACTCTCCCTGCCTGTTCAGTGTCTTTCCTTTCCAGCCCGTCACCAATAAAGTAGGAAAAGGGCAACTTTATGTAGCAACCACAGGTAATTAAGTAATTGAAAGACCAACCATGTGTCTTGTTCTGAATTAACGCTGCATCTCAGGTAAAGACACGACCCTTCCTGCAACATTTTACGATCAGCTTAGAAAAAAAAAAAAAAGACAAGCACATGTAAGACATTTAGAAATTTATACAACACAGTTTGTTCAACTTCTCATTAATTTTCTGGAAGTATTTAGGCAATGCCAGGTACTATGTGGGATGCTGAATCATAGGGATGAAAAAGAAAGGCCCTTTCACTAAAGGACCTATTTGTTTACTAGAAAATATGCCCACATAGGAATTCATAAGGCAAAAGAGGTTTAGAGACAAAGACTCAACAGAGTCTAAAGTCAGAGAAAGTTCCATCAAGGAGGTAGAACTTGGACTGGTTTGTGAACAGGAGAAAATTATTTAGTTGTAGGAAATGACATCACTGAGATGTGGAGGAGAAATGAAGGTGGAGAGTAGTGAGGAGAGTGAGTAGTGGGAAGTATGCTGGCGAGACAATGAGGATCACATCGTAGAAGACTTTTTTTCTTTCCTCTTTTTCTTTATTTATATATATTTAACATCAATTGTCCCCATGGATTTTCCACCACCATTTCACCAGTGCGCCATCACCTCAGTCCCTTGTGCTCTCTCTGCCCTCAACCCATTCCCTCCCCCTCCCCCACAAACATGGAAGGCTTTGAAGAGCAGTCATTGGTATATACCCTACATCTATGGCTTACCATAAAACTCAGTAAAATTCAGTCATACTGAGTATATTCACAGTTATGTAACTGTCACCATGAACTTAATTCCAGAATAGACAATAGTCTTTTGAACATTTCCTAACAAAGAATTCATAGATGAAAGAAACTGTATGAGATTAGATATGTCAAGTGAATTGCTCCACATACAAGAGCAAGAATGATTATGTGGGGAGAAATTGGACACAGAGGCAGGCTGAGAGAGTTGGAGACCTGGACCAGAATAGGGCCGATTCTGCTTTCTGTCTATGATCTTCTCCCTCCACCACGGGGTTCATCGAGATAACAATCTCTCTTTTTCTCCTTGTATTTTCCTCACTCATTCTAATGAGGTGGTGAGACATTTGTCCTCCCTAGTCTAACACTTTGGGGTGCTAGACTACAAGTAAGTTGACATTCTCCCTTCTGTTTTAGGGATTTGGAAGTCATGTTGCCAAGGAGAAAAGAGACGCTTTGGGAGCAGTGGGAGCTAAAGCTGAGAAAACAGAGAAGAAAAAGAGAGATTTCCCAAAACCTTATTTCTGATTCTGAAAGTAGTAGAGCCTCCCAAGGGGGTGGCAGCAGGGTGCCTCTTGGGGGCCCTAGCCCAGCTTCCCAGCCTCAAGAAGGGTCCTGTGTCCAAGGGTAGCACGGCAAACATCTCCACTCTGACCTAGTGGCCAAGACCCTAAGGACCGCTCTCCGACGCATTCCGTTCTGCATGAAACTCCTGAAAACTCTGGCCTGGGACCTAGGGAACCCCGACAATGATAGCAACAGCATTAACCACCAGCTTGGCAGGATTGGACTCAGAGTCATATTTCAATAAGTTGAATACCAAGGAACCTCCTTTTTTTAAAGATTTATTTATGCATACTGGGGTACAGGCCAGAGCTATTGGGGGGGGAAGGGTGAGAGGATTCACCAGAGACAAAGTGGGAAGCAGAACAGGCAGACTGACTGAAATACACTGCTGAGGGAAGCAGCGATTAAGGCAGGACTGCTTCTCCACATGGGTCCCCTCCATCATGTGGGTTCCCTCCCTGGCTGGGGATCAAAATTGTGCTGTAGTGGCTGTGGAGGCTTCATAGTGCAGTGCTTAACCCCCTGCACCAACAGGGAGGCCCCATTGAGGACCTTCTTAAGAGAGTCTAACATAGTGGTTAGTAGAGTCTGGAGATTAGCTGTTAGGTTGAGCCTCGGCTCTGCTATGCTGGCTATGAGATCTTGGATGTGCTGCTTAGCTTCTCTGTTGTACCCGAGTTTGCGCAAAATGGAGATAATGATAATTAAGTATGTTATGTGGATTAAATGAATGAACAGTTGCACACAGTTATGCTGCCTCCTGTCACATAACTACTATATAAATGTTTGCCTGTTAATATTAATGCACAGAGGGAGACAGATAGTTGGGGGAGAGAATGTCACCCTATAAAAGAGAATTATTGGGTAAAAACAAGAGTGGACAAATGATTAAGCAGAATGAAGAATGAAGGAAATATTAAGGTTGAAGCCAGGTAGGTGACCATTTAGACATGAGGGAGAATGGAGAGCAAAATAAAAACAGGTACATGAAGTAGGAACAGAGATATCATGATTTGATTGATAGACATGAAATGAAAAGAGACTGAGAAATTGATCACATGATGAAAACATGGAGCTTGAAAATGGTGGCCAATTAACTAATAACTAATAGAATGAGAGATGATCCACTCAGAATGAAGTAAAGAAAATAATGTCAGATGCTAAGTGGAAAGAAAGCAGAAAGGGAGGTGAGAACAGAGGGTGATGGTGGGGAATTGGATAGGAAGGAGTGAACAACTTCCAGGCTCTGGGATGGACCCTCGACCCCTCCTTTCTCCCAGTCACCCCCACTCAACTCAGCTCAGTCTTCCCTAACACCTAAGCCATGTTCCTGCAGTTTGGAACAACCTGTTCTCAACCAATTCAAAAATGTATTTTCTTCTAATTGCTTTGTGTGTGCAGTTCTTGTCTCCCTGACACAGCAGAGACGCTCTCTCCATTTTCTTGGTGTCCCACTAGTGTGGAGCTGAGAGAGGGTGTGTTTAACGACTGTCCTGGCACAGAAGTGGGAGGGCCAGGGCCACTTCAATCTCCAGCACCACCATCAGCACCCCCTGGAGGACACCACCAGTTGCCCCTGGAAGGTTCATATCAAAAGCTTTATCTAGAGGAAACCAGTCCAGCCTTCCTAGGCACAGGGAAAGAAATGTATGCAATATCTGGTGACTTCCCTGGTGGTGCAGTGGGTTAAGCAACGCACTATGAAGCAAACTGCAGCCACTGCAGCATGAGTTCAATCCCTGCCCTTGACCAGGCAGTTGACCCACATGGCACAGCAGACCTCTCCTGCCTCGCCCACTGCTCCCCTCAGCAGTGTGTTTCAGTCAGTCTGCTTGTTCTGCTCCCCACTCTGTCTCTGGGGAATCCTCTCACCCCTGCACCTCTGGCCTGTACCCCAGTTTTTGTATGCATAAATAAATCTTTAAAAAAATATATCTGGTGGGCCTCCCTCTTGTGCTTCTCAAGGACTCAGACTCTATAATTTAGCACTTTCCTACAAATAAAATTGGTCTCCCCATAAAATCATGAGCTCCCAAAAGGCAGAGACAATGTGGACAAAGTTGCAAAAATGTTGTAGATGAGCAGAAGTTTATATTATGCATGCATCACTTCTGGGCATCTAAAAATTTCTGCCATCTTGTAGTTGGGTCCTACAGACTGAAATATAAGGAGAAGGGAAACTCTAGTATAAGAAAAGAGACTTAAGAATTTGTTTACATAGGTCCTGAATATAGGACAGGGGCCCTGTTAGGATTCAGAGAGTTCTGGTCATCTCAGCCAAATGAAACTCCTCCAGACTGATCTAAACCTGTTCCTTTCCTCCTAGACGAGAGGAAGGAAAAGTCCCATTCGTAACCACGGAGAAATAAGTCTTCCTTGCTGATTATATACCATTCACAGCACACTTTCATTTTGGTGCCCAGGAACCTGTAATAGCTGGAATTACTCTTGTTCCTCTTCCTCTTTGCAGGACCAGAGCTGAGAAGTGCTCTGTGATTATGGGTCAGGGTATGACATCTCTATGCCAGACTTACCCAGCCTGGTTTTATGTGTGCGTGTGCGTGCTCAGGCACATATGCGTGCCTGTCGGCTTCAAGAATGATCTCCTGTGCATGGGTTTTTCAATTCATAAGTAATTAATTTAAATGTCTTGCTATTTCACCCATCTGTATTAGGGAGAAGAGGGAGAAGAAGGGAGATGGGGAGGAAGGAAGGAGGGAGTGAGGAGTGGAAGAAGGAAGGAAGGAAGGAAGAAAGGAAGGAAGGAGGGAGGGAGGGAGGGGAAGAAAGGAAGTCAAGACACAGAACATCTCCATGCCTCAGTGTTCCTTCACCCCCTTTGCAGATAATCCCCATCACTCCTGACTCAGGGTAACACTAATGTACCTTCTGTCATTATAGATGAATTTTTGGGTCAATTCTAGTCTTTCATTTAAAAAATGAACTACACAGTTGTGTATATGTATGAGTCTATTTCTGAACCTTGTTCAGTCCTATTAGCTGTCTTATGCCAATACTTCATCCTCTTGATTTCTGTAGTTTTATCAAAGTCTTAAATCAGATAGTATAGGTTTTCCAATTGTTCTGTTTCAAGAATTTTTAAAATTTGTTCTAAGTACTTTCTTTACATTTCCTATAAATAATACAACTAAATTGTCGATTTCTATGAAAACCCTCCTGGACTTTTAACATTTTTATTGTGGTATATAACTTGCATGCCATGCAATTTACTCATGTTAAGTGTAATTCAAATAGTTTTAGTAATTTCAAGTTGGGCAACCAGCACAATTCAAACTGAGAACATTTCCATCACCCCAAAAAGATCCCTTGTGTTCATTTGCAGAAACCCCTGTTTCCTACCTTGGGTCCAGACAACCACTAACCTACACATAACATGATTGGGTTTTTGTTTTTTGTTTTGTTTTGTTTTGTTTTAGTTCTGGATTCTTTCACTAAGTATGTTTTATCTTGTACATATATATTATTATTCTGTAACAGTTTATTGTCAAGTAATATCCAGTCATACCAATATAACAAATTTTGTTTGTGCATTTACTTAGTATCCGGGTTGATGGGCATGTGATTAATTCCACACAGAGGCATTCAGTGCTATCCATTTTTCTCAAAAATTTCCTCAAATTTTGGCAAGTTGTAATTTCATTCTCATTCAGTTTAAAATGCTTTTTAATTGCTCTATGGGTTCCTTTTTTTACCTATGGATTTTTTAGAAGTGGTAATTTAGTTTTCAGATATTTGGGGATTGTCTAGATATTTCCTATTATTGATTTCCAATTCTATTGTTATCAAAGAACATACCTTATATTCTTGAATCCTATCAAGGTTTTGTTTTGTTTTGTTTTCTGGCCCAGAATGTAATCCATCTTGGTAAATGTACCATGTGCCCTTGAAATGATGGACATTCTACTATTGGTGGGTACAGAGTTTTATATATGTCAACTAGGTCAAGTTGCTTGATAATATAGTTCAGGTTTTCTCTATCCTTACTGATTTAAAATCTATTTGTTCTATGAATTGTTGAGAGAACACGTTAAAACCCGTCATTTGTGGGTTTGTCTAATTCTTTGTAGTTATATCACTTTTTGCTTTTTTCTAAAATTCTAGCATCAGATACACAGTTATTTTTTATTGCTATTTCTCCTAATTAATTGACCCCTTTTCCATTATGAAATGAATTTCGTTTTTTTTATACTATTCTTAGATCTGAAATAATTTCTCTGGTATTAGTATATATTCCAACTTTATTTTGATTTAGTTTTAATGCATTTGTATCTTTACATTTATAGTGGTTTTCTTCTAGACAATGTAGATTGAGTCATGCTTTGTAAATTTGATTTACAATTTCTACTAATTGACTAATTGGCAGATTGACTCTATTTGCATTGAATGTGATTATTGACATGGTTAAGTTTAATCTCATTATTTTCTTTGCCTTCATTTTCCTTTTTCTACCTTCTTTTGAGTTAACTGAGTATTTTTAGGAATCCATCTTAACTCATTTGTTAACTTATTAGCTATAACTATATTTTTTCATTGTTTGCTTTAGGACTCAGAGGCGACACGTTTGACTTAAAGATGTGTGACACTGTGCCAAGTTATATGTATAGTATACAAACCTTGCAAAATTTATGTCCTCCTGGACTTTCTGCTATTACTGTAATACATTTTATTTCTACATACATTGTAAATAGTATATTATATTCTTATCGTTGCCTTTAGTCAATCAATTATCATTTTTAAGAGAGTTAAATAATAGTTTAAAAATCTAATGGACTCACTGACATATTTCCATTTCTGGTGCTCTTCATTCCTTTGTGTGGATCCACACTTCCACCTAGTACCGTTTTTCTTCTCCCAAATGGCCTTCCTTTAGCATTTCCTGAGCTATTGGTTTGCTGCTGATAATTTTTTTTAGTTTTTGTTAACTAAAAATGATGTTATTTTGCCTTTTTTTAAAAGATATTTTGTGGAGTTTAGAATTTTCAATGATAGTTTTCTTTCAGTAACTTGAAGATGTTGGTTCACTGTCTTCTCATTTGCAACTTTTCCTGTCATCCTTACCTTTGTTTTTCTGTACATGTTATGTCTTTTTAAAAAAAAAAAAAAAAAGATTTAATTTATTTGTGCATACAAGAGCTGGGGCACAGGCCAGAGTCATGGCAGGTAAGAGAATTCACCAGAGACAGAGTGGGGAGCAGAACAGGCAGGTCGACCGAAATCACTGCTGAGGGTAGCAGCAGGCCAGGCAGGAGAAGTCTGTTGGGCCATGTGGGTCCCCTCCCTGGCGCCCTTGTGCTGCGAATGCTTCACAGTGCGGTGCTCAACCTGCTGCACCACCAAAGAGGCCCTATTATGTCTTCTTTCTTTGAGTGCTGTTAAGATTTCCTTTTTATCACTGTTTTTCAGTAACTTGAATGTGATTGACATAGCTTTCTTTATGTTTCTTGTGCTTAGAATTTATTGAGTTTATTAGATTTGTGACTTTATCATTCTTCTCAAATTTGGAAATTTTTAGTCATTATTTCCTCAAATATTTTTCTTTTCCTTCCTTTCTCTGAGATTTCAATTGCACATAAATCAGGTTGCTTGAATGATGCTCTGTTCATTTTCTTGAATTATTTTTTCTCTCTGTGACTCATTTTGGATAATTTCCACTGTTATATCAACAATTTTACTAAGCTTTCCTTCTACAATGTCTAATCTGTCATTAATCCATCTGGCGTATTTATAATCACATGCATTGTGGGTTGTTTCTAGCAATTCAGCTTGGGTCTTTTCACATTATCTATGTCTCTGCTTAACATATTTGACCTTTCTATTAGTTTTTTTAGCATATAAAATATAATTATAATAGTGTCTTTTCTTATAATTCAAATATATATGCCAGTTCTTAGTTGTTTCCTACTTTTAAAGCTTTTTTCCTTCTGACTCATCTTCTCCTGCTTCTTTGTATGATTGGTAACTTTTTATTATAGACCAGACATTTGTATTTTGCCTTTTTAGAGTCTCAATGGTTTATATCTTCATGAATATTTTTGAATTTTTTTCTAGGAGTGAATTTCAGTTATTTGAAAACAAGTTTTCCTCTTAATATTTCTTAGGTGGACCAGAGAAGCATTTAACCTAAGGATTATTATTCCCCACTATTAAGGGGAGATCCTCTTTTTTTAATTTTTAAAGATTTACTTATTTATGCATACAAGAGCTGGGGTACAGACCAGAGGTGTGAGGGGTGAGAGGATTCACCAGAGACAGAATGGGGAGCAGTAAAGGTGGACTGACTGAAGTACACTGCTGAAGAGAGCAGTGGGCGAGGCAGGAGAGGTCTGCTGTGCCATGTGGGCCCCTCCCTGATCGGGAATCGAACTCCTGCTGCAGTGGCTGTGGATACTTCACAGTGAGGTACTCAACCCCTTGCACCACCAGGGAGGCCCCTGAGATCCTTCTTAGCACTCAAACCAGTGTCCCGTGAGTTACTGTGCTTTCCAGACTGTCTGGTAGGGCAGGCACTGTTGCAGTCCTGTGTGGTTACAAGCTCTGGTCTCTGTCATCCGCTGAGATGGTCTTTCCTCCCTCCGCCCTGACCTCAGGTGACTTACCTGCACAAGGGCTAGTCAGCATCAGATGGGGCCATCCCTCTGCACATCTCTGAGTTCCTGCTCTGGTAGCTCTCTCTTCTCTGCTCCTCTGCGCCTTGCTTTGCTGGGGCCCTCAGTTGTCTTCGCCTCCTCATCAAGGTATTTACCGGGCTCTGCCTAGTTTTCCTCTCCTGGTGCCAGGCCTGAAAACCTCCTTAAACAGTCGTCTGGGGCAGTCATGGGGTTTTCCTTGTTCATTCTCCATTGGGGTGGGGGAGAACCACTGTCCTTTGTTGCCTGATGTCTAATGCCTTGAAAATTGTTGTTTTATTTTTTTTTCCAGGTTTTTAGTTGTTTGAGCTGAAGCGTCAACCCAGCATTTATTACTATATTTTGACCAGAAATAGAAGTCGCAAGAATGTTGGGGAGAAGGTGCAAAGCCTCACCCCAGACCTCTTTATGTCTGTGACCACAGGGGAGACCTCCTACAGCGTCTAGTGAATTGAGACAACCAGCGCTGTCCACTCTGGCTGCTGGACACAGGCAGCCCCAGGTGAGTGCTGAGCGGCACTCAGCTCACAGCTCCCTGGCTGGGCTCTCCTGGCCTCACGGGTTTACCCTGCACCTGTGGGTGGGGCTTGGTCATCAGCAACAGATCTAAGGGGAAATGAAGAATTCGGAGCACTTTCTCTACGTATTTTTCTTCTTTTGTGCTTGCTCCTGCAGATCCTGGCTGCCCTAGCCCCCCCAGACTCAAATCTGTGGGCCTCACTTCTGTGCAATGTGGTCTGGGAAGAGCCACAAGGCAGAGAGGTAGGTGGCCTGAGGGTCCGGCTTATTTGTTTCCTTCCTTATAGGATCATAGTCCTGTGCTGCCTGCTACTCAGTGTCAAAGCAGCTGCTTTTTACGGTTGCCTACTTTTCTGTGAGTGGAGTGCAGGTTCAGGGCAAGATGCCCTATCATAGGAAAGCAGAAGTCTCCAATGTAACTCTTTTCGGTGATAAAATGTAAATCATAATGCCAAAGATGCTTGGTTTTTTCCAAATGAATAGGCTCCACACATACACACACTAAAATTCTGATCACCCCTCCAATGAGGTCTTGGCCCTATTTGAGAATCATTCCTCTAGTGAATTCCATAGATTCCAAGCCTTTTTTCACTCAACTGTTTCATAAACCTGACTGTAGGGCAGGCACTGTGTTAGGTTCTGAACATACAGTGGCAAATAAGGATCAGTTGCTGCCTCAAATGACTACCCCTTCCCACTGGTAGGACATAGCCCAGCAATTAATGGCAAGGATCAAGATATATGCAAAGCACTAAGGAGGCAAGGATGTGGAGGAGGGGAGAAAATGGCACCAAATCCATCTCCGAGACAGGTGGAAAGTTGTCAGGGACTGCTTCCGGAAGTGACATTTAAGCTGAGTCGTTCAAATAGGAAGCAGCTCACCAGGCAAAGGGAGGACAGTTTGAGCAAAGGCACGAAGGTGGAGGTAGCACAAAATATGTCTGAGTAAAACAGGCCACTTGAGGTTGCTGGAGCAAAAATTCCCAGAGAGGGAGAGGCAGAGGATGGAGCTGGGCAGGCCAGCAGAAGTCAGGACACGGGGCCTCTTATGTCTTACTGGGGAGTCTGCCAGTAAGGGCTGAGTCCTTTACGTAACTCCACACGGTGGCTGGCAAGGGCCCTGCCCACCTCAGCACGCAGTAGGTATTATTAGATGATGATCATGAAAGGCAAATCTGAGAAACTGCAAAACTCCTTGCAGAGCCAAAATCCCTTACGTTCTGAGGTTCCAGAATGTTATCTGATTCCTCTGCCCCTTTGCAAATTCAGCTGAGATGTGTGTCCGTGGTGGTCAGCCAACTCTGAGGTGCTGCCTCCCTGGCAGTTGGCTAACCCTCTAGGCTTGCATATACGGGGTGAAAGGGGGGAGAAGAGAGCAAGCGAGACTGAGAGAAGAAAGACTAAGGCCTGGAGATGGGAAGTTACCATGAGAAACAGCAAGACAGGGGTGCAGACTCAAGGGAGAGATCATGGAGTTCTTTAACTCAAAGAGATGAGTCTTTGAGAAGGTCTCATCTCCTCCCAGCAGACTCTGTGCATCCTTGAACAACAAGGTCCCAAGGCTGAGTGTCCCCCGAGTGCAGAGACAATAGGGCAGAGTGTGGAGTAGGGTCTCAGGATTCAAACATAGCAAGACAAAGATGGGCTGCCCCAGCAGCAGTCTATTTCCCTGAAAGATGAAATGCCGCTGGGACAAGAATCCGTCCTGAAGGAGAAGGGAAACCAGCCTGCTGAATTGACCCATAAAGAAGACTGAGTCTTCTGCAGAAGGGGAGTCTGAAAATAAGATTCAAATCCACATCACAAGTAGCACTGGTCAGTCATTCTTGGTCAACGTACTGGTCAGCATCACAATGAGGAATGGAACCAGGCTAGTAGCCCTGGGTTTGAAACAGAACATCAAGCAGCTGGCTCTCCAAAAACCAATGCCCGTCTGCTTCCCAGAGGACAGAGAAGGCTGGTGCACAGGGCATCCACGCAGGTTCCCAGGAAGCCAGGAGTCCAGAGCACACGCGTGTTCACAAACACATGTGAGATGTGCTCCGTAACTCCAGAGAGTGAGGCAGGGGCTGGGAAAGGCAAGCACTTTGGATTATGCTGCTGCTCATGCACTTCTGTGGGTGGGAACTGGGGAAGGCCGCGGGCCAGTGGGGAAGTTGGAGGCCTCTGTGGACCAGCTTGTGTGTTGCCACCGGGCTCCTTCTTGCCGGGTCCAACCTGGTTTTCCAAACCCAGGTGAAAACACAAAATACGACACACATGCACATGGCTCTTCTGAGATGCCCCTGTTTTCCTGTGGTCACTCCTGAGCTTTGACTTTGCTGGGTAGCCAACAGGAGCCATGGCGAGTTCTTCCCATGGTGCCCCATTCAGGCATGTACCCTGCCCTGGAAGCACAGAGACATTAGCATTTTTCCCACTCACCTCCACTAACTTGTGGCTCATCCAGAGAGCGTGATTGACAACCCCAAAGGCTGCCGGACAGCTATTTGAAAGAGGGGTCCTCAGGGAGGCCTCCTCCACCTGTTCCTCTTTTCTTTATCACTTCACATCCATTGGGGTCCCTAAGCCCCAAGAGAAGGGTCAAGTGCAAATCTGGTAAACCAAGAAGCCCTAACAGTTGTCAACTTAATTAGCCTTCAGGAAAAATATATGGCTATAGGAGCACGGCGGAGTTGCTATAGAGACAGGCACGGGAGGCGCATTTAGAACAGGGCCTCATCACATCACCCGATATAAATAAGACCCAGGTTTTTTAATAGAATGAATTACTTAAGTTTTATATTTAACAGGGGACGATACCACGGCTATTACTGGTTTTGGGAATATTTTAGGAATTCAGGATGCTTCTGCATATGCTGACAACCACCACTACATACACGCTGCGGGCCAGCTAAGAACTGGAAGCTCATGTCTCTTCAACTTCTTGGCATGAGAAATGGTTTTTCTGACTGAGTCTGTACTCCTTTGATAGGGCAAGAGATTTTCAGGGGAGATTTTTGTGTTTCAGAGAAAGGATGGGGGAAGAATTATATTTATATAGTTTAATATATATTTATTTTATTTGGTTATATTTTATTTATATAGTTTGTTATATAGCTATACTATTATATAGTTTATATCTTTATACCAGACCCTGTATCTATAGTATAACTACTCCCTATAGCAACCCTATGAAGTAATGATCCCATTTTGCACTGAAAAAATCAAGGCTCAGAGAGGTTCAAAATTTTCACAGGGTCACACAGCTAACAAGTAAGTAGTGGAATTTAGAGTTAAAGTCAGGCATTCCCCATTCCAAGGTCCATTGCTTTATAAGACCAACCACAACCTCTACAGAGAAGAATCTGGGTGAGTTAAATCTAAAGAGATTTAGCAATTTTTTAGGTATTTAGCATTTTTTAAAATAAGTCTAAAGAGATTTAAAGGCAGCCCCCAAGTGGATGGGTTCCAGGAAGAATTCTACAGAGCTTTTGACCTCTGCTGATGAACACCTCTCCAATTATCCAAGGCGAGTGTTAATTTCAGACTAACTTCTTACCATCCAACATGCTTCTCAGCTGCCCCTTCCCTAAGTCAGTGTGACCAGCACGATTAATACAGGATCCCAAACTAAACATCGAGGGAGTGTCTCCACTGCTTTTGCATGCATGAAAGCTTACCATGTGAAATCACACTGGAAACCCAAAATAAAGGTCTTTAAAAAAAAAAAAAGATTTACTTATTTATGCACACAGGAGCTGGGGTACAGGCCAGAGTCACGGGAGGTGAGAGAATTCACCAGAGACAGAGTGGGGACCAGAACAGACAGACCAAGAGAAACACACTGCCGAGACCAGCAGTGGGCGAGGCAGGAGAGGTGTGCTGCACCATTTGGCTCATCTCCCTGGCAGGCAGCAGGGATCAAACTCGTGCTGCAGTGGCTGCGGTTTGCTTCACAGTGCGTTGCTCAACCCACTGCGCCACCAGGGAGGCCCTAAAGGTCTTTTTTTTTTAATAATTATGTATTTGATGTATTTGGATTATTCATGGCCCTGCTATTCTACAGAGAGCTTCTCCTCCTCTTTCTCCTCCTCCTCTTCTTCTCTCTCCCTCTTGTTATTATTATGATTATTATTATTATCATCATCAGCTGAACAATTTTCCAGCAAACACCTATGCAGTCGACTTCATCTGTGTCCACGAGATGCTAGTCTTTGGTTGCTGTGGGAAACCATGGTGCTGCTGAGGACGAGGCTGGACAGAAGATGACAGAGACGATGGGATGACCAGGTAGCTGGGGCCCGAAGGTGAGGGTGATGTTGAGGAGAGGTGCATGGATCCCTTCCCCCTCATCTCACCTGCTGAGGGTATGATAGATGTCTGGGCTTCAAGGGGTCTAGGGCAAAACTGAAATGTGCGCTTTGACAGGAATTGTAGCCCGAGCATCCACCCGGATGAGCTAGCAGCGAGGCTGGAGGTACAGAAGCCGCAGACTAGAGTCTGACTGAGCAGGGGCTAGGACTCGGGGGGAGGTGGTATCTCCGAGAGGTCCTCGAGCATCGGGACTCCTCCTAGATTTCTTTAGCTGCCTGCAGCTCCAGTGGGTGCATGTCTGAATCATGGTGTGCTATTGAAGCAATTCTACGATTACTCTCGGCATACAGTGAGCTCATAGTGGGCCAGCCTGGAAACCTAACTTCTGCTACAGGGAGTCAAGCTGAAGTTAAAAATGTAGGCTGGTACACGGGGCGACCTCATACATTCTGGTTTTGCCACCTACTAGCCACAGGAACTCGGACAAGTTACGTAGGCTCTGAAGCCTCAGCTTCCTCAGCTGTAAAATGGGAATAACCACTGTCCGATCCCAAAGCAGAGCCCAGGCAGGAAAATGGCCAGTGGCTAAGTCAGGGGCAGGACAAGGCTTCTACCCCACAGGTTGGGTGAACGCCTTGACCTAAACTGGGAGCAGAAGCTCCCTCCTAGCCCTACTCACCTCACAATCCTACAGCTCCTTAGATGCTCCCTCGCTACCCCCCAGAGTCTACACATATCTCTTACTAAAAGGGTCCAGGCTTTCAAGTGCCCCCCCCCAGACTTCCTGGCCCCCACCATGAGGTCTTCCCGGGGTAACTTGGAAACCAGGGTCATCACCCACCACCGAGTCTTCCCTCGTGCCTGCCTTTCCCCTTTGCCCACTAAATAAGGAAGCCAGTGCTGTGAGGCCAAGAACTTCTGCCCAACTTGGGTCCTGGGTGGCCTCTCGCCTCCCTCTTCTCCTGGGCCCCCAGCCAACCCCTCCCTCCCTCGCAGAGATGCTCCCTGCTCACTTCATTCCTGCCTCATAGTTGAAATGACAGTGGCTCCCAGAATCCCTGGGGTGTGGGCAGGGTGATGGGGGTCTGGGGAGGCAGCCAGGCCCAGGAGCAGGTTAAAGTTACAGTCCTGGATAAGCGAGCTGGGTCAGTTGACGTCAGGGTGATGAAGGGTGGAGGGGAGGGCCGGGCTGCTGAACTATAAAGATAGGTCAAATCAAATATAATCGGCTTGGGACGGAGCAAGCAGGCGAGCTAGGCAGCGTCCCCAAGCCATGGTCCCTACCAGCCATGGCTCAGCCTGGGTCCCTCTGCTCCCAACCCAAGTGCCCAAAGCAGGCTTTGGTTTCATGTCAGCAGCCTTCATCTGCCTTCCAAAAATAAGCCCCTGCCGCCATGCCGAGGGGAGAAAAACAAGAAGGGCGGTATTTTTAGGGCCATTAATTCTGACCACGTGCCTGAGAGGCAAGGTGGATGGCCCTGGGACAGAGGCTGTTCATCACTATGTCCCGGGGAGCAGGACGTCCTCAGGGCACGCTGCAGGCTCTCGTCTTCCTGGGCGTCCTCGTGGGCATGGTGGTGCCCTTGCCTGCAGGCACCCGCGCCAACAGCACGCTACTGGACTCCCGGGGCTGGGGCACCCTGCTGTCCAGGTCTCGCGCCGGGCTAGCTGGAGAGATCGCGGGGGTGAACTGGGAAAGCGGCTACCTGGTGGGGATCAAGCGGCAGCGGAGACTCTACTGCAACGTGGGCATCGGCTTTCACCTCCAGGTGTCCCCCGATGGCCGGATCAGCGGGACCCACGAGGAGAACCCCTACAGTGAGTGCCAGTTGCAGCCTTCTGGGGGAGGTGGGAGCGTGGGCTAAGGATGAAGGGAGCTTGCTTCCGTGCATGGGGTCATATGAGTGGGGCGTGATCATTCCCCATGTGAATGCCCATACTCAGAACCACCTCCCCCAGGCTCACCTTGTCAAGGAGCAAGCTCAACACACAGGGTCAAGCATCCTGGTGTCCTTGCCCACCACCCCACAGAGCCCCTGTGACGAGCTCACTGCAGCATCACCAGCCCCCTGTAAGACCACCGGGAAGCCGTGAGACAAGAGAGCGGGCAATGAGTGAGGAGGCTGGAGCCAAACTAGACACAAGCTTATTTTTATTTGACAACCTTCTTTGCGAAGGAGAGCCGGGAGCTTACAAAATTTCCGGCCGCAGTGCACCCTTCCTTTGTAATTTCAGCCTGCTGCCCCCTCTCAGGGGCCTTAACCTACACTGCTGCATGGGCAAGCTCTCCACCCCAGAGGGTGGCGCCTGCAGGGCCCAGGCAGCCACCAGCCTCTGCCTGCGCAGCGTTTGCAAGATTAGATTAGCAAACAGATTTGTGGAAACCCGTGGGGGATATATTTTTTAAAAATACCAACAGGCTAATCAGAATTTGTCTTTCTACCCAAGGCAGGGGCCCTGTAATGAAGTCGGTGACTGTCCCTCTGAGCAGGCACCTGAGTGGCCACAGTGACCCTCACTCTCATGTCCCTACCCCCCCTTGCAGAACTGGGTTTGGCAACAGTATAGTATACAGTGGCAGCCTCTGCAGGGACTGGCAGCTGGATCTCCTGGGGTGAGCTTAGGGATAAAGGTGATGGTCTGACCTTCTAGGAGCAGGGCACGGGATTAACTGGCTAGAGCTGATCGGCTCTGATTGAAGATCCCTTTGATTTGCACAAGCCTTAGGTAACGGCCCCCATTTCTTTGTCAGGCCTGCTGGAGATTTCCACAGTGGAGAGAGGTGTGGTGAGTCTCTTTGGAGTGCAAAGTGCCCTCTTCATTGCCATGAACAGTAAAGGAAGATTATACACAACGGTGAGTTTACCAGGCCGGGGAGCTCCAGGTGGGACGGGCCCTGACCTTGCACAGTTGAAGAAAATGATGCAAACTCTCCAGGACAGAATTGAATGTTGACTTGGCATAAGAGAAGAAGGGTCGTGGACAGAGCCTGTGCAGGTGAAGGGCGCTGAAGCTGATGCCTCCTTAGCATCCCAGTCAATCAGCTTCTGCCTTGGGTCTCAGCCTGCCTGCTAGCCAGGATCTTGGTGACAGGAACCATAGATCCCAGGACTATGAGGCCTAAGCGAGCCCAGACTTCCCACATCAAGCCCCAAGTGTTTAATTCCTTAAATTGAAGAGGCCCAGAGAAGTAAGACTGCAGTCTGAGCTTGCTTTTCTCTACAGCCACCCCCAGAGGCACAAACTCCTCTCCTAGGAGGAATAGAAAGGAAAGCTATTTTCCTCTCCTTCATCAGTGTGTTGACATTTTGTTTTAGGCTCTTAAGTCCTTTGATCTCTGGTCCACGGACTGCAGAAGCAGCCTCCCAAGCACCCCTGGCTGGCACCTCCTTCCTCCTCCCTGCCGCAGACTGCCCTGGGAGGGGGCGCACTAGCCCTCTGTTAATTTAGCCAGCTTTGAAGTCCGTTACCCAAATCTCTGTTCTCTTGGACCCAGTCTTTCCTGGGTCTCTCTGTCCGTGATTTCACTTATTTCAAACTATGGGCTGGGAAAGGTCCCTGTGAAGTAGAAGAAACTTAGAGTTCTGACAGAAATAAGAAGACTAAAAAGGAAGGTCTCTAAGCAATGCTGGAGGAATACCGTAGTTATTTATGGGGTGGGTGTGGAGAGCTGGTCCACTTCCCCTGAAGACAGAGTGAGGATCAGGAAGTGACCAGAGAGCTCTGGGATGGGTGCCCGGTTCCGGGAATGACCCCAGCAAAGGTCTGTTAAACACCCGACGGGATGCCCAGGTGGCCTCTGTCCTGTGATCTGCCGCTCTTACACCTCTCAGCCTGGCTTGGTGGAAGCAGGGACAGGGCAGGGATTAAAGCCAGCAGGTCTCCAAACGAAGGTGTGGCTGGTGGACAGTGGTTCAGGAGCTGAAACTCAGAACCCGAGTCTGCACAGCAAAAGCCCTTCTGTTGTGGCCCTGCCTGCAGTGCCCGGGGGCAGATCTGCACGCAGCTGTAATTGCACTTGGGACCTCAGAGACCCGGTGTCCCACCCATGATGTGAGAGTAAGATCCACTGTGCCTCCCTGGGGTGCTGGGAGACCAGGTTAGAGCACTGCAAGGGCTCTAAGTACCAGGTAGTCACTCATAGTGTCTAAAGAGGATGAGGGGCCTCCCTGGTGGCACAGCGGGCTGAGCATCGCTCTGTGAAGCATCCACAGCACAGCAGCATGAGTTCGATGCCCCACCAGGGAGGGCACCCACAGGGCACAGCAGACCTCTCCTGCCTCACCTGCTGCTCCCCTCAGCAGTGCATTTCGGTCAATCTGCCTGTTCTGCTCCCCGCTCTGTCTCTGGTGAATCCTCTCACCTCCCGCTACTCTGGCCTGTACCCCAGCTCTTGTGTGTATAAATAAATAAATCTTTAAAAAAAAATAAAGAGGATGAGGTGCAGTGCACGAAACTGTACCCCACTTTCCTAAAGGTGAGACTCCAGGAAGGACCATCTGCACTAACATCGCCTGGTGATTTGTTAAAAGGGCTGGTTCCCAGGGCCTCCCTCAGTGACTGACTTAATTAGGAGGACTGGGGTGGGGCCTAGAAATTGATTTCATTGCTTTGTTTTTTTTTTTTTTTGGTAAGTTTCTCAGGTGTTTCTGAGGCACAGGTAGGCCCAGGGTCTGCTGGGCTGCAGTGCTCAGGAGAGCTGGGGAGAGGAAACTGGGCCTGGGACCTGCAATTCATCTGTTTATGCATGAAAGAACTGGGGTACAGGCCAGAGGTGTGTGTGTGGAGGGGGGGTGAGAGGATCCACCAGAGACAGAGTGGGGTGCAGAACAGGCAGGTTAACTGAAACACACTGCCGAGGGCAGCAGCCGGTGAAGCAGGGGCCGGTGGACTCGTGCTGAGTGCTGCAGTCTGCCTCCCAGTGCTTTGCTTGACCCATTGCGCCACCAGGAAGGCCCTGGGACCTGCGATTCTTACACACCTTTTTACCAGTCTCTGCAGAAGAGATGGAGAGGGCAGCATGGGAGGCACCCAGCTTTGGGGGGTGGAGCATTCCCTCTGCAGAGTAAGCATTCCACACAGCCCCTCCACACCAGGTGCTGGATTCTCGCTGACCTGAAAGGGCACAGGAATTGGGGGTTTGGCTATGGGATTCTATGCAGAGGACACTTCAGCAGATAAATCTGGAAGGAAGCACAAAACCATCACAGAAGCCACCTTTCTTAACAAGCTATTTAGTATTTCCTTCTCCTTGCCCGGAAAGGGATTCATCTGTGAGTCAGGGAGCTGCTTTGGTGGGAGAGGGTGGGGGAGCCTGGGAATTAGAAGACTAGCACTGTCCAGAGTGTAGAACCCCTCAGAGGAGCAAATGTAAGGGAACCGGCTCTTTGCATGCGGGCTGCATCCAGATGGAGGACGCTCCACAGCAACACTTTCAGGCAAAGAACTTCAAAATGGTTCAAGGAGGTTGAGACCTGCAGGGTCCGGGACTAGGCGGAGTCTGAGGGGGAGGGGAAGGGATGTCTGCGAGAGAGGATCTGCCCCATTATTTGCACCCGACCCCCGCAGGCAGGCTGCGGAGTCGCGGAATAGGGGCTTCGTCCGAGGCGTCTCCAGCCCGGGCCTCTGGGGCTTTGCAGGGCTGGGCTCCAGATGCTCCGAGCCACCGCTCCCCCACCGCCCCTGGGGCCCTTCGCACAGTCTAAAAAAACAATTGCCAACTGATCCCCGGAGCCAGGAAGACTCCCGCTGGGTGATGATTTCATTCACACCACTTCCCTTTAAGCCCCCAGGGCTGCCTCCTCTTGCAGGGGCTCAGCTTCTAGAACTAAATGGGGTTTCTCCCGCGTGAGGGGACCGTACTGGGGGCAGGGAGCAGGGGACCATCTGTGTTCAGAGAAAACCCACCTAGAAAAATGGTCGTCCCAAGCCTCATCTCTAGGAAAGAGGGGTGCAGAGCTTCAAGACGGTGCGCCTCACCCTCCTTGGACAATGTAAGTGTGCAGTACTGAGCACCTACTGTTTACCTCCTGACATTACCTGTGGAGTGCTTTCAAGTCTAGGATCTTTACCCTCATTTACAGACTGTCCAAGGCTGGGGGCCTCGCTCACCCCGGCACACCTGCCTCAGGTAATGAGAGTAAGGCCACAGCAGAGGGCCTTTGAGGTCCAGGCTGGGGCCAGAGTTCCAGCTCCTGACCCCCTCACCTTCCAGCTGTCTTTGGACAAAGTCGCTGACCTCTGCCTGGACCTCTCAGCTCCCTCCTCAGGAGTAGACTGAGGCAGAAACCAGTAGATTTCTGAAATCAAGAATAGCCTTGATTCTTTTTAAAATTTAAAAAAAAAAAAAATCAATCAATCAGAGGGCTGCACCTGACAGTGGTCCTATTAGAATCCTTTGAGAAAAATGCTGAGAGAAAAAGCGCACAGGAATCCACTTGTGCCTTGGAGTGATTTTACTTCTGCTAGTGATGACTGTGTCTACTTCTTTTTCCGTGGGTAGTAGCAGGACAGGTGCAGCTCTGCTTCCTCCAGAGACCTTTGATTAAGGCAGCATCGCTTGGGAGAGGGCAGGAGAGCCCTGTCTCCCTGGGTCAGGAAGCTGCTGTCCCATCTAGCAGAGCCTTTGGCTCTGCCTGTGACACGCTTGCTACAAAGAACAATACTACAAAGAGCAGGAATGAGAAGATAAACCAGGTGAAAGCACTTGCAAACACTTCTAGGTTGCCCGTGCAAATGCATGTTGGAACAAGAGGTTAGAATACACAGACCTCTCTGGAGCTGGCTGATGTCATTTCTCCACTGCAGCTGAAACACCACAGAAGGAGTAGTCAGGGGCTGTGGGAGGAAATGGTCTCAGGATTTTGTTTTCTCACTGCACGGCCCCTTAGTCCAGCTCCATCCTCTGCTGTGCACACACAGAGGAGTGACAGGAGCACGTGGCAGCCCTACTAAGAGCTTTAAAGATAAGAATGCCCCTGGGCAGTGGGGGCGGGGCAGTGACTTGGCCATGCCCAAAGATAAGAGATGGAGGGTGGTGTCTGGCTTACCCCAGACTTTAAGGCGCATTTTTGCGGGAGCTAATTCATGATGAAACACCCCTATGTCTCCCCTTCTGCAGAATGCCCTTCTCCATAGTCATAGTGAGAGCTAAATGCCCTGCAGTTCTGTTCCCCATGAGTCTGAGCAGATCCCCATGGAATTCAAGGCATTGTCACGCTGGGGCTGGAGGCCCGGCAGGCTCAGGAAATGTGATCCGGTGGAATTATTTTCATTTGTTCAAGTAATAATATATGGTAGCTGCTTTTATTAACACGGTGTTCGCTTGGCGTGAGTGCTTCTCACCAGAGCTGAGGAGCCAGCATTCCTGAGTTGTGAGAACGCAGAGCACGGGTGCAGGGCCGTGCACAAGGGGCTGGGGCTGGACACCAGCTGGAGCATCGATCTGGGCAGCAGGAACCCCCCAGCCCAAAGCATCAGCTGTATCAAAGAGTCCAGGGAAATTGCCTTGGCCTCCTGCCACAGGCCTGGTAGCCACCTGAACCCCAGGGGTGCCGGGAGGGGGTTGCTGAATGGAATGTGCAAGGGAAAGGTAAGAGAGGGTTTCCAAAGCAAACCTCATCTAATTCTCTCTCACTCTGGGTTTGTGTGGAATTCTGAGGTCATCTAGGAATGTGAGATAAGGGGAGAAAGGGGCAAATGGAAAAAAAGTAGGAAGCAAAAATGGGGGTATTTAAAGAATCAAATTCTGAGGAGCAAAGCACACTGCATGTAGTCGGGTCATGCACATTTAAATGTTTAAAGAGTCCCAGAGACATGGAAAGGCTGGTTTCTCAGCGTAGACCCATCCTGCACTAGAACCTAGAGCAAACGTCTCACCATCCCAGTTCCTCCCTCCCCACCCTCAGCCCCAAGATTGTATTTTCTCTGTAGGGTTTGCAAACAACACAGGAAACCTCTCAACCACTGTCCCAGCAGAAACGAATTCTCCTGGACACTGACAGCATGAATCATTCTCCAGGGTTAGAACAGGGAAGGCCTAGGGGTGGAATGGGGGGTGGAGGTTGTAACAGGAGGAGGAGACCCCCCAGTTTCTGAAACAAATGTTTCCTGACTCCATTTCCTGAATGTCCTTCCATCCTGAATGCCTTAAAATAATCCATATGAATAGGTAGTACATGCACATGACTTGAAAAAAAAAAAAGAATATTCCATGGAAATAATGCTTCACTTACTGCCCTCCACCCCCTCCCCCAGCCCCTGTCAGCACTTCTGTGTGTCATTCCAGACAGCACTTGCTGACAGCACTAGCATTTTTTTTTTTTTCAAATCACACAAACGGGGCTGTTTCAACCTCGTGTCTCCACTTAATGAATCTCTGAGACCATCGCAGGTCAGTGCACAAAGCAGTTTCTTACTGTTTCACTAGTGGATGTACAGGAGCTGAGTCAGCCATGCCCTCCTGTGATATTTCAGTTGTCTTCTGTCTGTTGCTGTTAGTAAAATGCCAGTGAGCCACGTTTGCACGCAAAGGAGAGTGCACCAGTATAAGGCAAATTGCTAGACTGCAATTCCTCATCGAAGCTATATTCATTTTTTCATTCTAATAGACACTCTGCAGTGGCTTTGCATGGAGACCCTCACCAGGCACATAAATTCCCAGCGGGCAATAAATTCCCATTCTCCCAGCCCTCACCAACAAAAGCATATCAGCAAACACTTTTTCTTTGCGATCTAACAAAGTTGCGATTTCCATTTTTCCCTCATTGACTCTATTTTCTTTTTCTTTTAAGTATTTATATGTTTGTATTATATATGTTTGACATCATTGTTCATTTTTGTACAATGTTTGATTTCTCCTCTCAAGTGTAGTCCCCATGCAATTCTCACCATCAAGTCACACTTGAACCATCACCATAGTCTCTTGTACTCTCCTACTTAATCCCTGTTGCTCCCTCTCCCCTGCTGAATGTCTCTGATTTGTAGTTACCTGCTAGTTTTACCTCCTCCCCCCATCCCTTATTTGGTTCCCCAATATTCCTCCTGTAAGAGAAACCATCTGATATTTTTCTTTTTCCTTCTGACTTACTTCACTGACGTAATCCCTTCCAGTTCCATCCATGTTGCTGCAAATGGCATGAGTTTATTTGGGCCTATTTTCGTATGTTTAAATATTATTTAGAATCCTTTTCTGTCCCTATTAAATGGTCCTTCAGTCAGCATCCCAAAGACACAATCGTTGTCTCAGGGAACTGGGAGTCCATCAGGGAAGACCCCCTGTAAGGGTCACACACTGTCTTAATTGTCTTCTGGGGGTCAGGAGAGAAGCCAGGAGCCCTGATGCGCCACCTCTTCCTCATGCCCCCAGTACAGGAAGAGGCTCACATCCCTCTCCCACTGGCGCCCCAGTGACGGTGCCCCCACCTGGATCTCCTCAGGAAGGCCGGGATGTCTCTGGCGCTCCCATCAGCCCACCAGTGTGTTTTCATGGCTGAGGCCTCTGTCAGAGGAGAGTCAGCAGTGATACACCACCTAGTTCTCTCCGTTCCTTCTCTGTTTCTTTAAGGACTAGGTCCCAGGCTGCAGGCTCCCACCCTGTTCTCCCGTGCTGTAGCGCCTCTAGACCCCGCTTGTTCCTGGCTATGAAAAGCACTGGGCAGTTTCCCCTGGCACCGCCCTGGACAGGAGTCCGGGATGCCCTGGGGAGGACACGGCCCTCTTTTCTAGGAATATGGGAGAACTTGGGTGATTTATTGTGAATGAACTCGCTGATGGGGGACAGGAAGTCAGCATTCATGCCAGACAGGTGCTAGCAGGCTCCTCAACCAAATTAGCACTCAGGGGGTGATCTGTCACTGACCCGAGACTTCAAGGCACCACCTGCCAGTCAGGAATCAGGGTCTCCTCCCTCTCCTCCCCCTCCCCCCCTCCTTCCCCCATCACCCAGCCCGTGCCCCCCCCACCCCTGCCTGCAAGAATCTCTGCTTCTACCATCTCTGTTCCTGCAGTTCCCTAGAGAACTCAGAAGGTCTCGGAGGCACTGGGCTCAAAGACTAAACCCAGACCGGGCTTCTCGGAGGACTAGCGCCCTTGGGACTCCAACTGGAAAAGAAAGATCAGGGAGCTATGGAGGGAAGAGCTGACATATGCAGCATATCTATAGCTCTGGGAAAGACCTGGGCTCACCTCTCCCTCCACTCACACCCCGCCCGCCCCCACACCACACAGTTTGCAGAGAAGGGAACTGGGGCTGAGGGTGTGAGTCTGCCCAAGGTCACATCAGGGGAGAATGTGCTCTTGCCCTGCCCCATAGAACACCCTTCGCATTGGCCTTGGGAAGCCAGCTCCTTCTGTCTATCTCGGGTCCTTTTCCTGGGTGGGGTAAAGTACTACCCAAGAGTCCTGAGGGGAAAGTGAGAAGACCTGAATTTTCCAGCTTTTACTCCACCCCAGGTGACACCGGCCCTCTGCCCCAGGCCTGGGCCTTGCCTTTGTCCTGGTAAAGAAAGACACAGGGGCCCGGGCCAGACCTGAGGTCCCCTCTGGTTCTGACCTTGCTGTTCCCGGGGCTTAGATGTCCTGGTGGAGAGAAGGGTGGGTGCTGCCTCACTCCCCATTCATAACCGAGCCTCACTGCCCACCCCTTGTCTCGCAGCCCAGCTTCCAAGAGGAATGCAAGTTCAGAGAGACCCTCCTGCCCAACAACTACAACGCCTACGAGTCGGACCTGCACCGAGGGGCCTACATCGCGCTGAGCAAATACGGACGGGTCAAGCGGGGCAGCAAGGTGTCCCCGATCATGACCGTCACCCACTTCCTTCCCAGGATGTAGTGCCCGAGAGAAGGCTCACAGGTGAAAGCAACATCTTGCCCACCGGAACTGTGCCCCTTTCTCTCCTTGACTCCTTGGGGAGAACTGTGTGGGTCCCTCGGCCTCAGGCAGCGATGGCACCCCCCGGTGAGGGGCAGCGGCCAGCACAGTGGAGTGGCAGCGGAGCCTGCGCTCTGCCCCGACCCGAGGAAAGACGATCCAGAGGACCCCGTGGAATGTGACCAGGTGCACAGGAAAAGGCCAGGCCAGGAGCATGCGGGTACTGGTGTCTTTCCATACATCTCTGTATACATTGTCACAGCAAAGGCATTTCAAGGCATCGGGTTTCTTGCCCCCAGCACCCTCACCGCAGGAGTCTCTCTGCCCGCAAGGTCACTTGTCAAACCAGCAGGATGGATGTGTTCTCTTTCCCAGGCTGCCTCTTTCCGATTGTCTTCCGTTCAGTTCAGAGCTCACTGACTGCCCTGGCAGCGTGGGTGACAGGGAGCCCCGGTCCTAGGTGCAGGGAGGGGGGGAGGGGAAGACTTAACTGCAGACCGGAAAGAGTGAACCGCACAGCACCCTGCTACGGGAGGACTCTGGGGGTCCTGGGGGGAGGGGCTCCTTGCTCAGAGAAGGGACAGAGTGGTGTGGTGTCCAGGGCGCGGGGAAGGCTGCAGGGAGCCGAGGAAGGGACTGGATGTTCTGTGGAGGGCTCTTCTGCCTGGAGGATTCAGCGCTGCGCGTGGCCCCAGGAGCAAGCCGGGCCAGGCCGCCTGCCCGTAACTTTTCCTCACTTTGAACTGGGTCTTATTTTATCCTCAGATGACAAGGATCCTAATAATGGCAACCTCTTTGGCAAGGGGCTGCGAAATAGGGCATGAAGGAAGTAGAGAGGCTTTGGATCACAGATGATAAATCCTCTCCAGCTACGTCCAGGAACTTCACCCAAGTCCTCACCCGATACTCTCACTTCCTTCTTGGTCATCCTCATCTCGCACACGCTCAGGTGCCTGGATGCAATCGAATGGGCACCTTGACCTCCAGAGTTTGCCCCTCTAACCCCCTCCAGGCAGAGAAGAGTGATAATCCTGGGAAACCAGGCAGCCAAGCTGGAGCGGCTCCCTGTCCTCCAGCATCTCTGTGCCTTCTGTCCTTTGAGAGTATTTAAAGCAGAGGTTCCCCAAGTGACTATAAATGTCTGCCTAGAGCCTTCAGATTCCTGATTCATTGGGCTGTTCCTAAATCTGCAGCCAGAGAGAGCCAGATCAGAGCTCAAATATTTTCAGCAGACGGGAACCATCGAGTTACACGATGACCTGACACTCTCTGCTACGCCTGAGGGGGCCCTGGCCTGCGAGACAGCCCCTCATCTGCTGCAAATAACTTCATCTTGGACAGGCCTCTCTATTTGCAGATGTCTCTGTCTATAGAAAGAGCTGAGCCAAAGCAGGAGGCGGGCGGTCGGGGAAGGACTGCTTGGCCACCTCCCCTGCCCGGCCACTATCAGGAGGACATGTGCTGGCCAGTGCACAAAGGCTGCCCTGAGGTGAGCGAAGACTGAACAGACAGACTCAGGGGAGCACACGGTCCAGCCTCGGATGAAACTTGGAATGAGCTGGGCTCTGGAATAAGAGGAGAAACCTGGGGGAGAAGCCTGGTCCATCTTGAATGTTTGGAGAACTTGAAGTGCAGGTCCGCTTGGAGGCAGGGAACAAACAACATTTTTCAGGCAGTCTTGTTTTGTCCTGAGTAATCACGTCTTTGATTACTTCAGTTACTTTGATTACTTTGATTCCTCAAAGAATCTTTCAAAGAATTGAAAGAAACAGAGGCCCTCAGAACCTGAGGTCGCTTGAGGATTCCCTCCAGAAAGAAGATGGTGGGGTATCTGAGGAAAAAAGGTGGAGGGGTATCTGAGGAAAGAAGGTGGTGGGGTATCTGAGGAAAGAAGGTGGTGGGGTATCTGAGGGCCGGGTGGACAGACAGACGGCAAGCTGGAGAGGAGGAGAGGTGTTAGGTCCCAAAGCATCAGCTCCTTTCTTCCTATCTTTGACTAACTCAGCACAAGAGGGGACACTCCTATGAGGAGAGTCTCCAGGCCCCGATACTAGAACTTTCCTGCACCTCTCCAGAGGCTCATCAGCCTCCTCAACAAAGCTTGACAAGGAGTTTCTCCAAGTGCTAACCCCCATTTCTCATTCTGGGGGCAGAGAAGGAGAAGCTGTGACATGCCCAGGACTGGTTAGTGCCGAGCAGTGGCACCACACACACCCGTTGTCTGGGTTGGGTCTCGGAACCAGAGGGTGTGTTTGCTCCCTGTACCAGCTGGTACCAGGGCCTGAGTTGGCTCATTGCCAAGTGTTTTGGAGCTCACCCCTTATGTGGAGACATTTCATGACTCTTGAAAACCCTTCCCATCTACGGGAATTCTCCTGAAGATTTTCTCATTCATCTCTAAGTAACAGAGGCAGAAGAAAAGTCAATTCTGTAGATGAAGGGGCAGGAGCAGAGTGAGAGCAGAGGAGGCTTCTCCATCCCTTTTCTTCTGCTGTATTGGTGCAGAGTGTGGGGGTCTCCAGTCTGATTGCATCTCCTGAACCCCCAGAGGCGACATGGTCTAGGCAGGGAACGAGAGCAAACCCCATCTTCCTGCTGACGAGGTAGTGTAACTTCAGTCCACAGCCCCCTGAAATCCCAAGCTATAACCCCAGTGTACAGAGCTTTGTGACTAATTGTCTCTCTCCTATCTTGAAACTTCTCTGGCAGCTGCACACGAATATGGGGGTCAGGAGCCTAGGACCCTCTTCAAGAGCAAATAATAAAAGGGGAGAGCAACCTATGGGTATCCCCTTGAATGTAGATGTCTCAGTTGGGAAGAAGTTAACTCAGAAACCAGAGGTGTCCCCAGGTACCTTGCAAAAAAGCACCCTCTTCAGGACAATAGAACGATGGAGGGGACCAGAAAGCTGTCTTGTTAGAACCACTGATTATGTTCATTTCATCATTTACTCATTGCCTTTTCACACCCTCCCTGCCCACTTCCGATGCATTTTTGAACCTCCTTTGGAAGCAGCACATAACTTTGTAATCTGCCCCATCACCCTCCTCCTCCCGGCCATGGCCCACCTGTAACACATGTGCCTACAGGGCCTGCTCAGGGCCACTTTCTGGCTTAAGAGAGATTTCCTCTTGTGTCTGATCCAGGCTACAAACCTCTCTCCTTTTTGACAGATTGGCTTCTCCCCAGACTGATGTTCCCAGGCTGAAATTCTTTCCTGACCACAGGTCTATCCTGGGAGGTCTGGAATTCTCCTCCACAGGTTGATTCTGGGCCCCTTTCATGACCCGACCTCAGATCCTCTAAGCTCTCGTTTACACAGGTCCTGCAGGAAGAAGGGAGTAGCAAAGGCCATGAGCCGTGGCTCTCCTGTCTTAGAGTTGATCCCGTGGACTTGGCCTGTTTCATGCCACTTGTCCTGTTTCAGTGGGGAAATATCTGTCCAAAGTGACAGGAAACATTATGCTCTCTGACCTCTGACCTCTGACCTCTTCTCTTTTTGATGTGGACACAGCTCTATAGACCCCAGGAAGCTGGGTCAGTTGTACCTGAGCAGGTATTCTCTGGCATTTGCCTCTCCCTTACCTCTAAAACAGGTCTCTGATACTTATCCCGCTTCCTCCCAGCACGGAACTGCCGCTTTCTTTCTGCCTCCTTCCAGAAAAACATCAAAGTATTGAAACAAGGCAGAAGGACAGATAGAAGAACCCTGGCTCACACTTGCACCTCTTCCTAGAACAGGAGGAGGGAGTGATTATCCCAGAGCACACCCCAAATCTACCCAGTGTGCAAAGAACCAACCAGGAGCCAGGTCTGTATACCTCACTGAACTACCGAGATTCCAGCATCCACCAGTCATGTCCTCACCTGGGTTTCCCTTTCTAGAAATCAGCAAGTACCTCAGGCTGGGTCCCAGTGCAGAGCTGTCCCCAAGCTCAGGTTCAGCGTGTAGGAAAACTCAGAATTTGTTGAGTCATGTGCTTGTAAAATGTGATACTTCTATTTTTTTTAATATGTATGTGCTATGCACAAACCATACCATGTTCCAACGAAAAGTAAAAGGTCTTTTTATACGTTCCTTTCAACTGTTTGACTCCACCCCTCTTATTAAAACTGCCAGCAAATCTCTGGGTCATGGTTGACTTCTGATTCTTGTTCACTTCTCAAGGAGGCAAGGAAGGGAAGCAGAAAGTCTATTCCGGTGCAGTCAGCAGCACTGACAGGGGGCACTGTAGGTTGTCACAGATCTGTGGTTCTGTGGATTCATTGAGATCTGAGGTACTGTGGATTATTACAGATCCATGGCCCTGTGAACTATTAACTGATTCATGGCACCACAGATTATTACAGATATGTGGTGTTGCTGATATTACTGATTCATGGCACTGTGGTTCTTTTTTTAAAAAAAGATTTATTTATTTATGCATACAAGAACTGGGATACAGGCCAGAGATGCGGGGGTGGTGTGAGGATTCACCAGAGACAGAGTAGGGAGCAGAACAGGCAGATCAACCGAAATACACTGTTGAGGGGAGCAGTGGGTGAGGCAGGAGAGGTCTGCTGTGCCATGTGGGTCCCCTCCCTGGCCAGCAGCAGGGATCTAACTTGTGCTGCAGTGGCTGAGGTTTGTTTCATAGTGCATTGCTTAACCTACTGTGCCACCAAGGAGGCCCAGCACTGTGGTTCTTATAGATCAATGGTAATTGAAGGAAATTGGTCCAGGAAGGAGAAGGAAGCCATACTGGCCCATAGTAAGGCAGCAATCCTCCTCCCCATGTGCCTAGGTCAAAGCCAGACAGCCACATTTCCCCCTGCAGGGAAATGCACTCATTCACCCACCAGAAAACATTTATTTAGTTAGCATCTTGTCTCTGTGCTGGGATAGATTCTGGAATAGGTGGGTGAACAAGAGAGTCACCATCCTCCCAACAACTTGCATTAAAATCACCTAAAAGTTAGTGAAAATGTCGATTCCCCATTCATGCTCATGAGGGCTTGATCCAGAGGCCTGGGTAGGGCTTGGCAATACCAAGCCCCCAGTGCAGCGCCAAGCACCACAAGTAATTCTGATATTCTGAAAAGCACAGGTCTCGCAGGAGGAAGGGAACATTTCTCCTATAAGTTATTTTTTAAAGTCTTTCTATATGTTAAAATAGGAAGAAGAGGGGGACTCCCTGGTGGCGCGGTGGGTTAAGCAACGCACTATGAGGCAGACCCCAGCCACTGCAGCACAAGTTCGATCCCTGCTGCTGGCCAGGGAGGGGACCCACATGGTGCAGCAGACCTCTTCTGCCTTACCTGCTGCTCCCCTCGGCAGTGTGTTTCAGTCAATCCTCTGTTCTGCTCCCCACTCTGTCTCTGGTGAATCCTCTCACTTCCCCGGACTCTGGCCTGTACCCCAGCTCTTGTATGCAAAAATAAATAAATCTTTAAAAAAAAAGAAGAAGAAGAAGAGCAGAGAAGTCAAGTTTCCTGCCCAGGGTCACATAGCCTGGACCAGCAACCACAACTCCTGTTCCTCTCTCACTTTACACCTGCTCCTCCTGCGCTTCCCCATCAGCAGACTTGTGACCCACCCCCCGACCCTGCTCCTGCTGCTTTTAGGAGGCACAGGCCCAGGCAGGGCCTTGGAGAAATCACTGGACTGTCCTGAGTTAAGTGACTTGAAGGGGCGAGTCTGTGCGCAGGGAGAACTGTCAGGAGTCTGGCTGGCTGGGGCGGGCCAGATGGATGGAAAGAAAACTGGCCATTCATGCAACCTGGTAGGGAAAGCTGGTCATTTTGCATTTCACACATTTTTCAACACCAAATGTTGGACTGCCCCCAAAAAGAGTTTAATGCCCAATGGAAAAAATCCAAAAAGTTTCCCCAAACACTCCAAAAGTTAAAAAAAAGAACAGCATTCCTTTTCTAACTTTTTTCCAGTTTCCCTCCCACATTTCACACAGTTGTTTAGCTTTTTGGCTAAGCGTGTTTTAGTTCTATGCCTTGGTTAGCCTTGCCCCCCGCATCTCATACAACACGAGACTCACTGATGGAAACGAGCCGGCTGTTGTCAGGCCCAGTGGGACTGCCCCCTTGTGGTTATTTCCTTCAACACGATTGCAGCACCAGACTTCTCTCCTGGGTGCTCAGAAGGGACTCTTCAAATGCCAATTCTAAGCTGGGACCTTAATGCTGATTTTAGAAATTAATAGATCAGAGTCTTTGCCTACAAAGAGCTCATGGTCTTGAGCGGAAGAGAGTCTCCTGTCCAACTGAGGATGCTTTAAGTCAGAATACATCTGAAGTTGCTGGAGAAAGTGTCTCCCAGAGCGGTAAGGATGCGAAGCCCATGGGGGAAGGGCCATGGGACCGGCCTACAGGATGGAAGGCACATGGACAAGGGGAAGGAATATTCTAGATTCAGAGAAGAACTTGTTCATAAGCCCCAGGTGATATATAAAAGCACATGTTCAGCTCACCTTAGCATGGGGGTCAAGGTCTGGATCTATGTGGTGAACAGGTCAAGTTTGGACGTGCCAGCCAAGGGCAGCATGATCTTAGGTGGGTTATTAAAGCTGTTTGCTCTTCATAGTAGTGCTTATTTCATAGACACCTTATGAAGAGCAAATGGAATAAACACACACACAGTGCTTGGGTGCTGGACTTATTTATAAGTGTGAATGGCTAAAGGCAAGCGGCTCCAGGTGTTTCAGAGTGGGGATGGCCTAGAGAGCGTGAAGGGGAATGGACATTGGAGCCAGAGGGTGCACGCCAAGCTAAGGAGCTCAAAGTTACCCTGTGGACAGTGGGGAACTAAGTGGACAGTGAGCTCCTATCCACTTCAGAGGATGAAAAGGTCAGATACAAGGAAACTACATTCATCTGTTTACTTGATAGCATTTATAGAAACACAGAAATAAAACAAAATACATATTTATTTAAGCTCGCTAGCTTTAAATAACCGTGCTGGTGCTTGTGAAGAACAGTGAACTAGAGCGACAGAGGCCCAAAGGGATCATTCATGCTGGTGGAGACTGGACGGTGGGTCTGCGCGGTGGTCCCTAACCCTGAGCCCCTGCACGTGCCTGGCGGGATGACCACGCACAGAGCTGAGGCGCAGATCAGCCCCCTCTACCCCCACCCCCCATCCCCGTGAGTCAGTCGCGAAGCTCCCAGCGCCTTGGTTTCCTCATCTCTTAAAAGCAGCTTATTACGCCAACACACGCGCAACCAGCGTGTAATTCCGAAGAGATGATGGATGCTGGAGAGTCGCCTGAGTAGAACTCAGAAGTCTACCTAGAAGAACTACCACAGAATCACCTAGAAGAACTTTTTGCCGACAGCGGGTTCTTCCTGAGGTTCTGGTGCCTTTGCCCTGGAGCCCCCCTTTTGCGTGGACCCTTCTGCTCCCTCCCCAGCCAGACAACGCAGTAAGACAGACCGCGGTGTTCTTTCCCTCAGCAGGAGTCCCTGCTCCCCCTTAGCATCCTCTGGAGAGACAAAGGGAGAAAAGTGGGGCAAAAGGGAAAGGAAAGGAAGGGAGGGAGGAAACCCTTCCGTCAGAGTCGGCGCCGCGGACTTGCTGTCATGGTTATTGTGGGAAAGACGGCCATTTACGGGGTCCGGGGGAGGTGTTCTGTTGTCTTGGTGCTTGGGGACGATACTGGCCTTGTGGGCAGAGGCCACAGATCAGAGGCGCTGCAACGGCCTGGGGGTTCTGCTTCACAGCCATGGAGGGCGGACCCCTGTTTACGTCTCTGAGCCTAAGACCAAACCACTTCGCTGACAGAGAAAATGTTTTCCCAGCAGCTTCACACACCGACCCCTATATATATACTGTGCCTCTTCCTGTACGCACATTCCTATGATAGGGTTTCATTCATATTATAATTTACTCATTACATTATAATATTGTAATATGTAATTATATGGTTACGTATGGCATGTTACATATTACAATGTATAATATATGATCATAGACCATTATATTGCATATCATCTATTATCTAATTCTATATAATACACATGTATATAATATGCATATTATAGATGTATGATATATGTATTTTATTATTCTAGATACAACTAGAATAATAAAAGTAAAAATCATAACAATGTGCTGTAACAAAAGATATGTGAATATAGTCTCTCTGTGTGTGTCAGAATATCTTACTGTACGTGTTTTTAGACTATGGTTGATTCTGGGTAACCAAAAGCACAGAAAGGGAAGCCGGGATAAGGAGGGACCGCTGCAGGGGCGAGTATTTGAATGCTCTCTACGTCTGTTAATGCAGCCATGCTGGAGCCTTTGGATATAGAAATAAAGACAATTTCAAGCTGTGTTTCTTTTATGTCTCCTATAGTTAAAGCACAATGCTGATTTTTTAAAATGATATGTATCTGTAAGTTATATTAACTATAAATTTCCCTTTAAGATAGTAAAGACTAGTCCTCCTGTTGGTTCAAGGGGTTAAGTCGCAGCTCTGTGATGCCATCCACAGCCACTGCAGCACGAGTTTGATCCCCGGCCAGGGAGGGGACCCACATGGCGCAGCAGACCTCTCCTGTCTCGCCCGCTGCTCCCCTCAGCAGTGTATTTCAGTAGATCTGTCTGTTCTGCTCCCCACTCTGTCTCTGGTGAATCCTCTCACCACCTTCCCCCCACACATACCTCTGGCCTGTACCCCAGCTCTTGTATAAACAAATAAATAAACCTTTCTTTTAAAAAAGATAGTAAAGACTGTTTTATAAAATATTTATAATCAAGTGTGCTGTGTGTGTGGCTGTGTGACAAGAGACTACTGTGTTAGTTCATTTAAGTACAGAAGATGAAGATCAAGCTCCCAAGCCCCCTGTGACGTGTTCCCGGGGTGGGTTGAGAGTTGTCACCCCCCCCCCCACCCACCTGCCCCACCCCCACCCCGTGCCTTCCTGGCTTCCTTGTAAGGTCTGTCTCAGCAGCCACTTAGTCTGGACTGAATTTAACAAGTCCCAGCATGTCCCAGCAAAGACAGCAGAGGATGTCCTAACAGTCATTCATAAAACTCCATACTCTGTATCCAAAGTCACATATGCATCCATGATGCTCATGGCTGTGAGTGGGGGTCAAGGGAAGCCCCCAAATCCAAAGTGGAATTCTCCTGAGGGATCCTCCTGGGGATAGCATCACATAGGCCTAGGGCAGCCATGACCTAAGTTGAGATGCCTGGGCTAAATTTAAGTCCCCCCCGGACCCTCCCCCATCTGGATCCTTCTGGTTATTTGCCCATCACCCCAGAGTCCCAGTTAGAAAGAGGATGCTGTATTTATAGAGCAAACTTCTGAGAAGAGCTCCAGGTTCTTTTGGGATATTAGCTCACTAAGCAGGGGTGGAGGGAGGAGGGAGAGAACAGGATGCCTTATTTTTCTCTCCCTGTAAGGGAGAAGATCACCCCACCTTGGAGACTGGGAGACTTGGGTTCTCTGGGGCTTTGCCTAATGCAACACTAACTGAGTCCCATAAGCCCCCCCACCCCACTCCTGCTCCCTGCACCAAATCCTGTGGGCTGGGTGTTGAACAGCGAAAGAAGCCTGAGCTTCATCCAGATTTTTCTTGTCTAGAGCAAACTTGACAAGAGTTACAACTCCATCTGAACTCTTTAAGGATGTGGCAGGACCTCAGATGGAGTTCTTTTTTTCTTAATTGTGGTAATTTAATTGTGGTATATACCATATAGCTACCCGTACAAATGGCTATTTTGAACCTATTTAACTATATAGGAGGAATTCTCATGTTGTACATCCAACTCCAGAACTTTTTCATCTTCCCAAGTTGAAACTGCATACATTAGACATTAATCTCCCCTCCCAGAATGAATTGTCAAGCTTCTTCTCCTTCTCTCCGAGCTCTGTCTCCCTCCTCCATACCCCTCCCTGTTGGAGGGGAGCTTGTCCCTCAGAGCTCCCATCCAGGCCATGTAGCATCCTCTCCCATGTGTCCTTTGGGGGAGAGGCGAAGGAGTTAGCTTGACACAGCACTTCAAATTTCCAGATCCCTGGTCTCCTGTCCTGGAAATACAATTTTCATGCTCCTAGTGAAGGATTGCCTGATTCAGACAACAGAAATACAGATGCCCAATGAAAGGTCAACATTTGCATTGAGTGTGCCCTCATGCAAGAGTAATAATACGGTCAACCTGAAATTCCAGTGTAACTGGGCATCTCCTGTTCCCTGGTATCCCAGTCCCACCGCTCCCTACCTCTTGGGAAGCCCCTTGCCCTTCACAGCCATTTAGAGCACCAAATGGAAGCAGCATGCAAAAAAGAGAAAGAAGATGAAATTCATACTTCAAAGAAAGCCTTTGAATCCCATCTCTACATCCAGCAAGTCGAAAATCAGTTGATCGGAGTTTCACATACCTCGTCTGAAATGAAGACGAAAATCCTAACCACACTGTGTGACTTGAAGATCAATGATACAACACACGTGAACGTGGTTGATTGACATTTGTGTCTTTCCTCTAACCATGGAGCAGCAGGACCTGTTCGCCACCTCTTCACCGCATTTATAGGAGCTGTTTTGTCACAGTTCCAGCAAGGGGTAATTGGGGGCTTTTCTACAGCCCCAGAAGTTACCACTGCTCCAGACAACCCCCTGCTTCTTGTGGTTGTCCATAGCTATCTGTCAAGGGAGTGCTGGCAGGCACAGGTTCAAACAGCACAGTGGAAAACCCGGAGGCAATTGCCTTGCACCCAGAATATTGGGGTCCAGTGTGTCCTACTTGGCGGTCAGGCAGGACTCAGTGGTCTCCTAAATTTTCTCCTCTGCCGCACTGACAGGCCCTCAGCGGCCTGCACCCCCCAGCCTCCAAGGCCACGGCAGCAGGAGACACCTATGAATCTTGTCTCCTGATCCTCACACCAGATCTCTCCCTGGAAGCATCTCTGTGAGGAGCTTTGACCCAAGGGCAGTAATCGATTCCAAGCAGAAGACCCGCAGGGCAGACAGGGACTGGAAGGAGGCTCAGCTCCACAAGGTGAGCACCTCTCAGCCCAAGAAGCAGCTTCTTCCATGGAGCTGGAGCTTCAGGCACTGACCAGGGATGAGACTGGGGAGTCATCTGTGTGACAAGCTCTGCCAGTGAGGCCTGGTGCAGACGGGCCGAGTCTGGCCATCCCTGGTGACCTGACCTCTTGAGGGTTTTCCCAGGCAGCTGGGTGGAGTGTTCTGGGCCTGGTGCTCCACAGAAAAGGCCAGAAGAATGAGACGCTGAGAGTCCAGGTACCAGTGCCCATGCTATGTAGAGACAGGTGAGTGAGGCAGCTGCCTTGGGGCAAAATTTAAGGAGATGCCCCCCAAACTAATCAATATACTATAATATGGTGAGATATATGATGAGAAATATATTATATTGATGGGATATAGTTCTTTCATAAAATTTGCATTAAAATATTGTATTGATCAAGTATATGCTAAGAAAGGATGGTGATATTGCTGTTGACTGGAATGGCTTCCTTAAAAGTATTCTTTGAGAAACCAGAAACACCATATAACCCAGCAACACCATTCCTGGGTATTTCCCAAACATCAAACATCAATTCAAAAAGATGCATGCACCCCTGGGTTCATAGCAGCATCCTCAGCAGCCACGGGGAGGAAGCCGCCACATGCCCATCAGCAGATGGCTGCGTGAAGACACTGCACGGGATAAACTCAGTGGAGAGCTGCTCATTTGTTAAAAAGGATGAAATCTTACTTTTGCAACAGCACGCGCACAAACGGAGGTGACAAAGTTGCTCGAAATAAGCCAGAAAGTAAGCAAACATTGTAAGAAAAAGTAACAAAAAAGAAGCCAGAAAGTGAAAGACAGTTACTGGATGGTCTCTCTCACATATGAGAACTAATAAAACACAACCAAAATAGCTGTGAAAAATATGGTGGTCACCAGAGGGGGAGGGGAGGGGAGAGGGAGAGGGACACATAGAGGGAGTCAATATGATAGTGGGAATGGCACCCCAACTTTGGTGGTGAGCAAGGTGAGAAATAAACGCATATTGAGCTGTGATGTGCTCTTCCTAACCGTTAAGTCATTTTGTAAACCCATGGTAAATCAATACAGTTTTATCTTTAAAAATCAGGCTGAAAGGAAAACGAATTAAAAAAAGAAAACGGTGGTATTGAAGAGTGCACAGTGGAGTCCTTTGTTGCTTGTGGAGAGAATAAAGCAGCCGGTGAATGAGTGAATGCACATCCCAGTGTCACCAAGCCCTGGGCTCTGGTCCCTGGGTGAAGGGGCCACAGGGTTTCCAGCACAGTCAGCAAACAGGCAGGCACTGAGAGCCCCTTGGCCCACAGGGGGACAGCTCTCAGGAGATCCCTTCCGCCACATGTCCCATTTCCTCCACCCCCACCCCCTTACAGGGCTTGTGAGTAATTGGGAAGGAAGCTGACGGGGAAAGCCCTACCCAGCTGATGAAGTGCTAGTAAATGGTCTCCTGTGCCGGCTGGCCCCCGAGATAAACATCAGGCCAACTCATGATTCCTGTCACCTTTAGTCCCGGGCTATGGCTTATCGTAAACATTCCTCTTTCAGCCAACAGTTCTAGGAACCAGGCGGAACACTGAATCCTGGGCTGGAAGCAATGAGCCTCTGTTTCCCCTCCAGCCTTGACATACCCAAAGCACTTCCGCCATCTTAGATGTCTTCAGGACATAACCCATGGCTGTCTAACGTGCCTGTTCTGGAAACCTTTCCAGTGAGGGAATTTACCTACACCTGGTATCTTTTTGCACTGGGGTCCATTCCTACTGGGTCATTCTCTGAACCAGTGCTGCCCTGGGCCCAGCACTACTGGGCACGGTGGAAGGACACTAAGACCCATGCTATGTATAGTCCCCACCCCTAGAAAGGCAGGGGAAAGTGGCCCCAGGCCTCTAGACCCAGAACACCTGGGCCAAATTCAGAACTCTTCACCACTTCTAGCTAAATGATCTTAGGTGAGTCACTTAGCACGTTGAGACTCAGTTTCCCTATTGCTATCATGAGTGGGATCATTACCACCTTCCTCACTGGGCTGTTCTATGAATTCATTTACTTAAAGGTCATCTGATGTTCTTAGCCCAGAGCCTGGCAAAGAGTCAGCTCTTGTTGCAACCTTTGGGGGGAGTCAGAAGTACATAGACAGGCCATGATGAATATAAGCACCAAAGACAAGTCTTTGCATATACTTGATTTGGTACAGGATACTTTTATACTTCTCTCATTCAATAAAAGGAAAGAATGAGAGGTGATGGAGACAATTACTTACTCCTAGCATTAATCGAATGGTGCAGAGAGCCACCTTAATATAATCAACCTGAATATAGACCTGTCATTTTGCAAAGAAGAAAAATGAGATTTAAGCACCTTGCCCAGATCACACGACTCACAAGCAGTCAAAGTCAAGACCAGATCTTGGTCTTCTGCAAAATATTCTTCACATAATGTCTGACCCTCTCTGTCATCAAAATTCACATAGGATCACAGCAGAATGGAGAAGATGAAGAGGTCCCGTCGGGAAGAATCTGTCAGCTTCTTCTTTCTTTGCCAAAGGCAGGAAGGTGGGATGAGCTACTGTCTGCGATCCAGGGTTGGTGACACCAGGGTGGGCATGCCCTCCTCTGTGAGCGACCCCTCGGAGAGTAGAGACATTTTTCCTACTGATATTAACTGCACAGTGCAAACAGCTTGAGCTCCATCTGTTTGGAGCCCCAAATGCTAGCCCTGGCCCTGCCACTCATTGACGATGTGACTTTGGGCAATATGTTTCACTTCTCTGGGCCTCAGTTGCTGCATTTGTCTTTTCGGATGAACTAATAGTTCATTTATGATAAGAAGCACAACTTTCCTAAAACAAGGAATTTGTTTTTTAATTGCTTCTTTGGTTTTTAGAGTGTGGGAAAGTTCATGTTGAAGCCACAATGACAGTGTGTGATAAAACAAAACCACAATGAGATAACACCTCACACTTGTGAGAATGTCTTACACAAAAAAGACCATAAACAAGTGCTGGTAAGGATGTGGAGAAAAGGGAACTCTTTTACACTGTGGGTGGGGATAATGACAGGTGCAGCCCCTACATAAAACAGTATGAAGATTTCTTAAAATATTAAAAATGGATCTACCATATGATCCAGCAGTTCTCTGCTGACGTCCCTGCTGGAAGAATGCAAAAACACTAGTTCAAAGGGTTATATGCATTGCTATGTTTATTGCAGCACTATTTATAATGGCTGAGTTATTGAAACAACCCAAGTTCTACAACATATGAGTGGATAAAAAAGATGTAGTATATGTGCATAGTGGAATACTACTCATCTGTCAAAAAGACAAACTTTTACCATTTGGGACAACATGACTGGGACTGAAGGAGATTGTGCTAAGCAAAACAAGTCACAAGAAGAGAGACAAATACTGAGTGGTGTCACTTATATGTGAAATGTAGATAAACAAAACAGAAGAGCAGATAAAGGCAAACCAACAGTAAACCCTAAAAACTGCACTTCAGAACTAAGATTACCAGAGTGGGAGTGAGAATAGAGAAAGCAAAGTGGGAAGAGAACACGATGAAGTATGGTGGAGGACTATGGGTTTTTCTGGATGTGTGGTATGGTAACAACTGAAGGGGGTGATCATATACAATATTGTAAGCCAATGTTAGCTCAATAGAAATACATTTTTTAAAATTGGTGAAGAGGAACGCTGGGGAGCTCACTTCTGGGCACAAGTGTGACCATGTGGAATTCATTGATGAGGGAGGACTTGGTGTTTTGGTCTATACTATCTCTGGAAGCAGGAACTGAGACTATTTATCAATCTGTTTCCTTTTCATCAGTCATAAGCATGCGTGGATATTTACACAGATCCAGCTCTGAGCTAAGCACAGTAGAGGGGACTATAAAGGTGAGTTCAAATCCTTAAGGGTTTGTACATATAGGGAAATAAACCTGAGACATGGAGAGCTAACCAGGTATTGACTCACTGTCGCGCAGGAAAGGAGAGGGCTCAGCTCAGTGACCAGGTGTTGAGTGGAGAGAAGAGGAAAAGCCCAGGTGGGTCCGAGCACAGCTAGGGGTTGCCTTACATGAGTCTTGCGTTGGATCCCAAGAAAGAAGCAGCACTCAGGGCAGGACTGGGATGTGGAAGGAAGAAGAAAAGTTCTGGGCAGGCATCTGCAATGTGGGAGCTTATACAAGGACAGAGTCGGAGCCCTAGCCGAAGTTCAACTCACTTCTTACCTATGCAGCCCTGGACACGTCATTCACCTAAGACTTTTCATAAATAGAATAACAAAACCCGTTTCTTAGAGTTGTTGGGAGGATCGTATGAGTTGACACCTGTGAAGGGCAATGCCTGGTACACAGTAAGCACCTTTTAAAGTTCAGCTGCTACTGGGCCTCCCTGGTGGCGCAGTGGGTTGAGCAATGCTCTATGAAGCAGACCACAGCCACTGCAGCAAGAGTTCGATCCCTGCTGCTGGCCAGGGAGGGGACCCACATGGCGCGGCAGACCTCTCCTGCTGTCCTCCTGCTCCCCTCAGCAGTGTACTTCTGTTGATCTGCCTGTTCTGCTCCCTGCTCTGTCTGTGGTGAATCCTCTCACCCCCCACACCTCTGGCCTGTACCACACCTTTGTATGCATAAATAAATAAATCTTTAAAATAAAATAAAGCTCAGCTGCTACTATGTGGAATCTATAGAGACAGACGAGGCCGTGTATCCAGAGAGCGGGTCTGCGCTCTCTCGTTGGGTCTGCACTGACGCTATCAGAGCAGGAGAAAAGCTGCTTGGTTCCCGCTGGGCACTGAGCCAAGGCTTTGTTCTGTCATCGATGTTCAGCAGCAAGCGAGCTTACAGTAACCTCAGAGCTGGCCTGGTTCAGTTTCGGTATAGAAAACAGTCATTCGGTAAGTCTCATTGGGTGGCTAGATGATGGGATAAACAGAAAATTGCTCTTGCAAGGTCCTTGTTTAACTGATTGGCCAGCGAATTAGCAAACCTTTCTAAAAGCGATCACGCTTTCCTACCCATTCCACCTTGCAGCGTCTCCAGAAGCATATTCATGTGCGCATGCGCCGACTGAAAAATCCCTTAGGTAGCTTGTGGCCCAGGTTTAAATCAAGGGCTTCCCAATTTTCACAGAGAGCATCCTTGCCCGCCCTCCTGTCCTCAACTAAGCACATCTCTACTAGGGTCCCTCCAGAAGTTCTTGTAAGTGAGAAAAATAATTGCAACACATTACTATTACCCAGTTACCCATCAGTCAAAACACTGAAATGTGGAAGTTATTGCATCTAAGACCAGACGCCAGCCATGTCTATGGTCGCCAACCACGGCTGTACAGAGCGATCGCCGTGAGGCACTTCAGAGCGCCCATGCGTGGCTTCCACCTGAACCATTTCTGGATTCTGAATCTAGAATCACTTCTGCATCAGTCATCAGGGATGCGGCCCAGGGCAGTTACATCTCACAACTTCCAGGGATATAATGTAGAGTCTCAGCAAATAGTGAGTGACCCCAGCCAGCTCCCTTATTCAACAAAGGACAAAACTGATACCCAGAGAGGGTAAATAGCTTGAAATCAATTCCAACTATGTGGGTATAATACCACTCTTCAGGCTTCATAAGAAAGACATCTGGTTGCAATGTGTGAGTCTCTTGGCGCTGCACCCCCCCCCCCCCCCCCCNGGGTATAATACCACTCTTCAGGCTTCATAAGAAAGACATCTGGTTGCAATGTGTGAGTCTCTTGGCGCTGCACCCCCCCCCCCCCCACTATTCCCTGTAATTATATCATAATGAGCTCAAACTTGTTCTTTGAACTCCAAGGGAGTGCGGGCATTCTCTTCCCCTTTCACTATTCCCTCCTCCATGCCCCCTCTAGGTAAATGTTACCCTTAATATCCTCAAGACCTCTGCAGTCGGAGGGAGAAAAGAATAAGCAGTCATCATAATTTTATAAATCCAAATAAATTGGAAGTGTTGAACATTTCCCATCTTAACTGATAACAATAAATTCCACCCCAAGTGCCAAAGGCTTAAGTGTGGGCTACAATATTAGATCAACATCTGAGACTTTCTTAGACTCTTCCATGATTTTTATGCTTGATTGTTGTTTTTTTTTTAGGATTTATTTATCTATGCATATCTATGGGTACAGGTCAGGGGTCTGGAAGGGCATGAAAGGATTTAGCAGAGACAGAGTGGGGAACAGAACAGGCAGACTGACTGAAATACACTGCTGAGGGGAGCAGCGGTCGAGGCAGGAGAGGTCTGCTGCACCATGTGGGTCCCCTCCCTGGCCAGGAATCAAACTCATGCTGCAGTGACTGTGGATGCTTCACAGTGCGGTGCTTAACCCCTCGCACCACCAAGGAGGCCCCGATTGTCCTTCTTAAAATGATCCAGATGTCCAAATTTCTCAAAAAAGTCAAATGTATGCCTTGTGCCCAGAAGACAAGCAAAGCTAAACCATATAGACCATATTATTCAAACAGTGACAAATTGACACTTCCTTTGGCTCAGTCCGCAGTAAGCTGAATAAACTGATTTTCTTTGTTCATCTCTAGATACAGCTTCCATCTTACTTATTTTTGCAAAAAATATCTCCCCAGTGGATGAGTGCTCCACAGAGTATTTGCTAAGATCTTCTTTAAAGTGACCCCAAAGTTTTGTGCACATGATTTCTAATGTTTCCACCTTTCCATGTGACCCATAGTCACCTCTCTTCATTAGCAAGGAACTAGAGAATTTGTAACTTGGTAAGTCCCACAGAGACATGTTAAAGGCCTCTCTTTCCTTCTGATCTCACGACCTCAGGATATTCCCGAGTTCCAGAGGTATACTTGGACTGTGAACCATTCTGTGGTCTACAGTACTGACATGTAGGGGTGAGAAGAGAAAGAGAAAGTTGGAGTAAGGGTACGCCCCCGGGCTCCACGCCTTTGCGAGGTTCCGTTTCCCAGGGCTATTGCATCCGTGCCTGGACAAAAACATTTTCTGAGAAATGATCATCATTGCTGTCCTTCTTCCTGGACCAACTTTGGCAAACGCTCGCCGGAAACAAGGCATTTCTACTCTTTACTGGAATGGTATCCTGGTGGCTGTTTCTGGAATCAGCGTGTTATTTCTGCCTGGGCCCCTCCTTACCAAGAGACAGAGACAGAGAGAGAGAGAGAGAGAGAGAGAGAGAGAGAGAGAGAGCAAGAGAGAGAGAGAGAGAGAGAGAGAGAGATTCCCTCACGGATTGCGTCTGTTCAGTTAGTCCATTCACGCCATCAGCGGTCACTAAGTTGCTTGTGTGCTCAGACCAGTTTTAGCGCTGGGAGAGGCAATCACTACAGGACTTGACTATGTATGGCCTCTGATGGTGATAAAAGATTATTTCCAGAAGATAACCTAGTGCAGATGAGCATCACCTTATGTAGCTGCTATCTTCAGGAAAACTGCATCCTAAATAAATTGTGTACAAAAAAATCATTAAAGAACCTCCCTGTTGGCACAGTGGGTTGAGCACCATACTGTGAAGTATCCATGGCACAGCATCATGAGTTCGATCCCAGGCAGAGGGGGTGGGGGTGGGAATCACATGGTGCAGCAGACCTCTCCTGCCTCACCTGCTGTTCCCCTTCAGCAGTGTATTCCAGTCAATCCGTCTGTTCTGCTCCCCACTCTGTCTCTGGTGAATCCTTTCACCTCCCGTGACTCTGGCCTGTACCCCAGCTCTTGTATGCATAAATAAATAAGTCTTTTTTAAAAAAAATTATTAAATACACTGAGTAAAACTTCTCCTCTACAGTTTATGATGAAGGGTACTCAACACTAGAGACTTGTATCAAGTCTTGTAGATCCTTTCTGGCTTTCAAATTTCATGATTTTTGTGAGATCATCCCACACTTTGACCTAAGTTTAAAGACTTTTAAAAAGTCATAGACACGGCATGGTCAATGTCTACAGAGCAGCTGAGTGGGGTTAGGCTCCCTGTGGGTTTTCGACAGCAAATCTCAAAATATAAAAATGTAAGCTCCCTTCACAAAACACTAAAAGTTCTAGAAAAGTTTAAAATAAATAAATGCTATCAGTTTTTATGCAGGTGGTAAAATTACAGAATGCAGTATTGTCAAATGCTAATACAGACTGACTATCTGGGTAGGAGTGGGAAAGAAATTCAGGTAAGGGAATGGATGAATTACTATAGTGGGCATGTTTGGGGGTCCTGACATCGGAAGCTAGCAGTCAAAAGAATAAAGTGTCTTGCTTTGGGGTGTACTCTGCTGTAACACTACTCAGCTGTGCAAACTCAGACAAGTCATTTCCCTCTCTGGGCCTCACCTGAAGCATGAGGATGACCTCCAAGCCCCTTCCTTCTCACCATTCTGAGAAATCACCTTTTGAGTTGAAGGAAACAGGATTCAGGACAAAATGTCCTTGGGTCAGCAACAGAGTTAACTTTGGTGTTCTGAAAAGAAGCCTATGGTGCATTATTTTGTAACAAATTAATTTGCTATCTGTATTATCTATCTATATTTGCTGTCTGTCTTTGACTTTCCCTATGCTCATAATTACTTTTACGCACCTACACCCTGAGAAGTTATGGAGCACACTGAAGGTCAGGGGGTGGGGGGCAAGGTTCATTAGGGGGCACCTTGAGATGAATCCTCTATAGGTGTTGGAAGGTGAGTCAGGTGATGGAAATTGGATGAGTATCACGCACCCAGAAGTCACCAAGGGGGCAGACTGGAACCAGTGAGTACCAGCATCCCCCAAGGATAACAGCAAATACATGAACTCATATGTGACTCCAGGTGGGTCAGAAATTACTCTGGTTCTCTTCTTCCAACCAAAAACACACCTCCCAATGACCAACCCGAAAACTGTCCTACCTGTGAACTTCCTGTTATGAGATCATAAATTTCATTTTCATTTAAGAAAATCCGGGGGCCTCCCTGGTGGCGCAGTGGGTTAAGCAACACACTACGAAGCAAACCACAGCCACTGCAGCACGAGTTCGATCCCCGGCCAGGGAGGGGACCCACATGGCGCTGCAGACCTCTCCTGCCTCATCCGCTGCTCCCCTCAGCAGTGTTTTCATTCAGTCTGCCTGTTCTGCTCCCCACTCTGTCTCTGGTGAATCCTCTCACCTCCCTGGACTCTGGCCTGTACCCCAGCTCTTATCTCTTATATGCATAAATAATAAATGTTGAAAAAAAAAAGAAAGAAAATCTGAGTCACTACTTTGAATCCCTATGCACTCCAATAAGAGCACTTACCTCACAGAGGGCAAGTTCATTTCTAGCATGTGGATCAGAAGACTTCATTGTTTTCCCCCACTGCTTCCAGTGTCCTCAATGCTCTCTGCACCTTCAGAACTCAGGTGAGCTAACGCAGACCACGGTGCTAGCAATTAGCAGCTCGGTGGAGTAAAACAAGCAGGTTCTAAAGTCGGAAACAATCCAGTAAGTTTCTTAAACTAAGCTTTGGCTTCCTGATCTGCAAAGCAGGAACCATAATATCAGTTCTATAGGGTTATCATCAGGATTAAGTGTGGTAACGGATGTCGAATATTTGGTTCCTAAAGCAGCTAGTAGTGTTACTGCTGTGTGTTGGGCTATGTATTTGCATTTTCAAAGAGATCTGCCGGATAGATCCTTGGAAGAAAAACAGATTCTTATAGAGTAACCAAACAGAGGGTCAGATAAAAGACAAAAGTTGACCATGGATCAAGGAATCTATAGGGGCGGGGGAGGGAAGGGGCCAACATAGGGGACGGAGGAGCACAAGGGACTGTGGTGATGGGTCACGGGTGATGTGGTGGTGGGAGAACTACAGGGATTACACATGAGGGGGGAAATTAAATACTGTCCAAAAGTCAGCAAGGATGTAAGAAAATAAATTTTATAAAGAGAAATAAATTCTTAATGGTCACAGCTCCTGCGAAGACCATTACAGGACACACAGTCTCAGCAAGTACAGGTCAGAGGAGCAGGGATTGTCTGAGGGACTAAAACTCTCCTGGCTCTTGAACAACAAGAGATTCTCTGGTGACACGTTTCCCTTCACATTTCATGGCTCCCGTCACCTTGCCTCCTCCAGCGCCACTGACCTCCCACAGTCAGTGCAGATGCCTCTGGGCCCACAAGACGCCCTCTGGGCCTGCCTGTTCCCCGTGGCTTTGCCCCTGTGTGTGCTGGCTTCATCCTCAGGCTGGTGGGAGGGTAACTGTAGGGTCTCCTCACACCACAGATGGCATGATCACAGCGTGCCTAAGATTGCCTTTGGGAGCTTGATTCCCCAAAGTCTAACATCTCCTAAGGCCTCACTGGTCAGGCTGGGTTGCGTGTTCCCATCTGGGCCGTCACTGGGAAGGGCTATAGGGTCACCATGACCCTTCTCATGTGTGCTCAGGTGCTCCTGAGATCCTCTCAGGGAGTCCATGATGCCAAAGCTATTTTCATTAGTATTGCTTTTTTCTGTCTCAGTGGAGTTGTACAGAGACCACATGCTGAGGGTATCTCAACAGACTCGTTCAGAAGTTGGTGTGAGAACCCAGCTGGCTTTTATTAGGCCAGACGTTCAAAAGAGATTTTCAAGGAGGATGAACCACACTGCTTGACTTACTCAGTGTTTTTGGTTTTGCGAATTTTCATAGAGAGATGATAATCGAGCTAACATGCAACAGGCTCACGGGCATTATCTTTCAGTTAATTCATAGTTTAAAATTTTCTCAGTGTTGGTGTCAAGAACAGTGAATAACAACAGATATAATCCATGTAAACAGAAGCCCTTTGAGTTCCTCAATTTTTAAGAGTGGAAATGGGCCCTGAGACTAAGATCTTTGAGAACCAGCTTGATAAACAGTACTTGCATGCGCTGGGGCTGGGGGCTGGGGTGCATGAGGCCTGAAGCTGTAGGATTACACAGAGGAGGGGTGCATATCTGGACAAATTCAGAGTTCTCCTAGACAAGAGGAAATCAGTTAACTACTGGGCAGGTGACCCACACTGTCCACTACAGTACACAGTATTTTTTTTTTAAAAAAAAGATTTATTAATGTATACAAGAACTGGGGTACAGGCCAGAGGTATGGGGGCGGTGAGAGGATTTACCAGAGACAGAGTGAGGAACAGAACAGGCAGATTGACTGAAATACACTGCTGACGGGAGCAGTGGGCGAGGCAGGACAGGGCTGCCACGCCATATAGGTCCCCTCCCTGGCCGGGGATCGAACGCGTGCTGTAGCGGATGTTTCATAGTGTGGTGCTCAATCCCTTGCGCTACCAGGCAGGCCCCCATACACAATATTTTTAAGTAAACTGAAAAGTGCAGTGACTTCCTCAAGGTCCCACACAAGTTCTGGTGAAGTAAGAACTTCAAACCAGGACTTCTGACGAAGACCAGTTAAAGTTACTTGGACCTGGCAGCGGCCCTTCTCCCCACCTGTGCCTATGCAGGTGTACCTCTCCGCCATCTTTCTCCCGGCAGCAGTCCATCTGCGCGTCTGTGATTATGCAGGTGCTTCTCTGTACTGACCTCGCTTTGCAAAGCCGCAGAGGCAGCTTCCACCCCCCCCCCCCCACCCGGGGCCACTGGCCTACGACTAAGCAGACTCTTTTAACAAACCTTTTCCTTTCAGAGGCGGCTCTTCCTACCCACTTGTATCTGTGCGAGTGCCTTTAATTCTTCTCCCCCAGGTTAAATAAACCTGCCTTTTTGGGCCTCAAAAAAAATGAGTTGGACCTTTGATTGTTATGCTTTCTGCTAAACTGGGTTGCTGTCTTGCAAAATGGTTGAAAGAGGTTCACAAATCCTGGTGGGGATGGAATAAGTTGCAGCTAAAATGCTGGTAAGAATATAAATGATAGAGTCCTTCCAGAAAGCAATTTGGCAGTATGCATGGGATCTTTAAAAAAATGTATACCCTTTAACCCAGTAAATCCACTTCTAGGAATCGACACAAAGGAAATCATCAGAAATGTGAATAGGATCTATGTACAAGGATATTCATCAAAATGTTATCTTCAATAATGGAAACAACCTGAATGTCCAACCACATGAGAATAACTCAATGAACTCTGATAAATCGGCTGACTGTGGGTTTTCTCTTGAAGGGGAATATAGGGAATATTGGTAAACACACATGTTTTACAACAAGTGTGTATTACTTTGGTGACCTTAAAAATCACAAAGATAAAAAAACAATTATGACTTTGAAAAGGTTTTTTTTTAAGATTTATTTATTTATGCATACAAGAACTGGGGTACAGGCCAGAGTCCGGGGAGGTGAGAGGATTCACCACAGAGAGCGGGGAGCAGAACAGGCAGATTAACAGAAGTACTCTGCTGAGGGGAGCAGCGGGCACAGCAGGAGAAATCTGCTGCACCATGTGGGTCCCCCCTCTGGCCGGCAGCAGGGATCGAACTCGTGCTGCAGTGGCTGCGGTTTGCTTCATAGTGCATTGCTTAATTCACTGTGCCACCAGGGAGGTCCAGACTCCCGGCAGACGCGCAGATGGACTGCTGCCGGGAGAAATGCTCTATACTATTGATTTTTTAAAAACGGTAGGATACTAAATACATAATATCACATATGTATGTGGCAAAATTTCAGGCAGAATTCCAATATATTAACATTTGTCGGTATCTCTAGCGTACACAATTACTGACGATTTTGACCTCTTTTTTTTCCCTGAATTTTCTAAGTCTATATAATGAGTATTTTCCTTTTGGGGTATTTATGAGAGAAACTAAGGTGATCATACAAACAGATTGGTGCAGAATGAAGAGAAAAATGCAGCCAAACCAAATAGTACTGTTTATAAGCAAAGGAGAAGGCAGGAATATCTGTGACCTTGCTGTATCAGGTGCTTCTGTGTCTTACTAATAGAAGCAGTTTTGCTTGGCGACTCTGACTGTGGACAAGACGCTTCTCTCGGGGCCATCAGTGTCTCTATCTGAAAAACGGACTTGATAACCACGAATGCCTCACTTGTCCTGAGTATTTTATTTTACTTCTGGCCCCTACGTTTCTTTTACAGGCAGCCCAGGGCCTGGCAGGGTTAAGGGAGGCTGCTGGTTTCGCAGGGACAATGAGCACAAGTTCTAGACCTTCCAAGACAGACTCAACTTCAAATATCCTGGTACAGCTCAGTCAGTGTTTCCTGATTTCATGTTTAAATTCTGTCACCATCAACACAGGACCTCTCTCCTACATGATCTATCCATAACTACATGTTAAATATTCCTACGGGCCTGTTAAAAATGCTCTTACTAAAAATAAACAAAAACCCTTTCCTGCTTTGGCTTCTCCTTAGCATTCTGATGTTTTCTGATGAAAACATTCTGATGTTTTCAAAACAAGCTTTCCTAAACACTAATGATAACGCGGGTTATCAGCTCCACCTGCTCTCATGGTACCAGGCATCGGGGTCTGGGCCTTGTCCTAACCCACAACCAGTCTGAGATCAAAAGTTCGTTAAAAGCCTTGAGAGCTGAATTGACTCCACAACTGCCTTCCAAGGCCCCATCTCTCAGCCACTGGGGGTCTCCATGGACTGGGGGTCTCCCACCGTGCACCCCGAGGAGCTCCTTACTGCTGTCATTTCAGTAGTCAAGTGCAAGGACATTAGGAATGAGTTATACATATAGAATTAACTTCTTATTTCCACATTGTGCAAAAAAGCTTGAAGAGATTTTTTTAAAACCACATTTAGAGGATTTTTTGGGACAGGGTGCCTTAAAATACTGTAGATTGAATTTCTGTTATTGTTGATTTGTGACTACCTGCAGAGATTAAAACAAAGGGCTCCCAAAACCCTCACACTTGAATGAAAGCTCAATGAGTTGAGTCAATGTAGGGTAAATGAAGACTGCTCAGGCTTTTGCGCCACTGGCCTCTGTGGCTATCAGCTGTGGCCTTGAATGCAGGAGGCACTTGGGGGCATGGGCTGGGGATATGCATGCCTAGAGTATGGTGTGGGCATGTGGAAGGGGGTGCACCTGAGCCGAGAGCCTGAGCATATGAGGGCGGCGTCACAGGGGATGGGGTGTGACAGAGGACACAGTGCTGGAGTGCGGTGGAGAACGACTAGAAAGAGCATATTGAGGTTCACAGGGTGGCCTAAGTCGCTGTCTCCATGCTGGCTTGTTTACTCTAACTAAGGGGGCAGTGGGTCAGGAGCAGAGCCTACTGCTCCCACCTGCCCAGTCCCAGGTTCTCAAGTGCCCCCCAAGTACCCCTCAAGCTTCAAGCTAGCCTGCACGTCTTGGTGTCAGTGAGGGCAGCGTTTGTGACTGGTTAGGAGACTAAAGTTTTACGTTCTATTGTCCTACTCATTGTTACCCTCAACACAGGTATTCCTCCGCATGGCCACCACCAAGACCCTCCTGTTGATAAGTCAACCAATCCAACAGAAACCCCTTGAGCCCCCTGAGGAGAACTGACACAGGTTGGTACTTCCCAGACACAGTACGAGGTCTTCAGGTGTAACCAAGAAGGGGGAAATGGCATAAAGCGATTTCTCCAAGAAAAAGTTTCCGATCCATGAGTCTCTGTAAAACAGAGAAGAGCCTGGCTTTTCCTAACCAAATTGTCCAAGGAATTGGAGACTGACCTCACCCAGAGCCAATGAGTGACTGAGTCCCGCTGCTCAGCTCCACCCGCCTCTGGAGGGTCTAGGATGCCATCACCATGTGTGACTTTTTGAGCAGAGGATTGTGCCAGAACATAAACTTCTGTGGAACAGAATAAAAGTCAAAAAGACCCTGCAAAGTCCCTCTGGAAGGTATTGTGTGAGAGATCCACGTCTCTCATAAAGAGCTCCACCAGTTCTTCTGGAATGGTTTTTGGAAGGCTGAGTGTACGGTTTTCTCTCTCCACATCTGTATATACTACACTATGATCTCCACAGACAGTCTGGTTTCTACACACCACCACAAGTGGATCCCCTCACCCATTTTATCTGCTCCCTCTCTCTCCTTTCAGTCCCCTTCTGACAACAGAAGAGGAGTCACCAGAAGGGGACTAGCTGGATCATGTGGTATTTCTGTGCTACTCTATTTTACTTATACAATGCCTTCCTTCCGTGCCAGCCACCAGCATCTTTCATAGTGAATCCCTTTAACTGCTAAGGTATCACATGCAGCTCCAGCTGATTATTATTCATTAGCTAGACACACATGCTGAAGCTGCATCACAGCATAAACACTACAACAGCACACAGCACTTGCTGCTTATTTTCTAAATTGAATTTTCTGGTTCTGCCAGATTTACCAAGCCATAGCTGCACAGACATTTTAAGGAGAAAATCATTTTTGAAAAATGTTTATCTTTCTAGAGCAGTTTTAGGTTCACAGCAAAATTGAGAGTAAGGTCAAGAGTTTTCCCATATACTCCCTGCCTCACACACGCGTCGCCCTTCCCAACATCAACATCCCACCAAAGTGATACATTTATTACAATCGATGGACTTATACTGTCATATCATAATCACCTCAAATCTTGAGATTTTGTGACTTGGTAACTATTTTATATTCAGTGTTTAATAATATTCCTCATCTAGCTACATCACAGAGTGTTTATTCAGTCTACTGAAGGACTGGTTGGATTTGAAGTTTTGGCAATTGTGAATTAAATGGCTATAAACATCCATGTGCACATATTTGTATAAACATAAGTTTTCCATTTCTTTGGGTTTTTTTATTTTTTTAATTATTTTATGTATTTTTTACATTATTCTTCATTTTTATACAGCGTATGTTTTCTCTTCTCGTGTATAGTCCCTGTGAAATTCCTACCACCAATTTACCCATGTACCATCACCATAGTCCCTTGTGCTCTACCCACTCCTGTTTTGATCCTTCTCCCTCCTCTTCCTCTGAAGATTATCTCTGGCTTATAGTTGCCTGTTGATTTTGATTTTTACTTTATTACAATTACTTCCCCCCCCCCCCGATACCTTATTTGGATCCTTTACAATCTTTCTTTGTTAGCAAAACCATCTGGTAGTTTTCTTTTTATTTCTGGCTTATTTCACTGAGCAGGATCCCTTCCAACTCCATCCATGTTTGTGTGAATGGCATGTGTTTATCATTTTTGATTGCTGAGTAATATTCCATTGTGTGTGTGTGTGTGTGTGTGTGTGTGTGTTTGTGTATCTCACATTTTCTTGATCCAGTCATCTATTCTTGGGCATTTGGGTTGTTTCCAAAATTTACCTATTGTAAACAGTGCTTCAATAAACATAGGGGTGCAGGTGTCCTTTTGAACTATTGTTTTTGTGTCCTTTGGGTAAATAACTAGAATTGCTACATCCATTTTTTGATGGATCTAGATCCATTTTTGGATGGAGCTAGAATTGGTAGCTACATTTTTCGCAGCTTGAGGAACCTCCACACTGCTTTCCATAGAGGTTGGACCAGTTTGCATTCCTATAATTCTCCATGTAGGAAAGTTCCTTTTTCTCCACATCCTGGCCAACATTTGTTGCTAGTTTTTTCAATATGTGCCATTTTCACTGGTGTAAGATGGTATCTCATTGAATTTCCAACTTCTTTGGATAAATACCAAGGTGCACAATTACTAGGTCATAGGGTTAAAGTAGTTTTGTAAGGCACTGCCATACTGTCTTCCAAAGTGACTGCACCATTTTGCACTCCCACTAGGCACGAAGAAGAGTTCCTGCTGCTCCACACACTCACCCACATTTGGTATTGGCAGTAGCCAGAATTTTGGATACTTTAATGGGGGTGTAGTGGTATCTCATTTTTATTTCCTTTTTTGCATTTTCCCACGGACCTGTCATGTGGAACGTCAGCTCAGCAGCCAACCTTCTGTGAATCCTGACTTGGCTTCCTTGACCAGCTGCCTTCCAGAGCCTTTGAACTTGCCTCCTTCATGACATATCACACAGTGTCACTTTCTTTTCATCGGGTCCTTTCCTTACTATACATAAGCTTCTTGAAGACCAGGACAAAGACTTTTCACACATTCATTCAGTAAAATGTTTGGTATATAGTAGGAGCTCAATAAACTATTTCTCAACTAACTTGATAGCTTTTCAGTTCACCTCACTGGGGCTAGGAATAGAAAGATAGTATAATGTGTACACACATTTTAGCAACTGTTGGGCACTTGAGGAAATATAAAGAAGGGAACGATGAGTATACCTGTCCTGGGTCAAGTACTTTGCATAGAAGGTAGATAATACACCCCACTTTGCACACACATTAACTAAACTCAGAGACCAAGTAGCTAGTCCAAGATGGCATCCAATAAGAGGTAAAACAGAACTTGAACCCCCACACTAACAGATAGGAAGTCAGGGTTCTCATGCCATGTGGCCCATCAGAAGAATCCTAGTATGTACCACCTCACATTCAGGATCTCCAACCATAATACAAAGACTGAAAAACTAGGTACAACTCATTGGCTTGGAGACCTTAAGTCAGTCAACTATCTTGTTTAGGTCTCTGTTTTCAACTATAAAAATAAATGTAATAACCCATCTCAAATTTTTCACAGAGATGAAAAGCTCAAGTGAGATCCTGTGACCTTGCTTTGAAAGACACCAAAGGAGTAAGAAGTGCCTAGATGGAGCCATAAAATCATGTATATCATTTGAATAAATGAATGAATGAGCAATGTATTCCTCAAAAATATGAGAACACACATAAAGGAAAATTCTGTGTACTACTCAGTAACTGTGAACGTTGGAATGAGGAGCTGATAGAGCTATTGGTGTGGGCGAAGCCAGTGGGGAAGGCTTCCTTTATGAGGTCAGTTGTCTCAGGAAGGGAGTCCCGTGTTTTGAGGGAGAGAAGGGAAAAGAAAGGAAGAGACTGTGTGGCCCAGTGAAGGTAAACCCAGCCCTGGTCGAGAACAGGTAGTGAGAATGGGACTTAAACAGACGGGTTTGTCTTCTAGAGTGAGATAGCTGAAGTAACTAGATGTGAAGATTCATCTGGAACTGCACAGTCTCTACCAGTTTCCAAAGAGATGTCACACCCATTGCCCACATGTCTGAATGATGTTAGAAAGAATGTGGGGCTAGTGTTCCCAATTTGAAGCTAGGAGACTGGGAGCATTCAGATTTCCTTGGGTGGGTCAAACACCAGCTGTTGGGTACAGCCTGGTCACCCCAGCTTCTCATTTTGTTTTTGTTTTCATTCAGATCAAGCTAAGGGGGGAATTACCCCTTTATTCAGTAAGCACCTACATGAACCAGGCATCAGAAACAGCTCTGGAATAACTCTGAAAATCACCTATGAGGAATTCTGACTGCAGGTGAGAGACACGTAGGAATAGCTGGAACAAGAACAAGAAAACTTTACCACATAGCATGCAGATCACGTGACCACTTCACCTGCCATGAAGGACTGTTTGAGAACCATACCATGACTCGGCACACTTATCTCCTTTCTTAGAAATAAGGCAGGTGGCAGCCTTCTCTGGGCACGACTTGGCTTCTGACCCACCGTGGAGCCCCAGGGCCCGGATCCCACCACAGAATCGTGTTAACTTCGAGTGGCGCTGTGACTCATGCCAGGGAAAGGTCACAGGAGGGCAAAGTACAACTTGCCGCTGGTGGCGTGGGAGGCCGTTCTAGCCTCTCCTATAAGCACCCAGTTCTTCCAGGGGAGAAGCATCCTGCCTGGCCCCACCCCCACATCTCAGCAGCCTGACCTCCCGCGGGCTTAGGGGATGCCTGGCTCCGGAAGCCCAACATCCTGCACTCTGCTGAACCCACAACGTGTCAGGCCTCGCGTCCCCGCTGCAGCACACAGCCAGCCCGGCCTGGCAGCCCCGTGAGTTACGGCCCTCGGCTAGAAATAGCCCTCCGAGAAGTATTCGGTGGCTACGTGTCCACAGGGAGGGGAGGCGGCAGGGCAGGGGGGCCGAGGAGCCCCAGGATCCCGAGATAACACAAGTCCGGATGTGCAGAATCCCGAACGTGGTGGGCTGGCCTGGGTCACGGGCTCCAAGAGGTGAGTGGGAACCAGGATGTCTGCTCCCCTACGTGGGTTGCGTGACAAGCCCCAGGCATGCTGCGAGGCGGGCTCGGTTCTGATGGGCAGCCTCTGAGCGCCAATCAGGTCAAGCAGACTGTGTGGCTGTGCACACGTGCTTGCAAGCGCGCACGCGCGTGCGCACACACACACACACACACACACACACTCCTCTGCAGTCAGTCCAGCGTTTCCACTGCTCTTTCTCTGGGTAGAATCTCAGCTTTGGAAGCCTCACTTTCATCCCCCTGGCTTTGGTCATAGGAGTCGAGGGCTGATAGGCGAGGTCAGCCCGGCAAAGTCCAGCAGGCAGAGTAACCAAGCTCTCTAGACATTGCTCCTCCCTCCCCCACCTAGACAAAAACAACTCTCCAGAGTTCACCGTGAAGGGACCTTGTTCTCAGGGTACCAAATTCTGCCAACGATGTCCCCAAATTCTGTTTGCTGCCGGTCCCGTGTCTGCCCTGGCGCTGTGGTTCTTGGAGGATGAAGAGACAAGCTGGAGACACGGCCCGGACCCAGGGGCGGTCAGGAGGGGTGTGGTAAGATGGCAGAGCTCTGAAAGCAGGGCAGGGAGACCTGGGTTTCACCCCCACTTCTGCCACATACTCAGTGTGCATCCTCCTCCGTTCACGTGCTGATCCCCAGTTTCTTCATATGTAAAATGGGGATTCTTACTATCTCATGGAGTTGCTGGGAAGATCAAATAAGAGAATGCCTGGGAGGAGGTTTTAAAAAATAAGCAGGTCGAGGCCTCTCTGTGGCATAGAGGGTTGAGCGCTGCACTGTGAAGCATCTGTGGCACAGCAGCGTGAGTTCGATCCCTGCTGCCGGCCAGGGAGGGGACCCACGTGGCACAGCAGACCTCTCCTGCCTCGACCACTGCTCCCCTCAGCAGTGTGTTTCAATGGATCTGGTTCTGCTCCCCACTCTGTCTCTGGGGAATCCTCTTACCTCCCACACCTCTGGCCTGTACCCCACCTTTGTATGCATAAATAAATAAATCTTTTTTAAAAATAAATAAATAAAAAATAAGTAGGTCGCCAAGTTCTCTATGAACATAAGGAATGACTCCTGTTGCGACCAGGGGCTTACAGTGGGGCGGTCTTGTCCCAGTTTGAGTCCAGATCATTATGACACATGCTGGCTCCCCTGTGGGTTAGAATGGCCAGAGAAAGGTTGAGCAAACAGTGAACCTGGCTATTTTACCTGCAGCCGGTGTGTTGACCTGAGAACAGGACTTTCCATCATTTACATCAGGGCTGCATAGACTGCAGTAACATCTGCATGGGGTTCTGGCTGCCCAGGACCCCAAAGGTCAGCAGTTCAGAAGTTTCAACCACTGCAGGCTTAGAGAGTCAATGCTTTTACCCACCTGTTACCCACTGGAACTTTCAAAACACACAATCCAGAGAGCTCTAACTTAGAATTATAATAAATGCCTCAAAAAAAAAAAGAAGTGAGATTGATTGGTGGATAATACAAGTTTCTAGATGCTACTGGGATGACTGAACCAAAATGTAAATTCTTAAAAATTGGTAAAAGTTATGAATCAATGTTACCACAATAAAAATATATCTTTTTAAATGCTTTCATATTTATGCACATGCTACAAAAAACCCCACAAAGCCTGAAATCGTTGGTTTTTGAGGCAGGTAGGATGGAAACTGTGCCAGAACAGAAAGCTGTTCCCCAGGATGAAACTTCCCAAAGGCTTGGAAGACTTGGAAGCTGTATTTGGCCTCACAGATTGGGAATCCCAAGATTCGAGTACCTGAGCAAAGTCACGCTTGAGCTGACGCTCTGGAGCCTCATATCTCACTGAGGCTGTGGTTTAGGACTCTCACTTACAGAAGTTTCAGGTTAGGTGGAAGCTTAAATCCTGGCTGAGTGGCACCACCAATGAGGAACAGGGGGCTCAAGTCTGGGGTTGCTGTGAGTGTCCTAGGACGAGGGCGTGGGATGAAGTCAGGCTGTCTTGCAGCCAGTAGCTTTGGGACCAGGATTTGGAGAGAAGGTGAGGCCTAAGCTGGGGCAGGGGTTGGGGTTCTGGCTGGGTTTAGGCTCTGCTCCAGGATGATTGGGAAAACCAGCAGTTTTAGGGTCTCTGCATTTGCTTCTGAATCCTGATTTGATGCCTCCCCCCCCCCCGCCCCGCCCTGGGTTACTAAAGAATAAAATTTTAAATACATTTTAACAATATAAGTCATGTTTTCAATATGCTCATCTCTGTTACTTTTCATACCTATAATATTTACTGATTGTAAAGAAACAATTTTTTAACTAGGGAAAGGAGCTAGTTTCCATGTAAAGCATGATGTATTCTTATTTCTTGAAACAAGCGATCAGACATGAATAAGAAAAAATGTTGGTAGAGAGGCAGTGTTTTATTTTCATTTTGGCCACCAGTTTTCTGGTCTAGAAATAACAATGGCAGAGAACGGAGTTCATGACTGTAGACTGAGTCACACAGGTTTCAGAGCTGGGTCTGTCTCAGAGAACAATCCAGCTAAGAACAGCAATAACATTCATAAAGATGAAGATGAGATGAGAAAAGTCTCTTCTAGGACTTCTGCCTTCAAGACCTGAACTTCTCCTACTCAGTATAAGTTGGTAAGGGTAAGATCAGGGCCAGATGGTGCAAGGATTCCAAAATCTTCCTTGTAGGGATCAGGAGGGATTAATTTACCAAAAAGGGGGAAATGAAAAATACAAGAAACCAAACCTTCCCTGCCTGGGCGCGGGCTTAGAGGAGGCAGGCAAGGATGGTCAGCTGAGGGACTCATCCAGTGTCCAAATGCCATTTGCTCTATCTCCCTGGCCCCTGGATTCCAAGTGGCTCTAGTAAGGCATGAGATACCTGCGCTAAGCAGATGCAAAGAATCACCTGCTTGTCAGGAGACAGGGCTAGGTAGCCTGAATCCTTGGTGAATTTATCCCAGTGGATGACTGCAGGTGTGGTGTGGTGCAGAGGACACTTGCTGAGGGTCCGAAGCCTGATTCGAACACTTAGTTAGGGCATACATATATATGGCCATGTGATCTTGGGGAAGTCACTTCTGAGCCTTGGTATTCTTCATGATAAAAACAGTCACGGTGATAATTGTCAGGTTCCAGTGTTCAGTTTTGAAAGTCTGTATTTCCATGACTCACACAAAGAGGAAAGTGCGGGAAAGAAGAGAACCCTTGATGGGGGAGGGGAGCTGTGGGGGAGAAAGAAAGTGATCGAGTAAGGGAATGGATTCAGAGTTCACAAAACCCAACTCAGAAAATCTCCAGGTGGGACAGAAAATCACCAGAGAGGGACAAAGAGGAGAAATGTGGGGGTGCACTGGATGGAAAAGCTGGGTAGTCAGTCACCCCAGCAAGGGCCTCAAAGTCTGGTCAATGGGAGACTTGATTTCATGCGTATTTGTGGGGAGAACCAATGGGAATGTCTCTCCAAGTAGAGTGTTCTGGGAGGGAAATGAGACAACCATTATAAAAGGCTTTTGAAAATTCAAAAGGCCCTATTTAAATATAAAATAATTTTTTTTTTCTTGGAGGGTAAGGAGCAATGGAAAAAAACAAAACAAAACAGGAGAGTAACAGAGCCCCTGGGAGTGTGAATATGCGTGGAGTTTGGGTTGGGGGGTGCAAACTAGTAAAACTTTCCACAGAGAATCCTTAATTAAGCAGCTGTGTCACACCCCTACCCCCTCACATCCTCCCTCCACCTCATTCTGACTGGACCACCCCCACACCCTCCCCCCTCCCAGCTCTTTGGCTGTGCTGAGAGGAACATGTAACCCTATTCTTATCACTCAAAGGGAGCCTTTTGTGAAATTGTTCACACAGGCTTGGCCTCCCTGGCCTTGGGACAAACGTCTTATCACAATGGTAGAGGTGGAGGCCAGGAGAGGGTTTCCAGTAGGAAGAATGGCGTTAGCGGAAAAAAGGAGGGGGCCAGGGCCTGAGAGGGGAGGAAAAAGGTTAAGACCGTGGTTACTGATCCAAAGGTGTGGGCTTCTCCCTGGTCCACATCAACCAAGCTCTCTGGTGACCTTGGGTTCACCAGAACTTACTGGTGCCCCAGTGAAGGCATCTCAGAGCTTTAACCCCACTGTGTCCTGGCAAAATAAGCATCTGCTGATGCACTAAAGTTACCAAAAGCATGTGCTGTGGCGCAGTTTCTGTGTATTACAGAGGTTACTTGTAGTTCCTTGTGAAATGTATAATGCACATTCAACTTACATGGATATTCACACTTGCTTTTGAGTAAATGTTGAAGGCAGACTGTGCTAGAAGCACTGTAATGTTAAATTATAGGGGCCTCCCTGGTGGCGCAGTGGGTTAAGCAATGCACTATGAAGCAAACCGCAGCCACTGCAGCACGAGTTCGATCCCTGCTGCCAGCCAGGAAGGGGACCCACATGGCGTGGCAGACCTCTCCTGCCTCGCCCGCTGCTCCCTCAGCAGTGTACTTCAGTTGATCTGCCTGTTCTGCTCCCCGCTCTCTGTGGTGAATCCTCTCACCTCCCACACCTCTGGCCTGTACCCCAGTGCTTAAATAAATAAATCTTTTTTAAAAAGTATAAAATAGATTGTAACAACATGGATAATATTAAATATTAGATAAAAGGAATCTAGAGTGTACTCCTCATCTAGTGTGATTACAAGCAAAACAATTCCACCAGCGGAGGATTGAAAGTCTTCCTGTCACAACCTTCCAGGCTCAGATAGGTGACCAAATATGGCAGGTGATAAAACAGCCAGCTGGGGGTGGGGAAGCTGAAAGCCTACACAGAGAAATTGCCCCCACAGAAACCCTCAGACAGAAATGCCCTGAGGAAAAAACTTAGAGATGATTTCATCCCCCACTGCTTCTTTTTACAGCTGGGGTCTTAGGCATGGAGAGGAAATGATGCACCTCAGGTCACATGCACAGACTGAAAAAGAAATAAGTTCCAGTTCTGAGGGATAACGCTCAATGAAATAAGACAGAAAGAAAAAGAAAAATACCGGATGGTCTCACCTATTGGAGGAATGTAGAGGAACCAAATAAGGGACTAGGGAAAGAAATTACAATAAATTTTAAAAACAAATTTAACAGGCAACTATTACCCAGAGACATTCTACAGAGGATGGGGAAGAAGAGGGATCAAAATAGAGGAGAGAATGTGTTCTTACACAAGGGACCGTGGTGATGGTGCACAGGTGAATTGGTGGTGGGATTTTTGCGGGGACTACACCTGAGAGGAGAAAACATGCATTGTACAAAAAGAAAGAATGATGTAAAATACATACAAAATAAAATTTTGAAAAATTTAAAAAAAGAAAGAAAGAAGTTCCAGTTCTGTCAGGGAAGCTGATACCTGTGGAGTCCCTGTGAGAGATCTGTTTGTCTTATTTTTAGTATTTTCTCCTTTAGCTGTTGCTGCAACTTGCATCTTATTTTAAAGGAATGAAAGGTGATGAGTATGTGGTGAAATATGTAACACTTCGGCACATGTCATGGATTTGGTCCTGGGATGAGTCATTCCAGGTAGTGATTGAAAGTTGACGCTTGTCGAGTCCAACTGCGTTGCTGAGTTTTGCTCTCATTTATTAGACTTTGACTTTTAAAGCAGTTATAAGTTCACACACAAGATAACTGAGCAGATGATGATGGTGGACTGTGGGTATTTGGGGTTGCAGTGTGGTAACAGCACCTGAGGGGGGAGATCCTGCGCCTCTAAAATATAAACGATGATGTAAACCGATGTTACCACAATTTTGAAAAACTAAAAAGTAGATTTTCTCTGTACCCTGCTTTTTCCACCCTGCACATAATTTGTCCTCTTATCAATATCTTGCATTGGGGGGTGGGGGACTTTTATTACAGTTGGTGAACCAATATATTCACACATGATGCTTTTGTAAAGTTGCTAGTTCAGTGTGGGAATCTTTGTATCGTGCCGTTCTGTGGGTTTTGACAAAGGCATGAAGTCACACATCCCCCTGACACTATGGTAGAGAGCGATTTCCCTTCCTCCAGTCTTCTGCTCGGGTGCCATCTCTCTTCCACTCAGCTTTCCTGGTGGGGCGGCATCCTGAGAGTGGACAGCGCAGAGCGTGTGGATTGTGGGTGACGTGCTCCCCCCAGCTCTCTGAGCTGCACCGGTGTGTAAGCCTTGCTCCCAGTCGTGGCCCCTGGATCTGTCTCATCTGCACCTTCTGTGGCAGGTCCTGATACTTTCTGCTTCTCCTCCCAGCCATCCTTTCCTTGGTGTCCTCACATCCGTTTCTTCTCAGTCTCTCTGTTCTCTTCTCCTGTTCTTCAGAATGCTTATCCTCAGAATCAGGCTGTCTTATTTGCTTCAAAAAACTTCCAATCACTAAGTAAACAAGCACTCAAAGAAGTCTCGTTTTAATTAAATACTCTACCACATTTGCTGTAGGTCTAGGGAAAAAACTTCTCTGCTCTATATTATATCCAAAATAGATGGGAAGTTGAATGTTACCCATTGGAAAATCAAAGCTTATTTTCAAAAGCTTTAAGTAAATGGCTCTCAGATGCCTCCCTTCTCAGTCATTAGGCCCTCTCAGCACCAATATTTATAGGTTTACAAGATTACCACAAGCTTTGGGGGGGGGGGGTCACTGGCAGGACTGGAAACCATTCCCTGCTGGGCTTTCAAGGAGCACCTCCTCATTTATGTAGTTTTGAGGCCTTGGTGTGCCACATGTCTTGTTTTCTATCGCCCCCCCCCACCCACCCACACACACACACACACACACTTGGCTCACGGTGGTGGAGAAGGGTCTGCTCTGAAGTTAAGTTCTCTTATGGGCCTTTATTTTGTAGAGTCGGCCATGATCAAAATCAGCGACAGGAGAAATTAGAAATGTCTCATTTGGAGCAAAAGAGGAAGTGGAGGGAACTGACCATGGGGAGCTCTCAGTTTGAGACTGAGCAGTGTCCTCCCTGAGGTGACCACCCAGCCCACCTCCCAAGACCGTGGCGAGCATCCCAGTCCTCACCAGGTGTCAGCGTGCTCCGGAGGGAGTGGACCAAGGCAGGCATTCTCTGCTCTTCTCTAAAGACTTTCTGTACAGTAATAGCCACAAAATAGGATTGTTGTCAATGGATTGAGTGGACACATTCAAGAGAGTGAGAGAGAAGCTGACTGAATAGGGATCCACATGTGGGTTCACAGTGCAGGGAGCAAGTTGGTGTGTGGGGGGCATGTTCTCAGGAAGGCCTGAGGGCACCTCCCCAGATGGCTCGGGCATCATCTTCCCAGCTCAGGAACTGGCCAGGCAAGATGACGGGGAATCTATCACTGAGATGATGGAGACAGAATCACAAAGAGGGAGGAACAGGCAGCAGAAGCCCGCGATGCTACCAGCTACAGAGGCACCTTCAGACAGACTTGACCTCGGCAAAGCCGTGCTGAAGCCACCTCCCTCTCCTGGTTTTCTGCTCTCCTTGATTCCCCCGCTTGGTGACGGGAAGGGCAGTCAGTTTTTGAAAATTGTTGAAAAGTCTTCACATTGAGAGAAGCTGAGCTGGTGGAGAAAGTCCTTCATACTCCCTTCTCAGAGAAGATTCTTGAAAAAAAAAAAAAAAGAAGAAGAAAGAAAGATAGAAGTCAGAAGATGAAGGAAGGACTGATCTGAGGCAATAGAGAGTCCTGAGGGCCTCCAATCACAATTAGAGTCTGATTCTCTGAGTGTATATTCCAGGGCTGGGCCGGAAGGCATCACACAGCCCAGGGCAAATGCTCCTGTGATCCAAGCAGGGGCTCCAGGGCAGGCAGGAGGAGAGTAGGTGTCCCCACACATAATGGCCCAGGTGCCACCTAGGAAACATGGACAGTGATGCCTCCTCTCTAGGCCTCCTGTTCACACCGCTCCCAGATCCTCAAGCTGCACTATGACAGACAGGTGCCTTCTAGGTGCAAAGAACAGGAACCCACTCACTGGAGCCTCCCTGCCCTCTTTGAAGCCACTGCCCTCAGGCTCAAGGAAAGATTGCCCAGCGCTCAACCCCTCAGTATTCAGCTGTGCAATCCCCCAGAAAGGGGATTTAACCCACACAGTTAGACTGGAAATCCTAGAAGGGAAATGAGAATTAAGCAGGGGTTTTAGTTCTCCGTTCTCACCCCAGTGCGTACACAGAGTCTGCTTCTTGATTATTATGCTGGTGCGGGGGATTAGACGATCCCAGGCAGGTTTGAGGAAAATTGCAGATATTTGGACCTCACCCCAGGACACGAGTGTGCCTGAGGTTAGTCGTGCATAGCGACGTGGTGCTCCTGGGAAGCCAAGCTGAGACTCCAGAAAGGGAGCTCAGCAGGAGCTGGAAGGTCTGCCATCTCCTTGTGCTTCCGGGCCTTGCTCCCCAACCCCAATTCTTCCATCTCTCAGGTGGGAAGAATTACTCTGAGATTCTTGTACCTGCTTTTATTCTCACCATATTGGGAATGCTTCTATTCGGTCCCACTCACCTGGGAAATAAACCTACTGTCCCAGGTTGTCCTTCCGTTCTTTGACTTTTGGGGCTGCTTTTTGGAGGGAAGTCTTTGGAAGTGGAATAAGTGGCAGGTGAAATTCTCTTTCCTTCATAAGCAAGCTTATTGTCTTATTGGTTTCCCTCCAATATCCTCAGGAACCGAATGACCCGGTTCTCCTCCCAGCCCACCAGCCCCACACCCGGTCAGGGGCTGGCCATAACCTTCCCTGTCAATCCTATGAGGCCTCCCCAACTTTCCCTTCACCGCAAACCCTCCTTCACCAAACATGCACCCGCTGGGAGGGATCTCTCCCTCCTCTGAAGGCCGTCAGTATTCCTCACAGTCCTGGCATTTAGTCCCTCCCACTCAATTACATTACTAGGTCTGAGGTAAAGTTTGCGTTTTACTCCTATAACTCCCTCCTTCCTTCTCTCCTACCAAGAGAAGGTTCTCAGTGGCTGCAGATTATTGCCTAGGTGCTTCTTGGCTTTGCTTTCTAAAAGACCCACATTTCCATTCTAAGCCCTAGCTCTTCCTCCAATCAGCCAAGATGTGCTATTACACTTATGACCTATTGTGTCACCATTATTAAAAAAGACTTCTACGTAAACATTTATAAGCAAGCATTTAAATATCAGAAATCTCTCAAACCTGGGGAAAAGGCCTCCGGCGCCTAGACCAAATGCCAGTCAGAGGTTGTCCTTGTTGCCTCCCGAGCTTTCTTACCAAGTCCCTGGCTTTCACGGTCGGCCTCACACGGGGGCAGGGCACGCATGGAGCAGAGTGCCAAGGCTGGAGTCAGAACACTCAAACCCAAAGCTTCCTCGTGTGGCTGTCCTCCTCAAGATTTGTCACTTGGGAATGCAAGCTGGTCCAACCATTATGGAAAGCAGTATGGCGGTTCCTCAATCTACTAGGAATGGAACTTCCATATGACCCAGCAATCCCACTCCTA
>JAGFMF010011958.1:7066270-7106818 GCA_019455555.1 Galemys pyrenaicus | reverse complement strand
CTAAATTCTGAAAAAAAAAAAAAAAAAAAAAAAGATTTGTCACTGACACTCCATGGGCATCAGCTTCCTCAGCTACATAAAGGAAATAACATCTCCCCCAGGGCTGTTCCATCGAGTGGAGCACCTCGTAAGCTCTCAGTGAGTGTCCGCTGTCACTGTGGCTTGTGCTGGAGACGCTGCTTGTCTTAGCGCTCTCCTGTATTCTTGGTGACTTGGCCAGATGAGCCCCCAGGGCTCCACATCCTCTGTATAACACTGAAATATTGATATGCCTGATTGCCTGTTTCACACAGCTTCAATGAGACTATGGGATTATTCAATGAGACTTTCAACAAGAAAATCTTTCATGCACTATAAAAACTGGTCAAAAAAGGTATAAGAACAATAATAATAATAACAACAAGAAAGAAACAAAAACCAAAAATGAAAAGACAGGGACAAACTGGGGGCACTTGGTGGGGAGGGAAGAGGGGAAGGGTGGAGGGCAGACGGGAGCACGGGGGACTGAGGTGATGGTGCACTGGTGTTACAGTGATGGGGAATACATGGGGATACAATCGAAGTCAAATATATGTAAATTTTTAAAAATTTATATAAAAATAATACATATATGTATCAAAACATCATGTTGTATATACCTTAAATACATACAAATTTTGTCAATTGTATGTAAATAAAAATGTAAAAATAAAAAAAAAACTGGTCAAATATTGGGTAACAAATGACCTCATCTGTGCTATCTAGCCAGATGCCCACACATGGTACAGACCTAGTAAATGGGAAATTGGAAAAGGAACCATCTCCTTGTGTGTATTTATCCAGCATGTACTCCAGGAGCTTGTTCCCCATTGGGCTGCATGTGCGATGACTAGCTCCCCACGAAGAAGAGCTTCCCAGATGGCACACCTGTGAGCAGTATCTGAAAGAGAACATCTAGTCCCCAGAGCCAGGCACCCCTGTGGGGACACTCTGGGCTGTGTGCCGCTCCTGGGAGCCTCCTGAACTCTGGTCCTCCAGCCTCAGCCTGCAGTCTCCCCATCTTCATGAGGTCTCCTAATTCATCTTCTGACTGTTGAGAGACCATGCCAATTTAGTTGCCCTAGCCAGTCCAAACTAGGGAAACTGAGAACTGAACATTTTATGAGCAGTGACCTCAAGATCTTGTTTTCTTTCTCCCCATCTTAAAATCTCCCCAAGATGGCAACTTTGGTTTTCTGTGCCTCTGCTCCCAGCTCCCAGAGGAGGGGGTTTCAAAGGATGCCATTTGCCTGGTGGTGTACTGTATTTCTGTATCTTTCAAAACACCCACTTAGTGCTGTGCAGAGAAAGCTCTGGATGGAGTTCCTGATTGGAATTCAAAGCACTGAGCAAACCAAAATGAGTAGACTTGATGGGAGATTAATTGCATAGGAGCCTGTTGACTACATGGCTGAAGTTGGCGTTTTTGGAACGAGTGCTGCCTTCACATTTCCTGGTGGAAGTGGGGCAGGTCAACACAAGGCCAGAGTTGTAGATAACTTTTGCCCACACATCATTCATTTTTTGGAGGTTGGCTTGAAATTGAGGGGTGTGTGTGTGTGTGTGCGTGTGCATGTGTGCGTGTGTGTGTAACCGATGTGCCTTCCGTAAGCCTTGGCGGTCTCTGCACTCTCTTCAAATGGGTTGATTACACAGAGGATGTGGACAGTGGAGTTTTTCCTGTTTGATGTCACACTGCTACCCTTTAAAAACCCAAAGGAAAAAGGAGGGAATCCAGCCTAGGAGCCAGATACAGGGAGAGGAAGAAGTGAAAAAGCCCCGTGTGGGGAGGCAGTGTCAGGTTTCAAACTCAGCCACAGCCACTCAGAGAACAACATGTGGGGGGCCTGCCTGGGGCTCCTGGTCTGTCTCCTGTGCTGTGCGGCCAGAGCCTATCCCAACGCCTCCCCGCTGCTGGGCTCCAGCTCTGGAGACCTGACGCACCTGTACACGGCCTCAGCCAGGAACAGCTACCACCTGCAGATCCACAAGGATGGCCACGTGGACGGCACACCCCATCAGACCATCTTCAGTGAGTAGGGCCCCCTGCAGGCTGGGGAGAAGGGAGACTCCTTTGTCCATCCACCTTGGAGGACTCAGGGAGGTCTTGAGCTGCAACCGAGGGGGCGGGGGGCAAATTCAGCCTCCTAGGTTCTTGTCTCAAATCCCCGTGTGTGTGTGTGTGTGTGTGTGTGTGTGTGTGTGTGTTACTGTGAGAAGATTCTGCTGCCTCTCCAACTAATGTCTACAACATGAATAATTTGCCTTAACTAAAAACCCTCTTCCCAAAATAACTAATTTTTCTTTACCTTATCCAAAGTCAAAAAAAAAAAAAAAATGTGCAGAATAGCAAGGTGGCTGAGAGGAAAAGAAACCAGATGGGTCAATAAACAATGTTTTAGTTCATGAATTTGGGACCTGGTTAGCCTTGAAGTACATAAAGAAGATTCGTGTGTGTGTGTGTGTGTCTAGATCAAGAATGAAAATAATGACTGCCGAGGCTCTTTCTACACTGAGTTGCTGGTTTTATGGCCTTACAAAAATTCTCAGGAAAACATACTAAAGACTGCCTTTCCAGGTATGTGGACTTGATGATTCTGGCCAAGAACATGGTCCCTCCATGCACTCACCCATCCATCCATCCACCACCTACTCACCCATCCATCCATCCACCACCTACCCACCCATCCATCCAACACCTTTCCTGGGAGCTTCAGACGTACCCATTTTGATGTAAGCTGGGATGCTTCCTTGTGGAACTAGTTAGGAACATATTGGCACATGAGGTAACTGGGATGTTTTTAAAGATTAGGTTTGTGTGAAGTTGGTGCACAATCACAAGAGTCAGTGAACTATGATTCAAATGCGGGCTCCTTTGTGTGCACTCTATCAAGGATGATGGGATGGGAGAGGGACATTAAAACAGATAATATCTTCTATTTTAGGAAAACATGTATAAATGACCCTAAGGATACAGGAAAATGCAAACAGATTCAATAGTGATCAAATCAAAAGAAAGAAAGAGTAATCGCAGTCTGTTAATTGAAGAAAACATTTTAGCAAGAATGACCTGCCCTCTATTGTTTTAATGACTGCAGCAGTCATTTGATGTAGGCTTGCTGTATGCAAAGCCTTCTCACTGCTAGGAATCAAAGTCCTTAAACCTGTTAGTAAGATAAGTGACACACAAAATCAGCAGTTGAGAAAATTCCCAGTGACATTGGAAGGTGACATGAGATCACAGGAAGAAGGAAGGATCTCCAAATAGCAAACAGGCAGGAATCAGGAGTTGACATCTTAAAGTCAAATTTGAGTCTAATGGCAGAAATAAAATAAATCTGAATACACCGCAGGCATCCACAGAGGTGCTCATTTCATTCAATGTGTAGATAACAACCTACAGTGTAGCTGACCTGCAAATGCATGCGTCAGAGGGGCTCCCTCACCTCAGCACTGAGCTGGGGGGTGGGACAGCAGAAGACTCCACCATCAAGCACCTCACAGTCTTTCACTCCTGCCCATCTCCAACCTCACATTTGGGCTTTTAGGTCATATCTCTCCTGGAAAGTCACATTAATTCTACTGCAAGACGGTAGGTGATTAAAAATGCCAGATAGTGAAGTATGGTTAATTGTTTTCATTCACACAAGTGGAAAGGGCTGGATACAGCCTGAAAATGCTTTTAAAAGTTGCTTAGATAAATGGAGTCCCTTCCTAAAAGGAACCCCCACCCTCCATGTGCTCAGAATGGGACAAGAGCAGAACTCATACTGAGCAGACAATGTGAACTGAACAACTTTCCCCTGAGGAAGCACTGAGAACTAGCCGGAATGATTTAAATGACTAAAAAGCAGCAAAGTGAATTGAACTAATTTTAGTTTTATTTTTTGAATAGACATGATTTAGTTTTGTCAGGTGTCGACACTAGCTAAGCATTGTGCCTCTGTAAATAATACGAACTCGGTTTATTCAACCTTTTGAACTGTTCAAATAAGTGACTGTGTCTATAAACACACAAATTTACACACTAAGATTTAAAAATTACCAAAAACGCAAGAGGTAGGCAGCCCAGCTAATGGACAGAATGGTGACGGATTCGTGATTGCCTCCTCGATGCGGCACAGCCGTGCCCCACACTGCTGGGATGGTCGGGTACTTTCTACCTCGTAATCCACCTTTGGACCACTTGCGCTTTGGTCAGTTCTTGGTCCACAGGCAAGCGCCCAATGCATCTTGGGTTGTTGGAGACTGTGAAATGATCTGCCGATAGGATCCCAGAAACTCCTTTGGGGCTCAACGCCAAGGTCAGGGCATCTTCTGCACTACTATATACAAGGCCACCTCCACCTCCCCCATCCCCTGTCACTCCCTGGGGTGGCAATAGCAGGAGATGCTCACTAACCCTGGTTAATGGGGTTTCCTAAATCCTGATAGCTTCTCTTCCTGCACCTTCTCCGTTGACACTTTCTTTACTTGAAGTTGAATGATCCTCGAGCCCATTAACCCTTCAAAAATATCTTTCCTTTGAGGAACTTAGCACTTTATATCTATCATCTTATTTACTGTTTGCTGCCTATGAGGATAGAGCTGACTAGATCACATTCTACATTGTAAGGCAGAGGTTGAGGTGAAGTGGCATTTAGAAAGTGTGTTTGTAGGGGATAAAAATATTATCTAATTACATCTGGCCACCTCGTGATGTGACTGTAGTGTATATGAGAAAACAAAGGTTAATGAATCTAGATAACTGGCTCAGGGTCTCAGAGGTAGTGAATGACCTTGAGGACCCCTTGACTCTGAACCCCAGGCTTCTCCCAGGGTGATGCGCTCAGACTCCCTCTGTCTCAGAGGACAAGTCTACCGAGCTTGCCTGGTCCCCACAGGTTGTGTCTCCAGCAGCCAGGAATGTGTTCCTTCCTCTGCCCAGCTCTGCCCCTGAATCTGTGTGCTGTGAAAACACGCCTTTTGAAGCAGCAAAGGGAAAAGACAATCTGGCACTTACATTTTCTGAACTTCTGCTTTGGCTCCTATGGTTTGCTTCAGCGGGTGTGCCCTCTGTAGCAGCTGCTCCCAGCTCCTCTGCAGGCTGTTTTCTGTAGGGACGGGAGCTGGGGACCATGAACATGTGTCCCATGCACGCTGCCACACAGTTACAAAGCTAGCAGATGGCATCTTTGGGGCCTGAACCCAAGACACTTGGTTCCTGGTTCAGCACCCCTTCTCTGACCTTCTCAGGGGCCCATAACCAGGACCGGGCCTCTCACAGTCCCCAACATGGTCAGTGGTGCTTGCTTTTCTTTTTTCCTGTCTGTATTGATTTCTGTTGGAGGCAAGGTTTAGCCAGTGGCCTGAATTTCAATCCTGTCTTAGTTTTCTTATCATTTATATCAGGTTGGTGCTATTCCCAATGTTAATAGGAGTAGTATCAATGATGTAACACTTGTCTAGAGAATTTAAAATGCAAAAAGTCCTTAAAGGACAACAACTCAACAATAGTCACTAAGGATAATGTTCCACTAACTAGACAGAAAATTCATCAGGACAGAAATTTTCTTATATATTCCTTATGTTGCTCCCAGGGCTTCCCACAAAAATAGCCACATGTGTGAGACATATAGGCAGACCCATTGTGGAGTAATTTGATGTCTTCTTCACTTCCCATACCTCACCCACTTCTAGAAGCTTCCTTTGAGTCTTCTCCATTTTCTATACCCCACTCACTTCCCTTGAGACTAACTTAGCCAAATTTTGAAACAAATTAATTTTTCTCTTACCCTCTTTTCTCCTCTTTCTTGGCTTCCCACCCTCACTCCCCCTGTCCCAGGTCAGTCAGTCCATATTATGTAGTACCTGAGTATTATTGCCTGCTTCACTCCTAAGAGGTCTTTGTAGACCTCTGTAGAGGCCTACTTGAGGTATAAACCACCTCACCAGGCTCCCCATTCACTAGGATAGTCATTGAACATTTAGAACCTTCTAGAAGAGGGCTGCAAGCTTCTGTCTAGGCTACCTTCCTGTGGGCTGTGAGGCCAAACAAGATACATGTTGGAATTCTGTTGTTGGCTAATGGAAGTGACCCCAAAAGACTTAAAGAGTCTTATCAGAAACGAATAATTAAACAGCATTTGGAGCAGAAGTCTTGATGAATTGTATACTCTTATCACAAAACAGAAAGTTTAAGTTTATTTAGTCATTGACTAGTTAAACAAACTGTTAAAATTGCAGATTTCCATGAGGACAACAAAGAGGTCACACTGAGGCCTGTCATCAATTATTGAGGGCACAGGGAGTATGAGTGGGTTTCAGTTCCTTGCTAGAGACTGGGTTTCGAGAGGGGATATTGGAAGACCATGAGGGACTTCACCTGAAGGAGATACCACTAAATGCGTAAAGGATAAAGGCCAGCATGGAAGAACCTAAGAAGAAAATTCTTTGCCTCCCCAGGAGCTATTCAACCTGGAGAGATCAACCCTCTGCTCCTAAGTAGCTTGTTCCAGGGAGACAATAGAGCATAAGCTCGGTTAAGGCAAGGTGGCTGCAATTCATGCTGCAGGTGAGGTACAGCTGGGGGAGCTGAGGTGCTGGGGGAGCAGAGTGAAAAAGGTCAACTCATTCTGATGAGGAAGATTAGGAGACTCAGGTGACACCTAAACATGACCTTGATGCTTGCTGGTGTCAGTAAGAAAGCTCTAAGAAAGTTCTTGACATATAATGGGCACTGGCCAAGATGTCGTGGACTACCACACAGCTACCTGGATGGAGAATCTCAGGCTCCATACACCAGCTGGATCCTCAAAAGACATCTCAGCACAGATGTAAACATCACAAAAGCGAAGGTTTGGGAGAATGCCCCACCCCAAGAGGCACCAGGCAGCAAGTGGCCAATCCATGGGGACAGTGCAGCACAAAGGCATGCCAAGGAGCTCAGAGCATGTCCTGCAGGCACAGTGAGCAGGGGGAGAGGGACACAGGGGGTGTCAGAAGAGATGAGACTGAATAAGTACAAACCAGAGGATGTACTTATCCCACTTAACACCCCCTTAAAATGAAGGTGTTTCCATAAAGGCTGGTTTTCAGAGGGGGCCTGGAGGTAGGAACTGGATGCCCAGCCGGTGTGTGACTGGAGGATTTTCCATACAGGTGCCCTGATGATCAGATCAGAGGATGCCGGCTTTGTGGTGATCACAGGTGTGATGAGCAGAAGGTACCTCTGCATGGACTTCAGAGGCCACATTTTTGGATCTGTGAGTTCCTCGCTGTGCGGGTCACTGTCGGCAAACAGTTCATTGCCAGAACAGAGAACTGCAGCCTAAAGATTGCACAGAACTTGTAATGTTTCCACTTGGTACTTGATTAATCCAAATATTAGATGCTTAGGCTGAGATGGCAGGGCTTCAAACCCTGGCAGGCAGCTTCCAGAGCCAGGGCTCGAAGCCTCTGCTCTGAATCACTGCTGCCCACCTTTGTGTCTGGTCCAGCGCCTGGTGTGCCCGTCCTCTCAGAATGTCATCCTGAGGAAGAGCAGGAAGCTGGAGGTGTCTTTATAATTCTGCAGCCACACCTTCTTGAACTTGACCTTGGGCTAGTCCTCCTACTTCCCTAAACTGCAGTTGCCTATCCCAGAAAAAGTGAAGCTAGTGGGCCATGTGCCCTGTGGGGCTCCCTTTATAAGTATCTATGATTATCTGCACAGCTGGTCATCCACATTGATGAGCAAAGCACTGCCCCCCCACTCCATGGGTTACAGACATAGTCCAAAGGATTTTGAGATAGTAAAATAGAATAACAGCTTCTCTTAGGAGCCTCTCACCCCCAGAAAGACCCACTAGCAATTCCATGAGAGCAACGACTTTCTGTTTTGCTTATTGCTCTAGCCCAGCACCTACAAGAGTATCTGGCCCAGAGCAGATACATATCTGCTGAACAAATAGGCAATCCGTGTTAGTACCTGTTGACCACACATAAGCCTACAGCTAGACCTCATCTGCAAAGTACTAACAATGCAGTCTGAGGATGACAGGAAATAACGTTTTTAAGGCCCAAGTAGGCCCTGGGTGAAACCTGGCACTAAGCAGTGGCACCGAGGGTCCACCCCAGTGGTCTCTCCCAGAACTTCATACCCTTAGTTTCCGATTATGTTCCATATATCACCGGTGCCAGGGCCCTGGTTATGTTTGATGGGACACACTCCTTCCTGTCTCTCTTGTGCAGAGACAGAAAGACGGGGCCTGAGCTCTAAAGTAGCCCCAGTCTCCCCCACCCCCAGAAAGCAGGCCCAAGAAGCGCGGTGGCTCCGCCTGCGCGGGACAGCAGCGGTCCCTGAGCTGGAGCTATGCGAGGTGCTTAGGCCCTTTGAAACGCACGTAGTCAAAAGCGCTTTCCTTCAGAAGGGAAACGGGTAGACAGCCCTGGTAAGAAAGTCTGCCCTCGTGGTCCCTTCCCTCCAGGGCGCCTGGCTGGCGGCAATGGGCAGGGGCGGGGCAGGGCCCAGATTCCGGCCTTCACCTGCCTGCTTGTCCTTTCAGCATCACTTCAGCCCGGAGAGCTGCAAGTTCCGCCAGCGGAGGCTGGAAAACGGCTATGACATCTACCACTCCCCGCAGCACCGCTTCCTTGTCAGCCTGGGCCGGCCCAAAAGGGCTTTCCTGCCAGGCACCAACCCCCCACCTTATTCCCAGTTCTTGTCTCTGAAGAATGAGATCCCCCTCCTGCACTTCAACACCCCCAGGCCAAGGCGCCACACCCGCAGCGCCGAGGACAACTCGGAGCTGGACCCGCTGAATGTGCTGAAGCCCCGGCCCCGGATGACCCCCGCGCCTGCCTCCTGCTCCCAGGAGCTCCCGAGCGCTGAGGACAACAGCTTGGTGGCCAGTGACCCCTTAGGGGTGGTCAGAGGCAACAGGGTAAACACACATGCTGGGGGGATGGGAGCAGAGCGCTGCCGCCCCTTCCCCAGGTTTATCTAGGCAAAACAGAAAGGGTTCTTTCTAACCCGTCCTTCCCAAAACTAAAGTAGCTTTAAGAGACCAACGCCTTTCACACGCCAAGAAGGGGCAGGTGGGACTGATGTGTGGAATTAGCTTCTCTCCATTCCCGGCCCCAGGAGGTCCCCTGAGAATCCGCCTTTGAGGCCTGAGTAATGGGTTCCCAGTTTCCTCATCCCACCTATGGATGAGATGAATTAAGAAAGCCCATGGTAACCTAGAAATGTCCCCTTCACCAAGGAGGAGAGACGGGGTTGTGGGGTCCCCAGGCCCTCCTACTCTTCTCTGTGCCTCTCTTCATCAGTTTAGCACTTAAAGCAAAGCTTTACTAGGTTCCCAGCTCCCAAGGTTAAGGAGTCAATGCCGACAGCTATTCACTGCTCCTTGGGTTTCTGTTCTCCACCTGGCATGCGTTTGGCATTTGAACTTGCAGCCTTGACCTTGGGCATCAACAGCTCAACTGGGCATATTGATGAAAATCCTAATCTCCCTAGTCCCAAGCCTTTGGTCCTCCTTGAGCATCACTGGAGAGGTGTCCAAAAAGATCGGGGGACTGGATGGGGGGGGTGGGCAGTAGTCGAAACTCAATTGAAATGCCCTGGAGAACAGAAATGCAGCTAGAACACTCTCCCTTCGTGGATGCCCTCTGCCATGCTCTCTCCCATTACACAGCCGGAGCCCGCGGGCCCAGGGTTCCCCTGTGTGACCCATGTGGCCTGACTTAGCCTGCCTCTTTGGCTTTAGTGACTCGGGCCTGGGCTTTTGATAGTGGCTCCACCCTGCTAGGATTTGTTTTTCAAAATGGAAACAAACTCAAACTTTCCTAAAAGGCATTTAATGAAACCTCTACTTCCAAGTTAAGTAGTAACCCACCCTGGATGCATTTCACAAAGCTAGTTGTATAAATACAGGGAGGGGGGCTTGACACTGGGCTGCTCCGGCTTCGTTCCCTGTGGACTGGGACGTTGTGTCCTGGTGGCTCAATGAAATGGCCTCAAGGACTCAGGGTGGGGAGGGACTCCAGGAGCCAGGGGACTAGGGAGTAGGTGTCATGCAGAGGACGCCCACCTGACAGCTCTCTACCTGCCCCAGCGGCCAGAGGAGTTACCTGTACCATGTATAGCATTTTGAAGCTGACGTGCCTGGGTCTTGACCCACTGGGAAATCTGGGGGGCAGTAAGTGAAGACAGTTTTCAGTCCCAGGAGCCCCATGCTACTGTGAGGAAAATAAAACCTCACTTAACAGCTGAGTACCCAACACGGGGCGCGGATGCTGAGCCCTCACCTCCCTCACCCTGTGGCTTAGGCTCTCCTAAGAGGGATCCTGTTTTCCCCTCTCCCCTTCAAAGAGCTCTGAGGGCTCACAAGAGTAGATATAAACTACAGCTTCTTCGAGTTCCCAGTTTCCCCACCCATGACCCAGTCTGACCGAGCCGTTCTTTCACTTCTGAGAGAAGCTCTGGTGACGGTTCCCCCAATGGTTTTCGGATGAGTTGAAGTACCAGCTCCTGTGCTAAAATACTAAAACTCTGTATAATACTCTGTAGCAGTGCATGGCAGATATTTTTCTGATATAGTTTTCATTTCCCAGTGGAGATGTTCATGGCATAAAAGCTTTGAGAAGGTCCCCAATACTGATAACTAAATGGGAAAAATCCCAAAAGAACTTCAGTAGAAAACTGGTTGTCATCTCCAAACTGAGTACCATTATTCAGAGATTTTCTCTTTGATATAAGGTATCTTCTCCACCCCTCCACCCCACCCCACCCCCATTTTCTATCACCCCCAGCATGTGGCAATATTTATTTATTTATTTGGAAGGTTTTGCCTATCACTCTATATTTATAGATATTTATGAAAATGTAACCTTGCCTTCGTCCTTTCTTCTGTTTGAAAGAAAAATAAAATTTATCGTAGCTCCTGTTAGTTTTTCCTCTCTGTATTGCCATGCAAAAAGCAAGTCAGAAGACAAGAATAAATGGATTATGGGAGAGGAGATTTGGGGAAAATCGAAAAACCTAAAGAAGACAAAGTTGAGAGGGACTATCAGATTTTTAAACGAGTCAAAATCTCTTGCATTTGTGAGCAGACTCAGCAGTTTTGATTACTCCAGATAGAGTTCTTGAAAACAAGGAAGATGTTCATAGATAGTGGATTTCTGATCACTCTGGCTCTAAATTGCTTCCTTTCGAAGAGCAGCTTTTTATTTGAAAAACATGCACAGGCACAACCACATCCATTTCCAGGGAGCCAGGTGCCAGGTGCTCACCACCCAGTGTCAGCGCCCGGGAGGCCCGCTAGCAGGACACAGAAGAGCTGAGCCACACGACTGCTCGATCTGAAGCTGGTATCCCCAGAATTCTTGCTTTACTCTCTATCTGACCACTACAAAAACACAGACGCAAAGATGCTACTGCACATTTCTACCACTCCATATGCATTTCATCTTTCTGCCATAGGAGGACCTGACAGGGAGATTGAACCTGGGCAGGGGGGCCTCTATCTCCCTGAGCTGAGAAAGCAGCTAGACTCTGTGGAGCAGGGTAAAAGAGAAGAAGGAGCCAGGCAAAGGAGGGATTTTTTTTTTCTTTTAAAGATTTATGCATACAAGAACTGAGGTACAGGCCAGAGGTGCAGGGGGTGAGAGGATTCACCAGAGATGAAGCAGGGAGCAGAACAGGCAGATCGACTGAAACACACTGCTGAGGGGAGCAGCAGATGAGACAGGAGAGGTCTGCCTCACAATATGGGTCCCCTTCCAGGCTGGCAGCAGGGATCGAACTTGTGCTGCAGTCACTGGTTTGTTTCATAGTGTGTTGCTTAACTCACTGTGCTACCTGGGAGGTCCTGTTGCTGACTTTTTTTTTTAAATGCATATAAGAGCTGGGGTACAGGCCAGAGTCCAAGGAGGTGAGAGGATTCACCAGAGACAGAGGGGAGCAGAACAGGCAGATCGACTGAAACACACTGCTGAGGGGAGCAGCAGATGAGACAGGAGAGGTCTGCTGCACCCTGTGGGTCAGCTCCCTGCTGGGGACTGGACTTGTGCTGCAGTGGCTGCGGATGCTCCATAGAGCAAGACAACCCCTTGCGCCACCAGGGAGGCCCAAAGGAGGGATTAGAAGCCTGCACGAGCATTCCGTGCAGCTTTCACACAACGACTGAGCTACACGTGCTCAGGGAGACTCCACAGGATCACCTGCCTCGGCACTGAGGGTGATCCCTGAGACGCAGCAGAGACTTAACTGTCAGGGCAGAGAGACTCGCTAAGGACATCATAAAAATCCTAGACAACTTGATCACATGTTGCAAAAGAAAGTGAGAAATAGACAAGAACAAATCCCAGTTGGCAATGGGAACACCCTTCTCTCAGCAACGGTTGAAGCACACAGGCAGGTTCTCAGTAAGGACAGAAACATCTGAGCAGCACTTCATGTAATTTACATTTGTAGGACACTGACCCCAACAAACAAGTTTCAACACAGAAGTTCAAAACCTGACAAATAATTGAATAAATAAGCAAATGGGGAGGGGGATTAGAGCCCAGTCTCTCCGGCAGAATTCCAAATAATTTATGTGGAATCTCTGACCCCAAAGAGGAAAGCATAACCCCTACTACACACAAGATCTCTTTCCAAAGAGCTCAGCATGAAAAGGGGGGTAGAGGGAGAGTAATTTTCCAGAGGGCAGACCTGACAATACTTCTCAGTAACAAAGGTCAACAGAAAAATCAGCATTAACAGATCAAGTATGTGTGTACAATACATACGATGTGACAAAAATGACATTTTGGGTCATCCCAAAACCATAACCCCATGCTAGTCATGAAACATCGAACAGATTCCAGGGGAGAGGTCCCTATAAACACCTGCCCAGTACTCTTCAAAACTGCCAAGGGCATCCAAGATCAAAGTGAGAAATGATCACAGACAGAAGAAACCTAGGGAGAAAGACAACCCAATGTGGTGTGGACTGGGATGAAGCTGGGAATTTTGGAACAGAAATGACATTAGTTGAAGTTAATGAAATTCCAATAAACTACGAGGTCTTGGTTAACAGGGGAAACTTAACCTGGGAATATGAGAACTCATGGTATTATCTTCTCAATTTTCCTGGAACTCTAAACACAATCCTGTAAACTACAGTTTATTTAAAAATATGTATAGAAATACAAAGGACCTGCAATTGGCAGAGAAAGACATAAATAAGGAAACAGACCCATATTTAAATGGCTGATTGTTGACAAAGGAACCAAAGCAATTCAGAAGATAAGGAAAGTCTTTTCAACAAATGGTGCTGAAATAACAGGGCAATGACAGGAAGAGAAAACCAAGTATCTCAATCCCTTCCCTTATGCCATACACAAAAGTTAATTCTAGGTGTTTCAAAGATCTAAAAGTATAAGGTAAAACTAAACTTCTAGAAACAGAATGTTTCCATAACCAAGGAGCAGGCAAAGATTTCTTATATAACACATAAAAAGCAATAACCATAAAACAAAGGGAAACAGTCTTATGAAAATAGAAATTAGTCTTATGAAATTAATTTCTCATAAAAAACACTAATAAGAATAAAATCATATTTTATTAACAAATTTATAGACTGAAATACACTTATAAATATATATAAAAGCATGTGTATATATACACACATACATGTATATAGACACAGAAAGCCTAAAAGAAATTGTATCTACAGAAGGAACTCAAATTCAAAAATAAGAAAAGAATCACAAATTTTTAAGAAAGTTCACAAAGGAAGATAATACCCAATAAATACATGACCCACAATAACTAATGACCCACACACCATTAGTTAACAAGAAAATAAAAACTTAAAACCATTGTAAGAAACTATTACATACCCACGAGAGTTGCTCAAATTAGAGTGAGGTCATTGAATGCTGGTATGTGGAGCACCCAGAACCCTCATACTTTGTGAGCATAAAATGGTACAACCACCCTCAAGAAAGATCTGACAAATTCCAGGAATACTAGGCACCACACCTACCCATCACCCCATAAATGCACTCCTAGATAGTCACCTTGGAAAAATGGAAGCATAGGTACATGAAGACTTGTGAAAAAAATTCATAACAGGTTTTTCATAATAGCCCACAACTAGAGAACCATCCATGTGATCTTCAGTAGAATAAATCAAGGGTGGTATATTCAGACACAGAAATTCAATGCAGTCATTAAGACCTAGATTAGCAATGAGCACACCTGGCCCCCAGATTTCAGTTTCTAAGTGCCATTCCCACTAGAAGGACCCAGGGTTCTTGGGAGAAGTAACTGTTTTCTGGAACTGCAGCCAGAATGAGTCTAGAGCAAGTCCTTAAGCCAGAAAACAAACCAACCAGTGCGCATAGAATTATGGGAATATGTCAGCAGCACACAAATAGAAGTTTGAAGAGGCTTCTACAGGACAAATACAGGGATATTTCAGTATAAACACTGATGGTAATGGACTCAAAGGCATTAGGAAAGAACCGCTAAGTTCATACTGTAGGAGAAAAAGAAATGTTCCTCCTTACTCTACAATACCAACCAGTAAATATAGAAACAAAGAGAAAACAGTTGACAGAGACTGAAAGAGTGGAGGTGTTACAGGGCAGGGAGAGGAGCATTCAGAATTTTTAAGCCTGCTTTTTTTGAATGGGTTTTGCCATTTGCCGCATTAAGATAAATATATAAAACTTTTAATGGAAAGGAACTTTAATACAACTAGGGTATAATAAAGAAAGAACAAAGAATATAGTTATTAAGTTAAGCATTTAAAGTTACCCATTTTTTTGAGGGTAAAAGTTTAGCCAAATAGGATTGGCCTAAAGTAAGGCCTAAAAGTTTGGCACACATCTAAAGGAACTTTTAGTAGAGACTTATAGAAAAGGGTTAGAAAGAGTTAGACAAATTTGGGAGGAAAAGAGCAAAATTAAAATTAAGATGAAAGTTGCTATTGTTAACTTCCTCACGGGTTTTTTACCTACATTTGTTCCAACTAGTTTAAGACCAAAAAGCAAGCACAGTTTTTTTATATGTCCCTCTGCTCCACGTGCCTTATTTAGGTTTTTTTGCTGTTCTTCATCTTTCTTTTTTTTTCTTTCTTTTCCTTTGCAGAAATTTTTTTATCCTCCTTAGCTCCACCCACTTAAGGCAAAACCAAAATTTTAAAACTCCCCTTTTTCCTAAAACCACCCTGTTATAGAGGGAAATGGCAAAATAACACAAGACTCACCAAGGACACCACCCTTCTATGGTGCATAACCTGACTCTAGCGAGAAAAATTCAACAATGAACCTGACTCTTTGCCAACAGTCAAGAAAGCAAAGAAAGACTAAGGACCAATTCTAGATTAAAGGAGAAAAAACTGTCATGACAATTAAAGGTAGCATGTGGTCCTGGATTGGATGCTGGACTGGGAAGATAAATAGCCAAAAGGAACACCAGTGGAGTAACTGACCAAATTTAAATATGCTGTGTGGATTAGAAAATAGATTGTATTGGGGCCTCCCTGGTGGCACAGCGGGTTAAGCAACACACTATGAAGCAAACTACAGTCACTGCAGCATGAGTTTGATTCCTGGCCAGGGAGGAGACTCACATGTCAGGGTAGACCTCTCCCGCCTCACCCGCTGCTCCCCTCAGCAGTGTATTTCAGCTAATCTGCCTGTTCTGTTCCCCACTCGTTCTCTGGTGGATCCTCTCACTCCCACACCTTTGGCCTGTACCCCAGTGCTTTTATGAATAAATAAATCTTTAAAAAAATAGATTGTATTAATACCAAGTTTCCTGGGGCTTTTTTTTATTGTTCTTTTTCTATGGCTATTTATAGGAGACACGATGAGCAAAAACAAGAGAGGGACAGATAGGGAGAGAGGGGAAAGGAAGAGAGAAGTGGGACGAGAAAGAACAAATGACAAAGTGAATGGGGTAAAACATAAGCAGGTAGTGAGCTCATCTAGGTAAAGAATGCCCTGGAGTTTCTTGAGTAATTCTTACAACTTTTCTGCAGGTTTGATAAAGCAAAGCTGAAAGGCTATCAGCACACATACACATTATTGTAAGGATTCGGCACATAATATAAGGACATGGGACTCAGGGATATGAAGAGACTTGCTCACCCACAAAGTGACCAAGAGCCAGGCTTAGAACTTGAGTGCAGTTCTCTTGGAAACAAACCTTTCCTGTGTTACTGCCCAACCCATCAGACTTTAACCATCAACAAATGACCCTGTAGTTATAGCATTGGTCACAAGGCTCCTCCACCACCCTCCCCCATGCCCTTGGCTCTCAGTCCTTGCCTTTGTTCTTCCAGCACCTCTTGCAGGGGTGAAAATGCAAAGCAGGGTGTCTCCTTAGGGTCCCAAGCTCTCTACTCCCCTCTGGGTGGCTCTCATCTCAGGGATCAACACAGCACTGAGTCCTTCACTACTCTGGTGTAACTCTAAGTTCTTCCCAGTTTGCTCTAACTAAAGCAGCACCTTTTCCAGTCTGGATTCCCCTATCCTGCTTCACTTTTCTCAATAGCACTGACCCCCTGTCATGATATATATTTATCTACCTTCCCTGACTAAATACAGGCTCCATTAAGAATGGGGATGATGCTATTTTTTGTTCACTGCTAGATATTCAGTTCTTATAATAGCTCTAATAGCTCTTATAATAGCCTGGCAGACGTGTGCCATGCACAAAAAGTATTTACTAGATGATTAAATAAATGCATGCAACTGCAATGATTTGCAACCAAATTTTTCAGCAAACTGGCCAACTGATTATGAAATATATATGAAATAAAGGCACTTAAATAATGTAACTATAAAAATGAACAAGCAGAGGTACCACCTAAGATACATGATTGCAAAACTATAGCATCTAAGTGTGTGTCTGTCATTGAAACACACAGATCACACAACAGCACAGTCCAGAGACAGACTCCAGCAAGCGTGGGTGGGTGTCACGTATCCACTGGGAAAGAAAAGACTCCTGATAATGAAGCTGGAGTAATGGTTTCACATGAAATAAATTTAATTCTGACCTTTTTACACCATAAAAAATAAATTCCAGATAATTTAAAGAATTGTATTCAAAATTCCTCTAGAACTGTCAGGGGCAAAAAGTCAATTATTATATGACCTCATAGTTGAGAAAGCTTCTTAAATACACCAGGAAAAGAAAAGAAAACAAAGGACAAGATATATTGGTCTGACAAAAATATTTTTATTAAAAAAAAATACCTAAAGCACACGTCAACCTGAAGATATCTGCAATATCATCCCTGCAATTCACTAAGAAAAAGCCAAACAGCACAACAGAAAGCCAGGCAAAGAACAGAGAATGGTGACTTATCAGTTAGAAAATTCTAATTTCCATACACACATGAAAAAAAAAACCCATACTCATTAGGAATGACAGAAAAAAGCTCACTGAAATAGTGACATACTATTTTTCACTCATTGCATTAATATAATCTTGTCAGATGGTTTCATGCTGGAAAATAGAAACGTCTGGGTACTGCTGGCGGGCCATTCTGGAGAACCGCCTGGCACCTGTCATCCTGATCACCCACACTTTCTATGACCCAGCACAGGGAGAGACGTGAAAGGCTGCTTCCTGAGCCGTGTTTGTACAGGAAAACATTAAATATGCCTAAGAGGCCACCAAGAATAAACAAATAAAACATGCTGTATTTATTCAATAGGATACAGTGGTTACCAGTCACTTGACTTGTACCTATCAGCACAGAGCTCCAGGTTCTACTAAGTGAAAACAGAGACAGCTTGATACTTCTGTCCAATTAAAGCCAAACAATACCGTTTCCTTATGAAACAAGGTAAAAACGTGACATGTGGATGAATGCATAGATTCAGGCCAGTGGCTGTCTCTGCAGGGAACAGAAGACAGTGAGAACTGACCACAGGAATTTCTTTGTAAAAGAAAAGGTAAACTTTTTATTTCTGGAGAATGGGAACGTGGATATTTATTATTTGTCCTTTTCAGTTCTTTTTTCAAGTGTTTATTTGCAGCGTGCTTCTTCTGGCGCCTGGCCGCGTGTTCTGTTCACACTGTGGAAAGCTGGCAATGTTGGACACTCAGAGGACAGTGGAACACTGAGCTTTAGATATGGTTTCACGGATCTTCAGTCAATTTGTCAATACTGATTGTAGCCTGAACGGCCAACTTGATAATCCTCTTAAAGTTGAGACATAGTATTTTATCAACGTGATGGCCTAAGAGCAAACTATACTTGAAACACATTCCTCATCTAGAGGAGGATTCCTGAAGGGTCTATCTTATGTGCAAGACTATTAAGCAAAATTCCTTTTCTCCAGTGCCATCTGGTGGGAACATGAGGCAACGCGTGGCGCGCACGCACACACGTACACACACACACACAACCAGCTGTGGTTTACAGAACCAGTCTTTTTGACCAAGTGCCCTCTTTTATTCTGAGGTTATTGGGTCCTACACTATTAACCATTTTTCTTTAGTCATCCTCAAACTACATCTTCAGCCTATAGATTAGACCAGTGCTGCTCATTTTCTTATCCCGCTCAGACGTCTTTTATGCTTTTTATATAAATGTGTCTTTACTACACCACTCTGCAATCAGTCTGCACTCACCCACACTTAAAGCCCTTGAACAAAAAATTTCAACGTTAAACATTTTAGTGTCACTTTGCTTTATATAATTTGTAAACTTATGATAGAAGGCAAGCATTTTTTCATTGAAAGGACTTTAAAAATATAACATATATTGTTGCTGTAAGTATGCAGTAGAAATTATAATTAGTTCTTTCTCCCAAACACTGGATGAGACAGCATAAAGCCTCCAGAGTCTTATTGAGAGCCAATAAAATAGGCTAATTTTTTTTTAATACTGGAAAAAAGGAGAAGAAAACCTAGTAAGGAGGTTATTAATCCTCCAGTTTGCAATACTGAGCCTCTTTCATACATTTATAATTCAGAGACATAATTGAGCAGGGTGGTAAAATTACTCTGGAAAATGCCAACTGTACTCAGATAAAAATAATCAATGCCATAGGTTTTCCATTAGTGTTTTATGTGGCTATGACTCCATCCGTGTTCTATAACCTGCTATAATAGACAGTTTTTTGTTCAGTGCTTCCAAATCTGCACTAGCAGAGGACCAAAATAAAGTCAGAGTTAAAGGCACTCCCTCTGGGGCTCAAAACTGTTAATTTTGATGTAGATTTAATTTGAGTGTGTTTCAGTCGCTCCATTTAGATGATCCAGTAGGTTCATACAGACACACTGAATTGTTGGTTTGACTTCTCTTCCTTTCTCAAAGTTTATGATAAAGACATTAATCCCTGTATTGGGACTGACTGACATAAGTTCAGATTTGCTCAGCGCTGCTGGTAAGGAACACTTAAGGTCAGACAGAAAATAACCAAACAGGCTCCTCATGTATGCGCCGTGACTCACAACTAAGACACTGGCTACTAATCTTGGAGCACCACTGTCTGAATTAAATTTGGAGGCTTGGTTTTTTCCTAAAGGGAACATCTCAGCCAGAGAAGTTTCCAGAGAGTTGCTTGGAGCTCCTTGGGAAATCTGCTCTTGCAGATCTCCTTCTTTCAGGATCAGCTGACAAAGAAATTCAAAGAACTCTTTCCCACGCATTTTCACCTTTAAGAAGAATAAGAGATGCATAAGTAACTGAAAATTTAAATATCAAACTTAAGTGCTTGAATTTTCCTAGTGTGTCAACAGAAACTCAATCTGTAGTTCTGTTCATTCAACCAGTAGTTCCACAGACAACATCAGTTTTCTGGGACTAGGAAAGCAGACTGTGGTATGCCTAACTTCAAAGCACTCAGTGTCTAATTAAGTCAAAGAAGCCCATTTGAAAAAAATAGCGCTAACCAGCAAAGAGTGTGGCACTTCGGTTCAGTGAGCACAACAATCAAACTTTCCTGTAGTTAATGAACAGAAAACCGTTACAGGAAAATTATGAATACAAAGGATGGACGCAGGAGTAGGGAAAATATTAGTTATGTCATTCAAAAGCAGAATACTCCCCAAAATACAAGCCTGGTGCCTCTGCCACCTGTAGAGCGTCAAAGGCCATCAAGTCAGAAGATCCTCACTCTTGAATCATTTCACCTCTTGATATTTTAATTCTCTTTGAAGAGGGCCATGCTTGCTTCACTGATGACCACTGCTACTGCCAAAGCTACTGCTTGATATTTCTAGAGATTTCTTAACAAAACCATCAGATAACATGTCCTTGAAATCCCTTTTCAGTAATGGTTGCCAACCTCACAGTAAAGAAGATACAATAACTTAAAAAGGAAAAAGTGCTACTGGGGAGTTTGAAGAACCAAAATTTTCAAATTGACTAGCTACAATTCAGAAACTTCTAGTTTACACAATGAGTCAGATTTCAGCTATGCTGGCATAAGCAAATTTATCACGATGGCAACATGCTGGTGCTATGTACCTGGTCCAACGTCTCTCCTCCGGGTGGTGTGAAGACAGGGCATTCTTCCCCGGCTGCTTTGGCCATTGCCCGGAGCTCGCTCAGTGCCCTGCCTTCTGCATCCCCATATTTCTGCAATGATCCAACAGACAAAGGTGCCTCAGAGGAATTTACAATACAGCTAAGTCCATGTTTATGGCAAATGTAGAACCACCATCCCGGGAAGTTGATTAGCTCTCTTCCATATTATTATTGCTCCTCTGGAGGGCTAGGCTTCCTAGAAAATACCGCTGACACCTTGAGTTGCACAGTCTGAATGGGTGGAATAGGGCAACTCATTTGAGCTAATCTAGGTAGCAGTGTGGCCTTACTGGACAAATAGAGGGATCTGCAGATTCCAGGGTCAGAGACCTAGACGTGCAAGGCCCAGAGTAGCCAGCTCAGCCACATGCACCATATTACTGGGTACTAACAGCAGCATCCAGGGATGGGGAGTCCCATCTCCATGCTTACAAATAGGAAAGGGAAAGCTCAGCCTTAGAGAAGTCAAGCAACTGGCCTATATTCTCACAGCCAGTAATTAGGAACCTATGACGTGAAAATTAAGATGGCACCTTCTACAAGTTAACTAAATTAGAAGAGACTACTAACATCTAGCATTAATGTTAAGAGAGGCCTTCTGCTGGATCATTCACATAAGCAAAATCTGGCACAGTTTTTCTGGAAGGAAATTTAGCATATATAAAATGAAAAAAAATATATAAAAGTTTTTTTAAAAAAAGGGCCCTCCCTGGTGGCGCAGTGGGTTAAACAACACACTATGAAGCAAACCGCAGCCACCGCAGCATGAGTTCGATCCCTGCCGCCGGCCAGAGAGGGGACCCACATGGTGCAGCAGACCTCTCCTGCCTCGCCCGCTGCTCCCTCAGCAGTGTATTTCTGTTGATCTGCCTGTGCTGTTCCCCACTCTGTCTGGTGGATTCTCTCACCCCCTGCACCTCTGGCCTGTACCCCCTTGCTTGTATGTATAAATAAATAAATTAAAAAAAAGAACACACTCCGTGATTCATTTGTAGGAAATGTATTAGGTAAATTCACAAAGAATAAATGCAAAGATGTTTACTTTAATGTTATCTACATCTGTGGAAAATTTAGTCACTACCTAGATGTCCTACAGGAGTAATTTGATTAAGTAAGTCATAACTGTCCAGTTACTGGAATAATGCAGTCATCAAACAGCTGATATTACTGATGTGCATTTATGGGCACTGAAAAACATAGCAAGAAATACAGGTCATAAAACAATACAGGATTATATTTATAAAAATACATGATAGAATGGATGGATGGCAAACATGAAAAAAGTCAGTAGCACAAATACCAAAATGTTTACAGTGTGTGTGTGTGTGTGCGCAAGGTAGAAATTGTAATTGTTTTCAATAGGTTTTTTCCAAACTGTTCTGACATTTAATTTCCTAAAACAATGAGTTACTGGTATAACAAAATAGTAAGAGACAAATCCTTTACCGTTTGCATTAATGATTCTGAGATTTTAACACCACTGTCAGATACAAGTCTAACAGTTAAATGTTAATTTTTTTATAAGGGTTATAAGAGTGCATGCATACTTTGCCGTTCTTCCTCATCCTCCAGTCCAAGTGCTTACACCCTCTACCATATCTGGAGCAATCCCTATTACAAAGAGGCGCATTAAAAATCACTTGCTTTCTTTTTATAAGAATGAAAACATTTGATAATTATTCCAAATGCTACTCTGAGATATGGTTAGGCAATGAGGCCAGAGCAGTGAGGAGAGAATGGGAGCCCCAGAAGCTCCCAGCAGGGCTGAGATGGCTGCATAGCAGGGAGACAAGCCCAGTTAGTAGTGAAAAAGTCCTGTGACAGAGGGAAGCATGTGACACCCACAGCATGGGTGTGTAACTGGGAATCACAGAGGAGTCAGCCTTGGCGTAAGAGGAAGCTAGCTAGATTCGTGCATCAGGTATCCCAGGCCAAGTGGAGTACAGCTTCAGGAGTGGAGAGGGAAGGACATGGTGTTTGGGCAACACCAAAAAGACACGTGAGAGGCATGTGACTGGTGGTCCAGAGCAGACTCCAGGGCCAGATGCCTCCGTGGGAATCCAGGCTCCACCAGACCAGTCCCTGCACATGGACTTGGCCTCTACGCACCAATTTTAAGCCTGGGCACTAAGCGCAGGGAAGCAAGAGGAGGTAGGAGGAGGTACAGATCACCACAGCATGTTGAGAGGCAGGTTAGCGCTAAGACAACCTTTGAAGGTAAAAGAGAAATGAACTGATTCAGCTAGCAGCACAACAACCAAATTTAAAAAAAAAAATCATTCTGGTTGCAGTGTGGAGATTAGAGTGGAGAATAAGGCACGAGACACAAAGCAGAAGGATCACCGATCTGGTGAAAGATGACAGGGAGCTGCGACAGCACTGGGTTTCAAAAAAGTGAAGGATGCAAGAACAATTTATGGCAGGATGCTGATGACATGGCAGCCTCGCGATGATTAGACGTGCAGTGAGGGAGGTAGTGAGGGGTCAGGGATGGATGGGTTGAGCCACTGTTTAAGTGAGGAGCTGGGTGAATGCCCAGTCACCCATGGCTTGAAAGCAGCAGAAGGCTCTTTGATACTTGAGGGCAATCGAATCTTGAAACGTCTACCAGAAATCAGAGGAGGCTGAAACCACTCAAAGAGCACAGACCAAGACAAGGCCCATCTCGCACTACGCCCCTCAACTCAAGACTATTTTCCTTTACAGTATCTAAGCTGATTTCTGAGCAAGAGTGAGCTTTTTGTCTAAGAGTAGTCATGCTGGAGCTCTAGCATGCATTTTGAACTGCAGCACAGAACATGTGCAAGCTATGAAAAGCAAGGCTTTAAAAATCCCCAAAGTCATTCTACATTTTCATCCAGGAATAGAAGGCATCGCAGGGCTGGCAGGGACATTTGTCAGCGTAAGGTCACTGTCCTAGCACACAGCACAAATTCTGCTCCAAGAGATCTGGGGTCAAACCTCAGATTTGAAATTGCTGTGTGGCTTTAACTGCACCACAGCTTCCAGAAGATTCATTTCTGGTACATAAAATGGGTATAGGAAAGTCTTTGCTTAAAATTAAGGAGTATGACTGAGAGGCTAAGGAGAGAACTTCTCACTTTTAATTTAAGCTCTTCTATACTGAAAAAAACCCAAAAAACAAAAACCTCTTCAATACTGTGTCAAATTCTTGCTTACCTTCTATATTGTGGTTTTATAATTTATCTCATATGATTTTAATAAATAAGACAGTGTGTCTGTGTCAGAGTTTTAACAGTGACTTTCACACAGATCTTACCATGTTACAGACTCCGTGATCTCTGGCAGGAATGCATTTGCTTTTTAGTTGTGTGATAAACTAGGTTGGTTCATTAATAATTTATTGTGAAGGACAATATAAGTTACTTACCCTTTCTCGAAGTCGAGAGTCATATGTGACTGCCATATCTTTGCAAAAGTTACTCTTCTCCAAAATCCCATGCATGGTCTGCAATATCAAGACAATTGTTGCTGTTCTAATAAAAACGATTCTTGTCAAAAGTCAACATAATACATTCCTGAATACATTAGTGAATAAAGAGCTAGAAATAATTTCCCTTTGCAAAAGTGGTTTCTTTTCTGTACTGTTCCTCCTCCATCCCTCGAGCATGGTTCTGGCATTTCCTGCTGACCTATCTGCTAGTTCAGTGGTCAGCAAACCACAGTCTGCAGGCTGAATTTAGCCATCGCTCACTTTTGTGAATGAAGTTTTATGAAGTTGGTCATTGATGTATGGTCTATGGAGGCATTCAAGTATAGCAGCGGCCATGACCTGCTGTGACAGAGACCATGGAACCTACAAAATGTAATTATCTGCACCCTGACTCTTTACAGAAAACATTCTAGTTCATCAATTGTCATTCAGCTAATTAGTGTTAACCCTTGTTCTAGTTCATTAGTTGTCCATTCATGTGTGGTCTAAAATGCTGTTAAACCCACTCATCAAATCAACTTCAGTTACTTTTTCAGTTTTAGAATTTGCATTTGGTTCTTGTTGCTAGTTTCCAGTTCTCAGCTAAAATTCTCAGTGTCACCTTTTACCCACACATGACATGGTTCAAGCTGTGTCCGAGGGCTTGCACTAGTGGTCAACTCCTGTAGTGTTGCTGCTGCCTTTGGTTTTGGCTATTTTTGTTCACGTTTCCTTCTCTCAATGAGTGTCAGTTATTTCTGATTAAGAAATGCTGTATTTGCAAAACTGGAGACATTTGTCTACAATCGGCTTTGCTTTTTAACCCCCACATTCTCCTCAAGAGACATCCTCATTACTGATGTTTCACATTATCAACACTTACTTATATTTACCTAGACCATTCACTAATTTCTTTGTTCATCATTCTTTTTTGAAGCTCAAAGCCTCCTTATGGAATTATTTTTCTTCTTCAATTATCATTTGAAAGTTCCTTCACAATCTGATTATCTAAAATGTCTCCATTTCATCTATACCCCATAACTTTTTTGCTGGGTACAAAACTCACTACCCTTATTATCTCTCAATACATTAGAGGAATCATCACTAATATGACAGGTTTGCTAACAGTCTACTGTCTGCCGTTAGTGGATGTTTTTCCTGCTTATTCTTTGGAGTTCTGCAATTTTGTTTTGATAAATGTAGATGTGGGTTTCTTTTTTATTTGTCCTGACTTGGATTTGTTATATGTCCCAGAAGTGAGCATTTATTGACTTTCAACAATTCTGTAAAATTATCACCCATGACCTCTTCAAATATTGCCTCTTTCCGATTCTCTCTGCTACCTCCTTAAGACTTTATCATCATATTCTTCTTCTCTTTTAAATCCACGTGTTTTTAACAAATCACATTGCCACATTTACATTACTAGCTCTGATTTATCTATAAGTTAAGGATCACTTCAGCTGTGTCTAAGCTATGATTTAGTATATCCACCAGGGTTTCAGTTTTGGGTTTTTTTTTTAAGCTGTTCCCATATTTTTAAATCAACTTTGAGGTATAATTTGCAATAAAATATACCTATTTTATGTTTATGGTTCATTGCATTTTGATCAATGCATACCTCCATCTAAGCTGTACCCAAAATCAAGATCTAGAAAAATTCTATCACTCCTTAAGGAACACTTCACTGTGAAATTGTAGGTCTATGCTGTGTGAAGCCCAATGTCCGAAGACTGTTGTTTCACAAATTTTGCCCATTTGTCTAGTTGTTCGTGGTGGGAGAAAGAGGCTTAAATTCCAACCCTGCCATATTCCTGTATTTGTTACATAAAGTCACCTTCCACTGAACTTTTAGGAGCTGATTTGTTGTTGTTGTTTAATCTGAGGTGATTTTTTTTCTTCCATCTCTTCCCTAAGGATATTTCAAATACATCATTTACTTCTTCATAGTAACATAGCTTTTAAGACTCTAATACTGATATCTTCGTGGATTAAATTCTCCTGCTGTCTAGTGTTTCTGCTGGCTTTCCCTTCATGAAACTTGTCTTTTTTTTTCTTTTTAAAATATGTTTTATCAAGACATTTCCCCCCAAGTTACTTTGATTTAAAAATTACCAAAGAAAAATCAAACAGAAAAGTAAAATGAAAAGAAGTTCTGCTCAGAGGAAGGATGGAGAACTCTGTGTGTGTGTGTGTGAGAGAGAGAGAGAGAGAGAGAGAGAGAGAGAGATTAATTCCCTACAAACTCTGGGAGCAGATTTTTCAAGGCTATATCACTGAAAAAACTTTTGACTCATCAACATACAACCTGACTCTAGACTTACCTGCTTTGTTCTCGTAAGATCACTGGAGAAAGCATGGGTAAACTTCACATTTTTAAGAAAAATACCAGCAGCAGATGCTTGTTTAAATCCAGTTTCTGAAAGAGGCTCATCTACTCCTTGTCCTGTGGTATTAAGCAACAGTAGCATTCAAAAAATATGTAAAGATACAAAAATTAAATCAGATGTGGGAGAACACAAATAGTATTTATTTCTATTTTACTAGAAGATCTTCTTGGATATTTTTCCACGTAAGTTTTCAGAGAGCCAATAGCAGACAAAATTAAGCCATACTGACAGGGCTCGAGAATCCAAACCCAAATGTGTCTGGTAAGAATGCTTGCCTGATGGGAACTATACTGTGGGAGAGTCGACTGTCTCACGCGCTCCCATCTGTCATGTTGTCCACCTCTTCATGAGTGTGTTTTATGAGTGCTGGCTCTGATCTTGTGTTCTCAATTAAGGTGCTATGTTTGGCTGGTAAGAGCATCACCTTAAAAGTTCCTCCTTCTGTATCTCTAGTGCCCAGATGTTCAGTTGTATTACTTTCGCTTCTCCTCTCTTTCCTTTCTTCTACTTTCTTTTTCATTTAAAAGGCACTCTGGAACCTCTGTTTCCAGGGAGGCTGCTTAGACACTCTGAAGGGTCTTCCTACAAACTAAGCGTTCCTGGATTCACTAAATATGAAGAAAAAGCTCCAAGAGGAAAAGCAGAACAAACAAAACCCCAAGCTGACACCTGAATGTTAACCTGAGAACAATGGAGCTGCCATGACATCAGATCAAGTGTGGTTAGGAAGACCTTTGGGGCAGCGTAAAGGATGGGAAGGTGCATGGCGCAGCAAGGTGGGAAACCACCTGAGGAGGCCTATGCAGTTTCAGGTCCACGATAATCAAAAGAAAATCCTTTTCAGAGTAAATCAATCTCAATAAAAGCTAACAAATTTTCTACTTGTTTAGAGTAAAAACTAGTTCAAAGACAATACAGATGAGAATCATCCATCATGAATGAACATTAGCAGAAAAAACAAATAACATATTTAGAGTTACTAATACTGCAGACACTGAATCAGCAAATGCAGACTATACAATTACTTTGAATAAAAACAGAAAGACAAAAAATGAGCAAAATAACAAAAAGTTATTAGAAGCAACCAGTTTTCTAAAGGAATGAAATATTCCTTTAATAGTGAAAAACTGAATTTCTGTGAGAAAAAAAGTCCCTTGATGGATCAAGAGAGAAGCCTGGTGAACTCAAAGTCAGGGCTGAAGCTGTCACTCAGAATGCAGCCAGGTACAAGGAGATGGGAGCACTCCTGGATAGATCAGAGACAGGAAGGAAAGACTGAGAATTCCTAACATGCATCTCATCATTGGGATGCCAGAAAGAAGAGAGAAAATGGAGAGGAAATACAAGAATTTTCCAGAAACAAGACTGAAATGAGAGCTAAAAGCAACACAATATACTGCAAGCAGGATAAATTTTTTTTTAAAAATCCCTCCTAAAAATGTTAAGGGGAACTGTAGAATGCCAAAACCAAACAGGAGATTTTAGAAGGAGTTACAGAAACAGATTACCTGGCACAGAATGCCATCTGGCTGAGCAAAGATTTGAAAGCTAAAAATCAGGAGAATATTCTCTTCCAAGGATTTAGAGAGCTGTCAGTCACTCTAGAATGGCTTATATTAAAAGTGGTTGGCTGGAGTAACACAGAGCTGTCTAGATTAGAAATAATTACAACTATTACCATCAACTGATCTTCACTAGGCAAGCTTTCAAGAAAGCACTTCAGAATTGAGGTCTGAGATGCAAGAACAATGATGGGGTAAGAAACTCCTAATATGTATGTAAATTTAAACAAGCTAAATAATAATGCCTCCATCATGGGGTTCAAAAACGGCTAAGACTCAGATATTAGACAACAGCAATGTAAGTTCTCTGAGTTTTCTGAGGAGATGCTAATCTTATTAGGAACGATGGTATAAATGGTAACAATTTAAAGGTAACTGTTAATTCAAAGACAGTTTGCACTAAAAGACAGAATCAAGGTAGCCCTTAAGACACCTGTAGAAAGAAAGGTCCAAAGGAAAGGGATGAAAGGAAAGTACATGCCAGGCAAACCCCAACCCCAAACAGCAGTACCAGAAAGGCAGGACTGCATGACCGAAGTCTTAGTAGTGATTGTGAGGGTCACTGCAAATCGCCAATCAACCAACTTATTAGGGAGTAATTTCAGGTTTAAAAGATAAATTTACCATCAAAGTGGGAAAGTGAACTTAGTTCACTCAAATATGGATAGTGTAGGTCCTGCAGCTAAATTAGTAAATTTACAAAATTAGCAAAGTGTAAGAGATTTGAACAACAAACTCAAGAATGTTGATTCTTTGACATATACTTCAAAACCCAACTATTAGGGTGCAGACATTTTTCTCAAGCATACAATAGTAGATTAACAACAATTGAGCATGTTAACTTTAAAAGACATTATCAAAAACAAAACAAAACAAAACAAAAAACCACACACCCAGAACACAAGCAATAACCCTGGAGTTCAATCATCAAAGATGAAGAATACTAAAAGCTCAGTCTTCTGAAAATGTTAAAAACAGTTCTGAATACCTCACTGATAAATAAAGAAATCACAAGGGAAATTTAAGATACTGCTGCTGAACACTTATGAACTTACTACACATTAAAACTAGGTGTGAAGGAAAAATGGTATTTTAAAAATATATGCCAATGCTTTTTTTTTAAAAAAAAAAAAAGCTGTAACGAAAAGAACTGTGCATCTGACTTACAAAATTAAAAACATAAAGCCTACTGAACACAAAAGATTTACTGATGATCAGCTCCTAAAGATATGAAACAAGCAGCACCAGAGGACAGAGAAGTCAGGGTTAGAAGTCCAAAGAAAAACAAAGGTTCCAGTAATCACCAGACTGGTTTCTAGAAGAGGGACTATAAAATCAAACTCTGCAAAGGCCAGATGTCCCTAACCAAACAAATCAAACCAGACGCTCTTATAATCACAGAAAGAGCATGTCCACCTGAAAGTTCCCCCAAGATGTTCTTTCAAAGCCAGACGAGCTGGTTCTCAGGGAGATTAAAAGATCCAAGTCCAAATTAACAGAGCCAGGGAGGAAGAACTTGCTCAGAATAAAGCAACAATCCCACATGAGAACAGCAATTCTTTTCAAACCTCTTCTTTGTTACTGCTAAAAATAATATAACTGTGGCAGCAGAAAGAGAACATTAACACCATCCAGTAAACCTCATGTTTCCAAATATGAAATCACTTTATATCCTGGCACTTATATTTTAAGACAACCACCTCCAATATAACTATTTAATCAGAGGATTGAGCAACTTTGAAGCTACCAATGAACAATCAGGGTGCTGTTCTCCACATCCAGTTCATTTAAGAGACTTATTCCTCTTGATTACCTTCTGCTGGGATCCTATTTCTGTTACTGTGATGCTTTAATCTATAATCCCAATTCATAATATAGAACTGCCCCCAGGCAACCCCGACCCACCAAATCTGATTACTAGATAGCGCATTAACACTAAAAGCAAGAACCAAAACAATACAGTATACCAACCTTGAAGTATTTTCTCCTTGTTAAGTCTTGTTTCTCCACTAAAACAGAAAAGGGGGGGGGGGGGGCATTGATTACCAAATTGTTTTTTCTGAGATGAGAAAAGTATCTGCAACCAAAGGTAATGATAATCACATATTCACAACACACAGCATGAGTTTCATTACATACTTCATAATCTAATCTCTACAACCCCAAGTTACTCTGAACTAATATTTTCAATCGTTTATGCGCAATGCATTGAATTGATGAACTAAGAATTTCAAACTGCCTCAAATTCAAATGCATAGATCGAAAACTAATCTTAAGTGAACTGCAGGTGGGAAAAATTCTATTAAAAGCACATCTTCAATTTTTGCTGAATAATCTTGTTAAAATAAATACACTGATCAAAACTGACTTTCACAGGCAGCAGGACCAAAACATGCAAGTCCATCTGCCTGTAGTCGGACCACACAAGCAAGGCCCAGGGACTCTAAACGAATGGAAAAGAATCAGGCAAGACTTCCGATCCCCACCATCTCCCAGTTCCTAGATTTTTCTCAAGCTCTTCCATTTTGTTCTGCCAAGAACTGTCTTACAAACCAAGCTTAAGAACTGAGGTTTGAGTACTACATTTTCAAGAAAAAAACAAATTTTGAAGCAGAGAATTGAAATGACTAGAAACTTTGTCACAAAATAATTGTCCATTGAGGCTGGGGTGGGTGGATGAACCAAGACAAGACTGATGACACAGCTGACCCACAATAAAAGTCATTGTCAAGGAGACTTCTGTTGAAGCTCTTTTGACTTCTTTCTATGTGCTAAGTACTGTATGAGTGTCTAGAGATACAGAGATGCAAAGCCTGAGGGTGTGGGGGTGGTAGGGCCCTGCCTTCCAGGACAACTGGTTTGCTCTAAGTGGACAGTGGACCCTTAGAATGGGAATGGTGCTGGGAATGGTGGGTCAGGGCAAACAGGTTTCTTCAGATCAAGTTATGTCCATCTTTGAAATCAAATGTCTAAGACCACATGTCTATCCTGCTTATGAATAAGAGATGAAATCCTTTCATGTCACTTCACCTCTATCAGGTTAAGTGTTGAGAACTCTGCTTAGTTTTTAATAAGCATTTTTGGACGATGTGCACAAGTCAATGATTGACCTTATGACATTTTTAATTTCTTTAATTCTTTAAAAGTTGTGAAACAATATAAACAAATAACATTACTATAAAAACAGCACCTGGGTTACACCATCCAAATTGGCAAATCACTGCCAGCCTCCTAGACTCAGTCAGTCCCTTTCCAATTACAAGGTTTCCCCTTTTCCCGCACCCCAGCCCAGGGGTGCCACTACCTGGTCCTTTGATGTTCATTTGCTTGCCATTCTTCAAAAGCTTCCCCACTCCCCAGGAAGAGTACAGATTAGCTCGGCTGAACTTTATAATTAATTGCATTTTAATATACAGAGTCTTCTGTGTATTGCTTCTTTGGTTCAACATTGTGAGATACAATAAGGTGGTGGAGTGTGGGTCTCACTACTATATAATATTCATTCTTATGACTTTACCACAACATACTTATACCATCTATTGTTGATATTTGGCCGTTTCCACATTGGGGCTATGCTGTTACCACTATGTTTGTACAGAGTGCATCATATTCTCTAGTGCAGTGGTTTGCAAAGTGTGGCCCCTGGAACAGCACCACTGGCACTGTCTGGAAAATTAGAAATGTAAATTCTCAGGCCCCATGCCACTGAATTAGACACTCAGAAGTTGGGGTGCTGCATGCTGTGTCTTAATAAACCTACCAGGTTTATTATCTGGTGCACATTGCATTTGAGAACAACTCAAGGATTGGTAAATAACTCTTTTTATAATAGTGGAATGAGCAGTTTTGGTGGACGGTATGACTTACAAAGTTTAACTACTTACGATCTGGCACTTTACTTAAAAGTTAGCTGACTGCTATCTAGTGACATATACCTAACATTTGAGCCACCGGACAACCAGGCACGTGACTACTCGGTTTCATGGGACCATGTCAAAGATAATACCAATAGACATCACCCCCAATGTTCTATACCCTCACCAGCATATAAGAGGTTTTAATTTCTGCCAACTTGGAACAGCTGATGTCACCTGAATTTTAACTTGTATTGTCCTGACTGCTATGAAGGCTGATCACTCTTGCCTTGTTTTTAAGTGAAACACTAGCTGCCCCCTCAAATATCCCAACTCTGTTCCCATTCCACTAGGAAATTCTACTCTAAGCTATCACCTGCATGTTCAGTGACTTTCTACCTGTATGCCTGTCCTAGCTTCAGCTCCTTAAAGACACAGCCAGGGGCTGTATCCCCTTAACATATGTTTGCTGGAGAACATCATGGGAAATAACAAAAACTCAAGTGTCTGGGTTTTGCCCAGGGAGGGTCATCTGGAAATATCTATCAAAAGGGCAAAGATGTTTAGCCTTTGATCCAGCAACCCTATTACTGGGAATATGTCTGTCCATCCATATTTAAGAGAATAATTACCAGAATATTATTCTATAGCAAAAGAGGATAAATAACCTGAACACCAATTAACCGGGAACTGATTACACTGACAAATAAATGGTAGCATACCTACATAGTGGAATACCATGTAACCATACTCATAAAAAGACAGGGATCATATGTAAAGACAGGAAGAGATCACAAAGACATAGTAAGTCGAAAAAATTAGACGTAAAAAAATTAGTGGTAAAAAAAGAATGCTAACTTTTTAAAAGTTAAAGAGTAAAGAATAAACATTTGGATCTGCACAGACAGTAGAAGGATACACTAGAAACTAGGGCAAGAGTTCTTCTGTGAACAGAAGACTAAGGGAACTTGTTTTGACTTCTAAACATGCAAAGGTATTACAACAAATGAAATTACACAGAACTATTTACCACTAATTTTACAATATTTTTATTAATATTCATAACAATTTTCTCATGTTCCAAAATCATATGAAATGAATGTAAAGGTAGTTTTTAAACTCAACCATTTGGAGGGGCAAAGTGTCCAGGGCAGTAATGGGGAAATAGTCATTTCTAATGCAGAAAGTAATTCCCATAAGTTAGTTCACTTCCTATCTCAGTCTCTTAATCTTGCTGAGACTAAGAAAAAAGGGAACTTCTATTTAAATATGAGTAACATCCTCTTTAGACAGTGGCTTTACAGTCAATTCAATGTCTAGCAAAATTCAAAAACTCTCCCCTCTCTCAATCCCATAATTATTTTGAACCTTAAATGGTTTTGCCTTTTTTATGTGAATTATAAACTCTGGTCATTTATAGATTTAAAAATCAAGGATGAGGAGAAATGTGATAATTCTGTCAGTACATGTCTTTTACACAAATTCAGCAAATATTATTTTTTGTATGCTTGCTGAAAAGATTAACTCAAGATTTTCATTCAAACCCAATAGTTGGTTTTGGGTTTGCTAAAAGACAGAGTAAGAGATATTAAAATGTCATCCTATAAAAATGGAATCCAGTACTTAAATCTCTTTATAAGGGCACTACTCCACTATCAAACCATTTTTGGTAAATGGAGAAAAAAAAGAGCTATAATAAAGTGAAGAATTCCATTTAGCTCTAAGTCAGAAGAAACTGCTACAGATATTGTATTCGGCATTCTATAGGGCATTTTTGCCTTCAAATCACTTTGCAAATGTTAGAGTAAGAATCTAGAAGTAGCATATTTTTCCAAAAACTTTTATAAATATTTAGTTTTATAGCTTTTATCAGCTTTATCAAGAAGTTTGTATAAATCCTTGATGCAACTGTTTAAAAGTCTGCTTGGGGACTGGGAAAGAAAAATAGGTGACTAAAATAGTTTTACGATTAATCTACTTTTCTTAACCAAAGTTTGGCTCATGGTAGCAGCAGAGTGGAGAGAGCTGAAAGGTCAGAGGAATATATATTTTGAAGGAGTCAGGAATAACACCACTCATTTGCAAAATCTGCAGTAGGATCCATTTCCAAAACAGAACACCCGACTCCACAAAAATCCAAATGCTTGTGCCAAGTCTTATGACCTGTCTTTTACAGACTGCAAACATGCATCATTCATCTTGTAGATTCTCACACTGCTGTTCACTTGAAAAGGTATTTTATTTTGCTAATTTTGGTTTAAAGTTCTTGGCATTTCTTTACAAATCACATAGGAAGCTTTATTTCCAAATCATCTTCTTTTAAGGAATTCAACAAATAGTTGACAAATTATGGAAAATGTGGGGCAAGTTTTCAAAACAGATATGGCTTAGTGTACATGGAAATACAAAGCCTCACCTGGTATTTAATGAGTACAGCTTTATCCTAATTCCTCTACACCAATTAAGTTATTTGAAATGTAGAATATTTCAAGGGCTAGTAGCACAGACTTTTACTAGGTGGTATGAGATGGGAAAATCTAAGAAGCCCAATTCATGATGTATTTTTGTTTAGGTCTCAATTACTCCTAGTTGCAGGGGCTCTCTTAAGTGATCAGCCTCATTCCCAGAAAACAAATGTCATTAACAGTTACACCTATCTTTATGAAAGTTTACAGATGACCTAGTACTTGTTTGTTTTATGAATGACCAGAACAATGACTGCCTTTCAACACAAAGTAACTGCCAACAGAGGAAAACAGCAAATCCATTTTATTATCGGTAACTTCACTAATTTATGATATTATTTATCACATTTAAGTCAATAAAAGTCAACTAAAAAAAGTTTGAAGAGGTTGGCAAAAATGGAAGTGGAATGGGATGGTTTTGTAAATGACTGATTACAAACACCTACAGCTAACATTACAAGGGATCCTCTCTGCAGCTTTGTTTCAGTGGCTCCGCCTCCTCTGCTCCCCACTCTGTCTCTGGTGACTCCTCTCACCCCACCCCTGCGCCTCTGGCCTGTACCCCAGTTCTTACATACAGAGGTAAATCTTTTTTTTTTTTTTTAAACCAACTTTACAAGGGAACTAGGGCCTTCAAGGGAGCTCCTGATAGAACGCCAGCCTGTACATGTTGGCGTTTTCAACAGTGTTTTGCTATAAAATCATGAGAAGTTAGCTTAAGAAGAGAAGTTGACTTGAAGTTTGAAATTTTGCACATTCTTTTCCAGAAATGATACACACTGGTAGTTTTACTTCCAAATGTGAAGAAAAGTATACATATAGTAACAGCACAGGGTTTGTGTGAACATGAATTGTTTTTTTAAAGTTTTCTTGCAGTATCTGAAGATGCACTGTTCCATAGAAGCACCCAAATCTTTAAAATAAAAATTGATCATGCCATCAAAACGTCTCTCTTAGAGTTATACATAATCAAGTAATAGAAAACACAAGTGCCCCATTTTCAATTCTACTAACTGAGCCGATTTTGCTGATTCCAGTAAGAAGAATCGTTATAGTTAACTATGGTGATTAGTCTCAATTCAATTTGAAATAATTTCCTTTCCTGAAAGGCTCACCAATTTTTAGCTTTAACAACTCTAAAGGGAAAAAAGGATGGTTCAGCAGGACAAGAGCTAACCATACCCTATCATTTATGTCAACACTTCCGCTCTACTTTTCTATGAATAAGACAGAACAGAGCAAGCAATTCTTATAAACTGGAAAAGAAATCAAAATTAGCCTCTAAAATGGCTGGTGATATTTAAGCAACCTAAATACGCAAGATTTTAAAGAAAGAAAACAGGAGCAGGAGAGCACTGTGGTTGAGAGGATGGTTGCTTTGGTTCAAATCCACCCCCCCCCCCTCAACTTGCCATGTGTTTTAAGCAAATTACCTGCCCTCTGTATCTCAATTTATCCTCACCTGCAAACTGGGGAGGGGTCCTTCCTTCTGGATGGTTAGGATTTAATTACAACAACACTTAGCACATTATAAATTCCTTCTAGGATTTCTATGAGGACTCAATTAGGAAATCAAACTCTTTATAAGAAACAAGGTAGAACAAAATTCACATTCATCATACAACTATTTGGAATACGAATCTAAATAAGGATCACCTTATATTTCAAGGGGTGGTTTAACCTGATTTCCTACCACTTCTGAGATGCAGCGGTCTATCAAACACCACACTGCCTGAGTGAGGGCATCCAGAAGGTGAGCTATCATTGGAAGATAGGGTCATAGGGGTGCTAGTTCCTGTTCTATTACTGATTAGTTCTAGACTTCAAGGAAGTCATAAAATCGTCATAAAACATTCTATAAAATGGAGAAGAGAAGAGCAGAAGAGATAGGAACTCAACTTCAGATGATTGCCAAGATTATCTTCCTATAAAGGAAGAAAAAGACAGTAAAAATAGCAGCTCAAGTCAGCTTGAGGAGCTAGATAATGAATGTTTCTTGTGAATTCCATTAAGACAAAAATGGTGTCTTATTTATCTGTGTAGCCCAGTCCACTGGCACGAAGTACCTACTCAAAATGCTGACCTGGTAACTAATTGAGGATTACCTCATTTGTGTTAGTGTCCTTAATAAAACAGAAGTTGTTGAATCTCAGCTGTCTTACCTTCCCCCTTATGTTACAAACTTTACTTCATTCCCATTAATTCTCACACTCACCTGTTCAGGTGGGTCGTATCGTCATCCTCATTTTATATATGGGGAAACCGAGACGGGAAAGATTAAGTCAGTTAACTGAAACCCAAGTTACAAGGCTCCCAGCTGGAGCCCAGATTCTAACCTAGGCCCAGCTTTCTTGAAAAACATCTGTGCGCCTAACCATTCCGAATTTCACTTCTCACTAACACTCAGCAAGTAAATGTTGAAAGGGAATAAGACACCAAAAGCCTTATCAGCATTTAGCGCTAAATATGATAAAAATATTTGTTGGGGTGAAGCGATTAGCTGAGACGAGGGCAGGGCCCTCTCTTCTCTCCCAGGAACGTGCTCTCTGGAGGAAGAAATAAATTTCAGCTATATGCATGGGGGGCTGACTATTCCGGCAAATGAGGGGGATGGGAAGAGGCGGGGAGAAGGGATGGCTGGAGGCAGCCGACATCAAAGGCTGCATACTCTTTGGACTCTGTTGTTAAGCGAAACGGATGGACAGATTGTCTGGAGACGAGACTGCCTTTCTTCAGCTTTAGCTCTGCACCAAGTCGCTGGGAACCATGATCATGTGCTCCTGCAGACCTCACTCTCATCTGTAACGCCGGACTGATGCTATTTAAGACCTGCCTTCCCGGCTGGGTGGCGCGGGGAGGAGGGGTGGAAATGAGACAGCGCGGATGGAAACACTTGGAAGAAAGCCGCGTGGGAGCCAGCCCTTCCAGGGGTGAGCAAGCAGGGGCGACAGGGAATGACAGGTCAAAGATCCCCCACCCACTCCAAAACCACTTAATGTAGAGAAAGAGAAAACCCCGCGACAGCAATACTCACTGCCGGACAACCGTCAGGGCGAAGCGCGTCATCCTCCCTGACGCCCGGAGGGAGGGGAAAGCAAAGGCCACAGCTCGGCTCGCTTCCCCGGCACCCGCGGCGCGCCGCTGCTCTGCACTGCGGGATCACCTCGCCCACCCCACTTCCGCCAATCCCCGCGGCCCAGCCGGCTCCGCTGTCATAGGCCGAGCAGGTCTTTACGTCATCCCCGGAAAGCCAACCAGAGCGCTAGAAGTCGGACAGGTCGCAGGAGACTGGCCAAGGACGAGGCCCCGCCCAGGGCCGTGGCGCTTGCGCCCCTGCGCGCGGAGCTGTGATTGGTGCGCGGCAGGTGCGTGCGCTCCGCCCTGATCTCCGCGGTGGAGGCGATTCTTGCCCAGGCAAGCTCACATCCTGCAGGCTGGGTAGATAAGCCTGCCACGGCTGGGATTTGGGGTTGATCTGATTTGAGGCTGGAAGGCAGCCAGTTGTGCGTGCAGCGCCTGCCAGATTGCGTCGGAGGAGGTTTACTTGTTAACGTCAAACACTGGGTTCTAGGGTCAGCCAGGACTGCCTGCTTGGACCCACCCGTTTTCAGTCCTTGGCTGCACCTTGATGAACTCCCTCCTGGAGGAAACTTCAGTTAGGCTTCTCCAGACTAGGCCCCGTCCTTGACTTTTTCTGCCCGATTTTACTAAAGAATCCCGCTAAGCCAGTTTATGGAGAATTCCCTTGCCTGCAGACCTCTTCCTACCTCCCTGCCCGTCATACTTAAATCCCTCCTAGTAATTTTCCATCCTCTCCTTCACCTTACACCTGGCTATACATCTCCATGGGTCCCTAATTTATTTGGAATTAAAGATAATCTCTTCCCCACACTTTTAAATGACATCTGGTAAATAATTTGTTTAATAGCCTTTGGGGTCTTGAGCGTTACTCAATCTCTGGAACCCTCAAATACATGGTAGGTAAAATGGGGTAAGAGCATCTACCCTTGACACAAGGAAAGCTTAATTATATTAACTTTATGTTGGTAAATTTGTTAAGAGAGTTATCTGATTTCCCACTCCACTTAATGGGTGGAGCTGAGCAGCCAGGTGAAGCTATAGGACGAGGGAGGCAGGTGGGCTGGGGAGAGACACGGAGAAGAGCTTGCTTGTTTCTAGTCTTTGACTGGCATTAGGGATTTGGGACACTTGGAGGAGGCACATGGAAGAGGCATGGGTGAGAGAGTTGTGGGGAGGGTGACAATGACAGCCATTACTGTGGTTTGTACCTTGGTTTTGCTTCCTTTGTCCCAGCTTTCTAGGCCTTGTTTCAGAACCTCTTTCCTATGGTTCCCTTCCGAAAGTGCCTTAGACTTGTGGCATGCTTTTGGACATCTGTGACCTCACTTGAGGCTAGCCCTGTTTGGTTGGGCATTTACACAGGAGGGGATGAGTAATTTGGGGCTACTTTATTGGGAAACTTAATATCCTTTTCCTCCCTCTCTCTGCACACTAATTCTATTAAAATTCTTTTGCATTAAGAGTTTGCTTTGCTGGGCCTCCCTGGTGGCGCAGTGGGTTAAGCAACGCACTATGAAGCAAACCTCAGCCACTGCAGCATGAGTTCGATCCCTGCTGCCAGCCAGGGAGGGGACCCACATGGCACGGCAGACCTCTCCTGCTGTGCCTGCTATTCCCCTCAGCAGTGTACTTCTGTTGATCTGCCTGTTCTGCTCCCCGCTCTGTCTGTGGTGAATCCTCTCACCGCCCCCCCACACCTCTGGCCTGTACCCCAGTGCTTGTATGCATAAATAAATAAATCTTAAAAAAAAAAGAGTTTGCTTTACCTTTGTGCACTCAGATTTCCTTTAGAGTATGCTAAGGGTCCGCGGTGCCCTTTAGCCACATGTACTAACAAATTCTCATACTTGATAATGTATTTATTTCCTTGAATCCTCAATATAGAAGGTGGGTTTAAAGAACAGAAGTGATGCATGAGACAAAGATTTATAGGCACACATTTCAAAGGCAACTTCACATGTCATATTTGACCCTCAGAACAACTTGGAGTTGTACAGAGTGACTGTATGATCTTCAATTAAAAGATGAGAAATCTGGCCTAGAAAGAAATTAAGCAGTTGGTTCAGCCTCACAGCTGGTCAGTGGTGACACAGGCTAGTGGGAGATTTTTCAAACCTAATTCCACATTGGAGTCATCCAGGATCCTTGAATGCCAAACCTCACCCCAGAAAAATTAAATCTGAATCTCTGTGGGAGAGACCTAGACATCAGTACTTTCTTTTTAATCTCCAGATGTCTCTTACATGCAGCCAATTTCAGAAGTGTGAAGTGTAAAACTGTGCTGCTCCTTGAACAGTGCACACAGACCACCTGGGATCTTGTTCAAATGTTATTTTTGATTCAGTAGGTCTGACGTGGGATCCAAATTCAGCATCTCTAACAAACTCCTAGGGAAATTGAAGGCATTTTCAGGATGAGGGTGAAGGACTAGTTGAGAAGGCCCTAATGGGGGCGGTGTGCCTTGCCAGAACATAGTATGTTCTGAATGCCTGGATGGGTGAATCAGTCCAACAAATAATCCTGGAAGTTTGAACTAGAAAAGTAAAGTTATATTAAGTAATTATCTCTGAGTATTAATACAGGAAGAAAGCATAGAGGAAAAAAACTACAAAGTATAGTCATAATTAGAGAGAGCATGTAAACTGAAGCTATGCAGAAAGAAAAACACAAATAATACAGATTTGAGAACAGATTTGCAGGTAGAGGATGAGAACAAGCAAAGATACGGGAATGACTGAGTGCCCAACAGTGCATGAAGGGAGTTAGTAGCCATGGTCTACACACACAGTGAAATACCACTCATTCATAAAAAGGTTGGATCTTGCCATTTGCAGCAATATACATGGACTTTGATGGGATTATGCTAAGTGAAAATAAATCAGAAGGAGAAAAATAAGTACTAGATGGTTTCACTCATGGGTGGTTATAAAAGGGAGGATAGCAATAAAGAAAACAAACCAAAGCCAAAAAAGAAACCCTTAGACTCTGACAGCAGAATGGTGGTTATCAGAGGGGAAAGAATGGATGGTTCTGACTGCACGTGTGGTGGTGAGTGTGCTGCAATATCTACAGTTGCTGGGCAGAGAAATAAGACACCTGGACTCTAAATAGTGTTGTAAGAATGGAATTTTCATATGATCCAGCAATCCCACTCCTAGCAATATACCCCAAAGACACAAATACACTGATTCAAAAGAATACCTGCACCCCTATGTTTATAGCAGCACTCTTTACA
>JAGFMF010011958.1:7041548-7065887 GCA_019455555.1 Galemys pyrenaicus | reverse complement strand
GTGATGGTGCACTGGTGAGATGGTGATGGGGAATACATGGGGATTACAATTAATGGCAAGTATATGTAAATTTTAAAATATTTTATATTATTAAAAAAAAAATAGTGTTGTAAACAAACAGTACCTCAAGAAAAAGAAAATCATCTATTTTTAAATATATGATTCCTTCAACAAATTGATCATAGCAGTTATTCCTCATTCATTCATTCATTTAATAAATTTTAACTGAGTCTTTACTGTGTTCCAAAAATTTTAAATACAGAGCCTGTATTAACCCCCATCGTTATGGTCTATGAGGGCTGGAATTGTGGTGCAAAGGAAGTCACGTTATGCCTCTCTTGGTTCTTTTAGGATGGGAAATAATCAAACCAGCATCAGGCAGATAAGAAAAAAGCCATAGAACCATTAAACTCCTATATGGAGTTTAATATAACATGGGTAGTTCCTGTATACATGAGAGAAATCTAGCATGATGGAGTAGCTCATCACTAACTTTGGATGCCATCTTAAATAGCTTAGCTAGGATGTAGGATATTGGGGAAAGAAACGAGAAATTCATTTAAGGCATTTTCTGGAGAAAAAGTTAATTTTGCCTTCTCAAAGGAAAAAATGAAGAGATCAGATCTTCTTGGAATAGACTTCGACACAGAGAAGTTTAGATACAAAAATCAAAAGCAGCCTCCCCAAAGTCCCTCCTATAAAACTTCTTGCCAGTGACATGTTTTGGGGTGGCAGTTTTTGCTCCCCTACAAATTCAGCCTCTCCCAAACTCCTGTTCCTGTTGATATTTTGATCTCCTCTCTCAAATCACAAATATTCTTAATATCTTGAAAAATAAATCCTTTTCCTTAGGTTTTCAATTTGCTTTGCCCAGATCCATCAGAAGAATCAATTTTTTAATGGCAGGTATAGATTTATGAAGACATTTCTTAATAATAAGACAAGAAAGCTGAAATTACTTCATCCATGAACTGCAGAATGAGTTCTGTGTTAGGCATAAAAACAAGCACTAGGGCCTCCCTTGTGGCGCAAAGTGTTGAGCACTGCACTATGGGGTTTCCACAGCCACTGCAGCGCGAGTTTGATCCCCGGTCAGGGAGCTGACCCACATGGCACGGCAGACCTCTCCTGCCTCCCCTGCTGCTCCCCTCAACAGTGTACTTCAGTCCATCTGCCTGTTCTGCTCCCCACTCTGTCTCTGGTGAATCCTCTCGCCCCCCCACACCTCTGGCCTGTACCCCAGCTCTTGTGTGCATAAATAAATAAAATCTTTTTAAAAAAAACAAACCAAGCACTAATCTCCTTGTACATCCCATCAAAGTGACCTGGGTGAATAGGTTCACTATCAATGAGCAATAACATTTAGAATTCTGAGTATTAGGGTTTAAGATATTCAGTAAACCATGTTATAAACAGACGTGCTGTTATCCAGACTTTGCCGTTCCATTTATAGAGCAGGATTCCTAAGGGCCCCAGATTTGTCAGAATGGTAAATGACCATTGGCTTCAACTGCAAGTCACCAACTATATTAGCCCTTAGCAAGAAAGGCAGTCTATCCTTTGAAACTTGGAAACCAGGCGTTTACCTCTCTTCTCTAACTATAGAAGTCCACATTTCTTCTTACACTTTTATGTGATCGGAGATGGCCTCTTCCCTTAAACCTTATGAGCCAAGCTCTATTAGCTTCAAACTTCTCTCCTGCAGCTTCCTCATCTCTTTCAACCTTCATAGAATTGAAGAGTTAGGCTCTTGCTCTTCTGACAAACCTGGAGCCCTTAGGAATCCTGCTCTGCCATTGTCAAACTCTCCACATGTCTCAACATGTCTTCCCTCCATGCATCTCCTTCCAAATGTCCCCAGGTCCCCAGGTGCAAGTCAAAGCCTAAGAAACTAGAGCCCCCTTTCAGAGCCCACCTGCCTTCCATGTTACAGAGCTTCACCTGACCACTCAGCCCCACCCCTCACTCCAGTAGCAAGTCCAGGTGGCTGCATGTAAGTGGGGGTGGGGGACATGGCACCTCCTCTAACAGGGTTGCTCCATAGTGAGGTGCAATAAAATGAGGTATGCCTGCATTTGACATTTGTAGAGACTTGTTTTATGAACTAGTCTGCAGTCCAATCATTTTGTATAAATGCTTCATGTATGTTTGGGAGGAGAGAATGGGGGGGGGGGGAGAAGGAAACCTAAAACTTAAGAAAATATTAAGGTTTTGTGGCTCTGTGAGCACACTGTGGCTTAAGTCTACCACTTCTTCCTAGATTGAGTCTCCATCATGTCTTGTCTGGACGACTGTGAGACCATGGACAAGGCCCTGCATGCAAGGCCCTCCATAGACCGCCCCTGCTCAACTGCCAAAGTGATGTTGCTATAATCACATTGCATCAGTTCCTTCCTAGAAATTCTTGAATGTGTTCTTATTGCAACTATAATAGAGTACCAACTGCTTACCTAATACCCACAGGACCTGTGTTACACGGCCCCTTTCGGCCTCTACTCACACTTCCCTCGTCACCCCCCTTCTTTACTAAGCCACAATGGCTTCCCTCTGTTCCTAGACCAAGTGGTGTTCATTCCTGCCTCAGGGCCTTTGCATTTTTTTGCTTCAAATGCTCTTTCCCAAAATATCTGCATGGCTCTCTCAGCCTTTGCATCTTAACTCAAAAGTCACCTGCTTGGGAGACTTTCCCTCAAGCAAAGCAGACACCCAGTAAATACCACCCTATTTTATGGTATCTTCACTGGAAATTCTGCTCATTTACTGTCTTCGTAGGTTCATTGCCTGCTTCTCTTTCTTAGAATCAAGTTCCTGGAGGGTAGAGACCATCCTGTTCTACGTCTTCAGTGCTAGCATAGTGTTATTACAGAGCCCACTGGCCTGAGATCTTGCTTACCTCACCTGCCTATTACTGAACCTCCAGGTTAGTAGACATTGGGGCCAATCACCAGTGAGAAACAGATGGTCCACCCTGCAGAAGTTTTCTGCTTTCTGGATGATGGTTCCAGAACCAGCTGAAACCTGATGGCCATACAGTTGTGAGAAGACCTGACCTGTAGTGACCCGCACTCATTAGCATACCACAGCCCGCACCCCTGGATGGAAACTTAAGATGCTAATGAGATATGTGAGGTATGAAGAAGCATGCAGCTGGTTGGGGCATGCCCAAGAATAGCCCAGCCTAAAACACAGTGACTCTGCTCCCAGCCACCCCACCTTGGTACCAACCCCATAAAGCCAGACCCCCATGCTCTCAGGTTGAGAGGGGCCTCGGGCAATTGTTGCCCTTCTCCTGTTGTGTGATCCACAGTAACCATTCTCCCTTTGAAACCCACCAGCTCTTTCAAAATGTCTGGAGAAGTATTTGGTCAAAACCAAAGACTCCTTGGAAGTCTTTCCAAGTCTGTAACAGCACTAGACACATTACAGGAGCCCTATCAGTATTTGTCATCACTAGAAGTCTTGCTCCCAAAGAAGATCTGATGAAATAGTAACATTCTCTTGATATGGGAATAAATAGGGGGAAAAGGCCAGATAGAGGACTATTCTCTATGAACCTAATTTTATAAGAAAAAAAAATACATGTATTTTTAAAAAATGAGTATATTTGTCATTTGTGTTAAGTGCTCTTCTAGGTGATACTCACGGTGATAAAAATGCTTGTTCTGTTCTATTTCTCAAAGACATCCCGCCACCACCCCCCCAGGTGCATGCCGATAATCAAGCAAGATACCCTTCACAAAGGAAATTTATCCGAGGGGCAAGTAAGAGAGAACATGTGTATTTTGTTCCCTGAGTGTGGCCACTCATCCATACCAAAGCAAGTCAGCTTATTAGTATTATATATTAATATTATATTAGTATTATTAGTATTAATATATAATATATATTAATATAATTAGTATATATTATTAGCATTTAATAGAATACAACCGAAAATTTAAAAATAAATCTTAGTTGATGGGCAGGTGACTGGCTTTTGCTCTGCTTATGTCTGATTATGACACTCTGATTCCAAGATAAATCTCCTTAAGATTCATCAGAATGGAGATGAGAAGATTATAAGACTAAAAATGAACAGAGAAACTAGCAAAAGATATGAGCACACATGAGTCTTCACCACCAACTGAGAACTGTGCACTTGCAATTACCTAGGCTACTTCCAACACCCCTCTTTTGATTTTCTTTCCCTTCCATTGCTTTTAAGTTGGAAATTGTAGTGGCTTATGCAAATTTAATAAAAGAGAAAGTCTTGGACTTCTACTGGCAGGGATTTTCTTGCACCACCCATTGTCATAATTGATTACATGCTGTACCCTGACGGAGGAACAGAATTTCTCAGCCAACAGAAAATCGCCAATACATGGTAAACCATCTGCTTTGTCCAGCGACTGAGAAATAATAATGTGACCAATGATCCAAGCGAGAAGGGGCTGCCAGTCTGACTGTGCCCAGTCCTCCATCAGCTTGATGTCTGAAGGTGGAGGGAGATTTGTTTTGGCAGTTACCCTGCCAACATCTGACATCTGTCACCCATAGTTCCCCATTATTGCTAGTTCCAAAAAATCATATCTGCCAGTCAAACAGCTTTTCTACCGATGGACGAGGAAGGATGCCTTCTTGCCCGACTGCTTGTGGGGCACTCGCCTTTATTTGAATACATGCATCCACTAATCCCTTTTCATGCTCGCCTTTTTGCCTGTCATTTAGTGGAGAAAAGAACTCTCCCCAAGCCCAAGTTCATTGCCGTTTGGAAGAATGGCAAAGGCAAGAAGGGGATACTCTGAAATTTGTAAATGCTTACGGTTTTATTGCCATGGTATCCAGGAGAACAGTCTCCTCGCTCAGGATCCATGGAAAAACAATATCCCCTTCCACTTCTGCCTTTGGGGGAATGAACATTTGTGTATGTAACACCTTTACGAATCATTCCCATGGCAGTCAATATGTTTGCGTATATTCAGGTTGTCTGATTCTTGTTCAAGTTTCCTATGTATTAAGCACCTTACACGGACTGCCTCACTGAATTCTCTTAATAATCCAGAGAGGTTGCCTATTTTTATAAAATAACAAGCAGAGGGAGGAGGAGAGGCTGCTAGTAAGTGCCAGCCCTGGAAATCAAATCCAGGTCTTGCTTGAGTGAAACTCCGCTCCAGCATCCTCATTCTCCCTGCCACAATAACTGTGCCAATTGGTATGTTTTATATATTTGTAAATTTTTGTGTGTTTGGGAGGAAAGCAGAATATATCCATATATTTATGCATGTGTGTGTATATGTATATGTATAAATGTATGACCCAGGCAGTAACACTCCAGGAAAACGGCGTGCTATGCAGAAGACAGAGGCTCTTGTTTTTGCCGCATCCTTGGTGAAGTACCACAGAAAACAAGAGATCTTTAGGGCCCTGACATCCTAATCTCATGGTTCTAGTACCTGTGAAGATTTGGGGCGTAAAAGGCACTGGAAGTGCCCTATCAAAGCAAATCTTCCATAGCGTCTTCATTTTAATTTTACAAGCACACTTGGAAAATATAAGTAAATGACTACTTTTAAAACATGTCTTGAGGCATCAAGATTTTTGAGAAAAGTATTGAGCAAGGTCTCCAGAGGCTCAATGAACTGAGTTGTGTATGGGAACCAGCCAAGGCCAAGAATGTTCTAGCCTTTTTCATGCCTCCACTGCTGGGTGACCTTAAACTTAGAAAGTGTGGGGTTTTGTACAAACTTGGGATGTTGCATCTATAGTCAGATAATATATTTTTTAATACTAATCAGTGTTTTTCCTGTGGTATTTTCCCCTGCAATTTTTGGGTGTCTCTCTCTCTCTCTCTCAAAGATTTATTTATTTATGCATACAAGAACTACAGTGCAGGCCAGAGGTAGGGGGAGTGAGAGGATTCACCACAGACAGAGCAGGGAGCAGAACAGGCAGATTGACTGAAACACACTGCTGAGGGGAGCAGCGGGCCAGGCAGGAGAGGTCTGCTGCGCCATGTGGGTCCCCTCCCTGGCCGGGGATCGAACTCGTGCTGCAGTGGTTGCTGATAGCTTCATGGCCCTGAGACTTAACCCCTTGCACCACCAAGGAGGTCCCAATTTTTGGACCTTTTTCAAAAAAGGAATGGAATTGCCAAGGAAGAAAACACTGCCTGGAGGACAGTGGAAGGAATTGTGACATGGGTCTGAGAGGCCAAGATGAGAGGAACAAGCCCTCTCTGCCCCCTGGAAATAGAGAGCAGCTCTGGGCTGAGCAGGAGTGGGCAGGACATTGGAGAGAAGCAATACCAGCGGACATGTGGCTGTGTCCCTGAGTAATGGGGACAAACTAGAGATGTGGTGCTTTTTAATGTCATATTTTGGAGCAAAGCAGAACCGATGCCCCTACCCCAGTTAGAGTCCCCCTCCCTGGGGGTGGTGGAGCCCCCAAGAAGCATGGGCTGTGTATCACACTAGATGGGGCAAAGGACAATGGTTTGACTCCAACCCCCGCAGAGCTGATATTTCTTTCACATCTAAGAATAGCAAAAATGTCATCAAGTAAGCCACAGTTATGATGTTTGCAATTTTCTTGAAAATGTTTCAGAATAGGCAGCCACATGGGTGATTAGGTAAGCTCTCACCCACATGCCATCAGCATCCTGTCTGTCAAGTTCGGGCTGCTGTAACAGAAAACCACAGGCTGTGGCCTACCAGACATTTACTCTCACGGTTCTAGAGGCTGAGGTCCGCGATCAGAAAGTGCCAGCAAGTCAGGAGAGGACACTTCGGACTGCAGACTGTCAGCTTCTCTTTGTAGCCTCATTGCACCAAAAGAAAGGAAGCTGGCCTTTTGGTTTCTAATGATAAGGACACTAATTCCGTTCACGAGCGCTCTACCCTTGTAACCTAATTACCTCCCAAAGGCTTCACCTCCTAATGCCATCACACTGGGGTTTAGGGTTCAACATAGGAATTTGGGGGGGGGGGGAGCACAACTTAGCCCATGCTTTTTCTAGATAGAAGGTATAATCTAAGGTCCACAAGTGTCTGCATCAGAACCACAGTCCACGAGAACTTCTATCATCTGTATCTTGACTGATAACATTTTACTAATTATTATCCTGAAATGAGATTTGATTGGTGAAAGGAAAAATCTGTCAACTATCACGATGCAAGTTAGAAACAGACCTGATGGGGCCCTCCTGGTGGTGCAAGGGGTTAGTCACAGCACTATGAAGCTATCCACAGCCACTGCAGCATGAGTTTGATCCCCGGCCAGGGAGCTAACCCACATGGCATGGCAGACCTCTCCTGTCCCCAAGCTGCTCCCCTCAGCAGTGTAGTTCAGTAGATCTGCCTGTTCTGCTCCCCACTCTGTCTCTGGTGAATCCTCTCACTGCCTGCACCTCTGGCCTGTACCCCAGCTCTTGTATGCATAAATAAATAAATCTTTTTAAAAAATAAAAATGTCGGGCCTCCCTGGTGGCTCAGTGGGTTAAGTAGCGCACTGTGAAGCAAATCACAGCCACTACAGCATGAGTGTGATCCCTGTTGCCGGCCAGGGAGGGGACCCACATGGTGCGGCAGACCTCTCCTGCCTCGCCTGCTGCTCCCGTCAGCAGTGTGCTTCCGTTGATCTGCCTGTTCTGCTCCCCGCTCTGTCTGTGGTGAATCCTCTCACCCCCCCCCACCCACACCTCTGGCCTGTACCCCAGTGCTTGTATGCATAAATAAATAAATCTTTTTAAGAAAAATGTCTTTAAAAAATAAAAGAAACAGACCTGGTTAAGATTAAGGTGGTCATCTTCACCTCTGGATGAACAGAACGCAGGGACACCGTGCATGCCCCCCGGGACTGCTACTGAGTCTTATCTGCCTTCCAGCTTCTGTCTGGCCACAACATCTGGAGGCCTTCTGATGCACATGGCTGGCTCTCCCTTGCAACACTTCCCTGGAGGTTGACTCCCATGCACGGTGATGGCAGAGACAAAGCCTTGGAGTATCCCTGTGCCACGGGACAGAGCAGGTGAGTGGTTTAGGGCCAGCTGTGTGTCTGCTAAATCTCCAAGGGCATGCTGCCGAACATGGTCCAAGCCTTGATCTCACTATGCTTTGACAGCAAGGCTGTAAGAGATGCCCACTGCTCACACACTTCAGAGTTCACTACAGTGGCTACAAATATCAACAGAAAGAACCAAAGAATCTGCTTGTGCCCGCCCTCGAGTCACAGACCCCCAAGGGGCTCCGCCAGCTCGAACCTCAGGAGGACTGAGGATAAGAACCCTCCCTCCACCCCACCCTGGTGTGTGGCTGGGCAAACCCAAAGTGAGACACACACTTCAGGAGGAGGGAGCACAAAGGAAGAAGGACCTGAGCAGCAGCCTCTTCAGTCAAAGGTGTCTGAGAGGGCGACGGGGCCATGCCCACACCTAAGAGCGCTGGACTGAGGGCCACGGCAGGGCCAGTTTGCAAAGCACATGTACTGGAGGTCGCTGAACAGAGCTGCTGTGCGGGATCCCCAAGAAATGGGGCAGAAGGCTACTCCCAGAGCATAAATCTGGTGACAAACTTCTCGGGTGGTATGACCCTTTCCTTGTCTTGTCTTGTCTTTCTTGTCTTGTCTTGTCCTGTTCTCTCCCCTCCCCTCCCCTCTCCTTTCCTCTCCTTTCTTCTCTTCTTTTTTCTTTCTTTTCTTTTCTCTCTTCTCTTCTCTTTTCTTTTCTTTCTTCTCTGCATACAGGAAGGTCTGCTGCGCCATATGGGTCAGCTCTCTGACTGGGGATTGAACTCGTGCTATAGTGGCTGCAGATAGCTTCATAGTGCTGCAACTTAACCCCTTGCTGATATTTAACCCTTTGTGCCACCAGGGAGGCCCCATGACCCTTTTCTTTCTCGTGGACTTTGCATTAAAGCTGACATTCTGTGTCCTGGTAGTTTCAACAAGCGAGATCATCTGATCTACCCCATTTGACTCCGAATCTCATTCTTTCAGCTCCTAAGCAAAATACAAGTCATCAGGCAGCCTGGTGTGGTGGACAGCATGGTGGATGGTGCAGGCAGCCGCTTCCGGTCACAGTACGGGCCAGCTCCTCACCTGTGGGACCCTCGGTTCACTTGGCTGCCAGACCAGGCATAAATTTGGGTGCTGTGGGGGTGACAGGAGGTGCTTGTGAGGAACTTTTTCTGAAACTACAGAATGCACTTAGTAGCTCATTATCTAAAAAGTCTCCCTGGATTAAAGGCTTGACTCTAAAACTTGAAACCATAAAACACATAGAAGAAAACAAAAGTGATAAGTTCCTGTACATTGGCCTTTGTGATGTCTTTATGGATTCATCATTAACAGCATGGAAACAAAAGAGAATTTAAAGAAACTGGGGTTGGATCAAACGAAAAGCTTCTGCCTAGTGGGAGAAAAAAATCATTAAAGCAAAAGGCAGCTACTGGCTTGGAGGAGGCATTTGCGAATCATAGAGCAGACAATGGGATGATGTTTATCTATCCAAAATATATAAATAACTCATACAACTAACAGTAAAAAAATTCATTTTAAAAATGCACAAAGGATCTGTCCAAAGGTGTTTCACCAAAGACAGTCCCACAGAAAGATGTTCTTTTTTGCTTATCACTAGGGAAATGCAAATCAAAATCTCAGTGAGATTTGATGGCCACTAGTAAAAAGTCAAGAGACCAGTAAGTGTTGGCGAGAATGTGGAAAAGAAGGAGCCTCATGCACTGTTGGGGGAGCGTAAACTGAGGCAGCCGTAATGAGGAACAGTTTGGAGGTTCCTCAACAGAACCACCATATGACCCAGCAGTTCTCTGGATAGCTCTGATATCCACAAGTTCTACCTCTGGGTACTTAAATACTGATTTGAAAAAATGTGCACCCCTGAATCCATAGCAGTAGTCACAATATAGAGAAAATCGAAGACAATCTAGATGTCCAGACAATAGGACACCACTCAACTGTAAAGAAAGATGCCGGCTTGTCATTTGCAACAACATGGATGGAAATGGAGGGGATTATGCTAAGTCTGAAGGAGAAACAAATACTATATAACTTCCACTTGTTTGTAGAATAGAAAAAAAATTAACAAACAAAACACAAAGGAAGTCTTGGACTCCCAAAACAGAATGGTGGTTCCCAGAAGGGCCAGGGCAGGCGAAATAGATAGAAGAACCAATTGGTTTGTGTGGTGGTGGGTGGTGCTGGACGTTTGGTAGTGAGTGTGGGGTGACAAGTCATGGAGTCGAGTGGTTGCACACCCGAAACCTATGCAGAGTTGTAAATCAATACTACTTCCATTAAAGAATCTTTTTCCTATCTCTGTGCCCGAGTGTGTAGCATTACCTAGCTGAATGACTGCTACCTGTCCACAAAATTAATTTTTAAATACTGAATTAGCAGAACCATTACACTCTGCATTAGCCTTGAAGCAGCTAACATTGATCGAACTCTGCTGGGCGCCAGGCTCAAATGAACTAACTCAAGAGGTACTGGCATTTTTTTAATGCCATTTCCCAGATAAAGGCGCTGAATCAATGAAGGTAAATCATGTGCCCAAGGTTTCAAAACAGGCTTAGGGTATGAACTGGGGATTCTAGAGCAAGTGGTCCCTGAGCACGTGTTCTTTTCCACCACCCTAAGTGGCTATGGGCCTGTGACATCCTGTCTGTGTCTGCCATTAGCCGCTGACATCTGGGAATGCAGAGACCACCAGCATCATACCTGGAAAGTAAGTGCTGATTCTTCACCTCATTTGTGGAACGAGGTGGTCAGTGCAGAGTGAGCCATCTGTGGAATGAATGAGCAGTGCCCACCAGCCCCACATGAGAAAGGATTGATGAAAATTATCATTTTTAATGGATGAGATGATTGAAATAGACACTTGGGATTTTATCTAGTAAGTAAAAATCTTTAAAGAGATAAAGAAGAACACAACGTCTAATGAGGATGCAGGTCATTTTAATATGGGTAGAAAATTCATTTAAAGGAGGGTCCCAGGACTGTCTTGCCCTGCTGGGGCTTATAGGGGTCCTTCACACCTAGAGGTAAGTCAGCACCTTTGGGGCCACAGGGCTGCAAACTCATCAGGGGACAGACAGCTGACGTCAGTGAGCGAGGCAGGGCAGGTGGGTGCTGGGGGTGGCGGGGCAGCAAAAGGGGTCAGCCCTCTTTGCACCCTGAGTCTGTCATTGCCAGAAGGACAGGTTTCCCCGAGAGCCCCTTAAATACTGGCTTGTTCATGAAAGCTTTCAGCTCTTATTAGTGAGCTCAAGGCCACTGAAATCACCCTGGGTGTCAAACTCAACACATCTGCAGGCTGGCTGTGGTCTGGAGGCTGCTGGTTTGCACCTCCGCAGTAGACACTGAGTGGGGAGAGGCGGTGAAGGGCACCCGTCCCTCCCAGACCAGTCAGGATGTGGTAGTGCCCAGCGGGCCGGGTGAGCCTCAGGGGGCCTGAGGTAGTGTCCAGCGGGCCTGCACTCAGGGAGGGACTGATTGTCCCGCATATGGCTGGGCCTGATGCTGCTGGACGTTGGACGCTGCTGCCAGGAGGGATTCTCTCAGCACTGCCTGGAGCTGTGGGCTCCCCTCTGCTGTGTTAGCGCCACCTAGTGGACTCCCCGGGAAGCACCCTATGTTGAGATGGTGTGACTCCTACAAAGGCCAGAGGGGCGGAGGGGGCACCTGGACAAACCAGAGCCAAAGGCAATCATCATGCATGAAATGGCAGTTTTATCTTGAAGTCGTGCCTTGGCTAAACACAAGAGCCAAAATCCAGTGGATACTGAGGTAGGGCCTGAGGGAAACCAGAGGCCTTCTCTTATTGTTTCTCATTTCCCCAATTCTCTCCCTCTACTGGGGGGAGACCCCCACTCAGCTCTTGGAAGCCCAACCCAGCCCAGAAAAACCACCAGTTAGCACCTCCAAACTGCAGCCTCATTTCTTTAAGGCTCAGAAAAATTGGATAGGTGGGAATCCCAAATCAGTTTCTAGGTGAGTTTATTCTGTTGTGTGAAGATAACATCTGTGTTCAGAGTATTTAAAGTTCATTATATTGTGTGTGTTCTTCATGCTATTTGATGTTTTCCTTCATTTTTAAGATCACTCTTCCCATCCCTTTATTTGGGAAAAAAGAAAAGTCAAGGTGTTTCTATCGTTTCCTAGCCTGTATTTTACCAAAAGTTATCTCCTGAAAGGCCTCTGCCCTTGGAAGCTGGCCCTGTCTCATCAGAAAGCACCCTGCCTCTGCTTGAGCATCAGGGACCCCACATGCATTGCCTTTGCTGTTAGGCTTTCACTCTGATCCCTGCCTGAGTGTTGGGACGGTTAAACCGTGGGGGTGTGGGCTGCTCTCTCTGCCTCTCCCTGCAAGCCCTGCACACACATTGGCAGTCTGTTCTCCTTTTCTGGATAAACCCAACCTTCATGTCCACCACCACCTGCACTTTTGCTGTTGTTGTTACTGTTTTAAGAGCAGAGGGATAGCCTCCCTGGTGGCCTAGGGGTTAAGTCTCAGAGCTATCTCAGCTACCACCTGAGTTCGATCTCTGGCCAGGGAGCTGACCCACGTGGCACAGCAGACCTCTCCTCTCGCCTGCTGCTCCCCTCAGCAGTGGACTTCAGTAGATCCACCTGTTCTGCACCCCACTCTGTCTCTGGTGAATCCTCTCACCCCTCCACACCTCTGGCCCACACCCAGTTGTACAGTTTTTACTATGTGGCCACCGGTTTTCAAAATGCTGACTTTTATCATTCAGTTTTGCAGTGGGGGGATAGGGGACTACCCGGAAGTCTGTTCCTGCTCCCCCAGAATCCTGTTAAACGTGGCTGACAGTGTAGGGACAGACTGTAGCCAGCTGTGCATTTGTGATTTTATCATGATTGTGAAAAAAAAAAAAATCGTGAAAAAAAAAGCAGGGGAGAAATAATCTGGCATGATATTCAACTTTGCCCACTTATTCATGACAGTGTTGGAGAACAGTATTAAGTCAAGCAGAAAGTTTTATTTCGGGATTACTCCTGGGTACTGAATAAAAATTCCAGGCCTCTGGAAATTCATTGGAAATATGCCAGTACTCACTCAGGCACCACACAAAAGCCCTGAGGTGTCCAGGTCTTTGTTCTGTCACACCTCCATTTTCAAAAACACTGTCTTTGTCTGAAGTGTGAGATTGCCCGAAGATGAAGTGGGTATGAAAGGATGTGTAAAGTGGGGGAAGAGGCTCATGAGCCCATGTGCAGAATGTAGCGTCCACTTTGTCACCTCCTTCCCCCTAAAGCATCATGGCTCTGACGGGGAGATGTCTGCATGGCGTCTGGAGGGGGTGGCGTGTTACTAGGAGCACAGCAGGGAAAATAGATGGGGGGCACCCTGGGGAAACAGGTCCTGAACAGAGGGTTTCGAGGATGGTGAGGAGTGGCCCTGGACACCTCAAAAACTCCTGAGAAACCCAGTGGGCGCCACCAGACAGAAACCCAAGAAAAAGGCTCTCCCTGCTGTGCGCAGATCTGTGGACATCAGTGGGGGGTGGAGACCGAGGGGGTTTCTAGAGTCCTTGTAAAATTCAAAATCCCATTAGAAGTTACTTGAGATGAACAAGGAATGTCTCGATCTGGACTTGGCCAATGACCAGTTTTAATCTTACTGCTTGCTTGCAACTTTGACTCACGTCAGAATTAATGTGGACTATCACTTTCAGTGATTTTGAAAGAGATGGGACCGTAGAGAAAATGAATTTTTGCAGTAACAGCAGAATGGGTCTCAGGGTGTTATCTTTGGTGTTTCCCATCACTCCTGGGAAGAAGCTGACCCAGCGAGCCGAGGTCCAGGGGCAGCTGGGCCCAGAGTCCAAGTTGACTCCCCCATCCCATTCCCAGCTCTCCTTCACAACCCTCCACCCAGGGTGCCATGGTCCAGACCCCACTCACAGAGAAGACCAGGGATCAGCTTGGCACCACAGCTCAGGGGCAGAGCTCGCCAGAGGCCCTTCCCCGCAGGAGCTGGAGATGGTAATGGGGGTTCCAGCTCCTCCCAAGCCAAGAGATGCTCTTTCACAACCAATCAGAAAACAGCGAGAAGCCTCCCAAATCAGGGAGGCCCAGTCCTCATCCCAGCGATGGCTGAACTGTCTCGTTTGTGAGATGGTTGCACGGGTGACCCAGGAAAAAAAAGAAAGTCCACAGGGACTGGGACTGGACCACACAGGGCTGAGAAGAGATGGCCCCGAGGCAAGGACTTGTACTTGAGGCCACTACCAATTGTTGCCAACACTGTTCTGACATAAGAAAGATGCAGGTGGAGAAATAATTCAAACAGCCAGAAGATTTAGGTCAAGGTGAGTTTATTGTCCAAATAGCACAACCTAATTGCATCCCAAACCATTTCAAATCCATCTTTAAGCTAATCAGAATAACAGGTTATTATTTTTTAAAAATCACTTAACACTGAACAGATAGGGCCTCTTCAAAGGCAGCTGACTCTACCGTGTCACATCATAGCCAATAGAACATTTTTTCCTTACTTCCTAAAACCCTCTCGTGTACACTGATCATGCTACTTTAGCACTTGCTAGCATCCCGACCAAATAAACACCCACACCTCTTATAGAGTACATTGTGAGAGAATAACATTGACTTGATATGGCATCACACTCGTTGTAAAGCAAAAAAAAAAAATTATAATAATAATAAAAGAAGTCCAAGACGAGAAACTATAACTGAGAGAGAAAGGAGAGATCTGAGGTACAAAGTACAAGGGCAACGAACATAATAGAAAAAAAATCCAATGGCCCGGTGATTTGCTAGGGGTTGAAGAGTTGGCCGGCAGTAAGAAGTGAAAACCAATTTCAAAACAAAACAAAACAAAACTTTTTTTTTTTTTTTTTTTTTTTTTTTTTTTAAGGACAGGCACCTGTCAAAATACATTGGATACTGTAATGGCTACAGTCAGTAAGGCACTTTTTTCCCCAAAGTAGGCTGCAGGCGAAGGAGTAAATGTAGCTACAGCATGCATATATACGTTTGCTGATGGCTTCTCGAAACCTGAGCCAAGGATCGGGTCCGATAACCCAGCCAAGTCTAACGGCAGAGAACACACAAATGCAGGGGAATCGTTCTGGCAGAAAGGACCGTTCTGGGGTATTCAGAATCCAGAATCATGAAAAGCCACGTGGTCTGAGGAAGCCATCAACATCCTCTGGAATCTTCCTGCCCTATTTTGTACACATGGTCAACTGCAGGGACAGTTCTCAAACACGGCCCCGAGCCCACCCAATGGAAGCCTGCACCCACGCTGGCGCTGCACACCCAATGGAAGCCTGCACCCACGCTGGCGCTGCACACCCAATGGAAGCCTGCACCCACGCTGGCGCTGCCCACTCAATGGGAGCCTGCACCCACGCTGGCGCTGCCCACCCAATGGAAGCCTGCACCCATGCTGGCGCTGCAGAGTGGTGGTTGGCTTGAGGGGATTTTACCGTCTCAGCACTTATTTCCCTTTTAAAGCTATTCTCGGGGTTGGACTGTCTCAAAGATAAACAAAGAGGAATCCTTTTGGCTTAGAAGCCAGCTGGCTTACTCACACTTCCTCCCCATTTCTACCTCCCATCCCCACACTACCAATATTATCTTCTTGAACTAGAAAATCATTATTTACATGATATAAGGTGCAAGTCTATTTCTTCTCCCGGCCCTGCCCAGTGGCCCGTGGAGAGAAAATTCCCCTGCCCTCTTTGAGAAAGTCATGCAATCCTGCCTAATGTTCTCGACCTGTCCATCCCTAGCGCCCAGGCCAGTGTGGAGAGGCTGAGCAGTGCCAGCTTTCCGTTGAAGAGCCCATCCTGCCAGCTGGGCTGCTCCCTCATGGTCATCAGACCCCGGCGGGGGGTGGTCTCTGAGCCAGACATGCCCTGACCTGGCAGGAAAAGAGCCAGTCTAGAACCTTTGCGAAGACGGAGCACGCAGACCCAAGGGGAGCTGGCTGAGACATGGCGGGCTCTTCAGTAGGGGGCTGGGGCAGTTCCAGAAGAAACTCTCCTCTTGGAGAAGCCTGTTCCCCAGGGGCCCTCCTTTTAGCACATGGGGGACCTTCTGTTGAGGGAGCTGTCCCCGCTGCCATCACAGGCTTCTTGACTGGTAGGAACCCGCATGGCATTTTGTTATGCTTAGGCATATATTTTTGGCATACTAGGATTATCCCCCCCTAGGATTTGGCCAAAATAGGGGAAGGAACAAAATTTGGCAGACTAGGGGAACAATTTAGCCCCCACTGGTGGATTGAATAAAAACACAGAGAGGGGAGGAGGTAAGGAAGAGATAGAAAGATGACAGGGTAGAAAGAGACCAGAATAGGCCTGAAACCCCTTTAGTGGGAGGTTGAGAAAGAGAAAAAAAAAATCCAAGGGAGAAGCGAACTCCCCCGGCACCAAAAAAAACCAAAACCAAAAACAATAAAACCCTACCAAGGAAACCCAGCTCCAAGGGGAGGGTATGAGCCACTTTAACAAATCCAGGGTCCCTCCTTCCATTAGAGGGGGCAGGCAGAAGAGTCAAACAACCTAGCACCTTCCCCCCAGTCTCCCCTCGCTCCTATCACACTAGGCCCTGAGGACAGGACAGGAAGGAGAAAAAAGCTGGACAGCCCCAGGGGTACCTGGAGCTCCAGGAAAAGCGAAGCTCCAGACTACAGGGAGTCTGTCAGCCTGTTCCCTTCCTTCTTTGTCGGGTTCTGTCATTTGCTGCTTCTGCTTGAGCTTAGGGGCTGGTCACCATGAAATGACTTTGTAACTTGCTTTCCCTTTAGGCTCCAAGATGCCAAGAGACCATGCCTTCTTCCAGCCAATGGGCTACTCCAGGAGAGTGACCTGTGGGCCCTTAAGAAAGATTTGGCTGCTCAGCTTTCCTCTCCAAGACTTCAGAATTCACCACCCACTGCCCCAACGGAAACTCCCTAGGACTTTAGGACCATGCTAACTCACCAAGTCCTGAATGCTTGTAACCACACTTCGAGAGAGACTGACTCATCTGGAATGCATCTCTGCAGATGAGCAGCCTCTCCACCTCCCCTCGACTGCCATTCAGTACACATCTCACCTATTTTTCCAACCGTGCCAATTCAATGTGATTTAAAACCTGAAGACTCTTTAGCACCGCTTGCCAGGGCACCTGGCAATGCAGGGCATGTGCCTGCCGTGGATTGAGGCGGGGAGCAGGCAACCCCACATCGATGCATCCTGCAGATGCACAGACCCACGATTCAGACCTGGAACTTCTAGAGATTCTAACACTTCTAAAAACTTCTGAGATTATCCTAAACTGGGGATGCCCATGTCAGGGAAGGAAAATGATAAAGGGCAAACTTTCAAGATGGAAGGAACCTCAGCAGATGAAAACCCTGCTTCGGAAAGGCCTGCAAGATGAGGATCTCGAAATAGCCTGCTGGAATGCATTTTCGTCTGTCTCCCGATACCTGACTTCCTAGTCCATTGCATAAATGTTTGTGCTGAATATCTGCCTTGGGGGGATGGGGTGGGGAATCCCTTGGTTCATTTGTATTTTTTCCATCATGAGGAGGATACCAGAGTCAAAATGGAAGCCTGATGACCTTGCTGACTGGAAAAGTTCCCAGGTGTGAGACCCAGGGGCCAAATCCACCCTGCCTTCCACCAAAGAGGAGCATTTAGCCTCCTCCCTGCCATCCCCTTTCCCACACTAATGGGCTCCCAAGCAGAAACTGTACGGTTGTGAGGTATTATGAAAACAAAAATGTGAATCATTTTCTTTTGTAGCTATTGATTTTATCCAGTAAACCTGAGGTAAAGAATACTCTGTCTTTGAAGAATGTGATCAGAGAGAAAAAAAAAACCCAAAATGAAAAAAAAAAAAAAAAACAAAAAACAAAAAAAAAAATCACCATGAATATGCTACTAGAAAAAGAACAAACAATGNAAAAAAAAAAAACCCAAAATGAAAAAAAAAAAAAAAAACAAAAAACAAAAAAAAAAATCACCATGAATATGCTACTAGAAAAAGAACAAACTATGGAAGGGCTTTTCCAGTACGAAGAACTCATATCTCAACCATCCACTTCAGGACTTGGAATTTAAGCAGTAAAATAATATATTATAAAAATGTTTATAAAATAGCAGCACACTCTGTGAAAACATTACAGCTAGGTACTGTTAATGTGAATAAGGATGAATGATCTTAGCTTCTTAGCAGCGCAAAAAAAAAAAATAATAAAAAAACTGAACACAATAAAATGAAAATTAAGAGACCCTTAGATTTTTCTCCATCTTCCACCATCCAACTATGAAACAAAGCAGAATCTGTGTCTAAAATAATTCTTCCAAGAAGCCCTGTTCTGAATTTTTTTTTTACTTAAAAAAGGCAAATATTTCAACAAATAGCTTCATCACCTGTCAATTATAATTGTGCAAAAAAAAAAAAGTTGTTGCTCCAACCTCTTTGCTAACTGAATGCCTCTAAGAAGTGGAGAGGGAAAAAAATTCAAGTACGCTGAACACAACTTTGCAATGAAATGAACAAAAAACGGAAAAGGGAACAAAATGCCACACTCTGAGGATGTTCAGCTGTCTGTTTTTGCACCAGCAATACCTTTTCTTTCCATGTCCAAAGGAGAAGTATATATGGTGGGAATTAAGATCCTTCCTTCCGTTTCATCGAAATGGTAATAGATCTTTTGTTTTTAGGCTTTTCTGAGGAATGTTATAATGGGGAATGTCAGCGGAAAGGGGTATCTCTTGGGTCCTGGCTAGGGAACCCAGAACTATGTACCAGAGAATGTCAGCGACCAGAAGTGGATAGTTACCAAGCAAGGGGACAGGAGGAGAGGAGCACAGGAAAAGGGAGGAGTCTATTCAGCATGATTTGCATAAACCATCCCATCTATCCCTCGGGAACAATTTTTCAAAGTGCTTTTCGAATGGAATGGTTTATAACAATGCTATCCTGTGGACCAGACATGCCAATCAGCACCAAAAAAAGTTAGTTTATTTTTCCTAATCAGGGATGCCAAGGTCACATCACTAGAGAAAAGATTCCATTCCAGATACCACCGTTGGGCTCCATCTGCCTCTGTTCATAGGAGTTTTGGCCCATTGCTAAATCGCCCTTTCAGATACAAGTATGGTGATGCCTGCAATGAACCACGTTTGGAAGGAGAAGCAAGATGTCAAAAAATAGGAAAACCCAGGATTCAATCGCCTGTGTCCAACTGGCAATATAAAACATCTTTTTCTTAGGTAGCAGCTACTGTAGACAGCAAGAGTTCTTAACTAGAGATGCAGCGATGCTCCTGACTTAGAACAACTAGGTGGCTGGGAGCAAAGATGCTTCTACATCCAAATGGTTCAATCGCGCTGAGAGATGGTTCTGTACTTTCCTCCCCATCGTGTCCCTCCTCATTTCTAATTCCTTCTCGAGTTCATTGCTTCGCAATCTGATCGTGCCATAAATGGCATACGCAGTTCCTTGAAATGATCCTAAAAGGGGTGTATGTGCTAGTTCGTAACATGAAAAAAAAAGTCTCCTCTAATTTGTTCCCATATTGCAGATGGACGGTTTCTCCAGCTACTCTGCGGTTTGCCGTAAGCGTTTCACTATCACTTTTAACATCATCAAACAATAACTGTTCGCATATACAAGGGATTCCCTTCTGTTGTACTTCAAATAGGCACCAAATGTTTTTAATTATTCCATTTTTATATGACCTTTTTCTCTCACTTCTAAAAGATCTTTTTATGTAATCTAGGTGGGGGGCAGAATTTTTTTTTTTTTAAGTTGCATCCTAAAACATAAAGAACGAAACATAACCAGAGAGGAGAGACCAGATCGGAACGCATCTCTCCCTTTGGCCCACGTGACCACCTCACAGGTCGATTTCCCGCACGTCCGTGGGGGTGCTGGCTTGGTCCAGTTCATCCTCGGACTTGGATCCATGGCCCTGGTCCTGGCGGAACTGCTGGAGGCTGTTGAGCAGCACCACCTCAATCTGCTCCTGGCAGGCTTTGAGGCAATCCTAGAAGGAGAACAGTCCACACCAGCCTGGTTAGCAAGCCCAATGGGGGCACAGAGCATCTTACGAAGAGAACATACACGACACAAGTCCTGCATGATCTGCCGTGTGCTCGCAGGGCCGGGAGCCTGGAGGCTCTGCGTGGGGTCCGGGGCAGGGGCCAGCCACAACAGTATCGCCCGAGAGTGTGCAGGAAATGCAAGTCTCAGCCCAGACTAAGGTAGCCCACGCCTGCAGTTGAGCCGAAGCTCGGGTGGTTCAGCGGCACGTGGGACTCAGAAGAACTGGCTCAGAGGATGAGCCGTTTATGCAGTGCCTGGTGACCCAGGGCCAATGGGATGCTTTCTGCTTGGGGAAGTTGCTCTTCTCTGACAGAAAAAAGGGGAGGCCTGAGACACGGCAGCAGACAATCAGAGCACCTTGGGAACAGAAGAGCACAGACTTCACGGTACTGGCCCTCACACAAACTCTGTGAGCAGAAACACCAAAACATAGCCCCTTTTTCGCTTATTTACCACTTGACTGCTCATTAAAAACTAAAATACCATGTTTAAAAAGTTCTGGACACAGGAACTGTCCAATTTGAGGAGGAGCAAAAATGGATAGTACTGTTATGGTCATCATCTCAATTTGGTTGGGGAAACTCAGTGTTTGCCCCGGACGGAGCTTCTGTTAGTGAGGGGACAGGGAATGCAGTGACAGTTCATGGGTTTACCCAGGAGACAGTGGCTCCCACTGGCAAGTGGGGTGTGAGCTGAAGAAGTTGTTCTTAGTGGAGAGCCCTGAGCCTGTCTCCCTTGCAAGGTGCCTCTTGGGCTCGTCTGCAGCACGTCCCTATGGGAAACCTGCTGTAGTGTAACCCGCCTGGTTATTCCTCAGCTCCACACATGCCTCCCTTTTGTTCATTTCACTGTGCAGTCTTTCCCTGTGCTCAGGGCAAAAGCATTAGCTTTCTTCTCCAGACCCAAAGCCAGTTGGAGTTAACTACTCTGGCACAGTTTCCACACCCCTATTTCTTCCCTTTCCCACCTCTTGTCCATTCCACATTTCAAGCTGCACTTGCGTAGGAAGATTAAGATTAGGGACAACAGCTGACTAGGTGCTCGGGGCAGACCTGGAACACCATGTGAATGCAAGAAGGCTGAAGTGGGAGGGGCTGGCTCTCGACCCGCGATGCTCTTAGGCAGTGACTGCCTTCTCTGGTGTCAGTTTCCCCACTTGAAAAGCAAGGACCACGACACGTTCAGAGTCAAGGATGACTGAGATACTATATTGAAGTGAAAAGTCCAACCAATGATTGTTAATAAATCACGAATCACGAATGATCACGAATAACAATAAACCAGGTCCTGAGACCTCAAAGAATTCTTTAGGTTGCTTTACAATGAGGTACAGATTAGCATTTGCTCAGAACTGGTGAAGGGGACCCCAACTGTCCGGCAATGAATTTGGAATCAGAGACAAAAGCAGGCTTCAGATTTCTCTGTGCCACTCCAACAAGTTGGAGAGAAGTTGAACCAGCATCTAAGAACCACTTATACCTCAACACTTCTTGTGCCATCTCTTGGTGCCAGCCTTTACTGTCTGCCCTCTGACAGGTGATCAGCAACCTAAATCACTACTGACGTTGGCCAGTTTGTGACAGCTGCCCCCCATACTTAAAAGGAAAAATGATGACTAGAACAGTTACCCCTGAAATGGGAGCCCGAAGCCCCTTCCCTTGCCCTGCTCTCTTCTAGATTCACCTTGTGACAGAGTAGGAAGTTAATGCTCTCTGCAGTCAGTCATGTTCCCCTTCTCTGGAACATTCTCGGGGTCTCTGCTTACTCTCCTTCAGGCTTCCCTTCTCTGCAATTCAACCATTCTCAAAACAAGTTTCAAGTGTGTGGAGTCCTCATCCCTACCTGGATGAAAAGCTTCCTGAAGCCAAGAGCCTGTCTTGCATTATGTCCCAGACAGTGGAAGAGAGAGATCAGCACTCCCTTCCTTGAGAGCATGCTCTCTGAAATGAGCACCCCAGTTTGGCTCAGCACTGCCAGCAACCTCCTTGGGATTCCAAGGAGGTGTGAATTTCCAGTGCGCTCATGGAAGGAAAGGGAGAGGAGAATGTGTAGTGGGTGACCACCTGCGGCCAGACCCGCTGACCGGACATAGCACACTCTGCCCAAGGAGTTCCATAGCAAGATGGCAGAGCAACGAGACCCACTGCAAGGAGGAGGGAGCTGCAGGCAGGAGGAGCACTGCCCTCAGGCTCCTGAGGCTGCTGTGCCTGGCAGTCAAGCTGAGAGAAGGAAGCTGCAAGGAAGACAAGATGGAGAGGCTGGAGGGGAAAGGAGGCTAAGAGAAAGAGCAGATTTAAGAGACAATACACAGGCCCTGACAGACTCTGAGAATGTGGGGGTCTTCTGGCCTTTTGGTGTTCAAACAGCCAAACGCCCCCATTCCACAGCTGAAGAACTGAACTTCAGCCTGGCATGCCCCCCACCAATGACGCCCAATTCAAAGCTAAGCCTGGCCTTTATTTTTTTTTTAAGGATTTATTTATTTATGCATTCAAGAATTGGGGTACAGGCCAGAGTCACAGGAGGTGAGAGGATTCACCAGAGACAGAGCGGGGAGCAGAACAGGCAGATGGACTGAAATCCACTGCTGAGGGGAGCAGCGGGTGAGGCAGGAGAGGTCTGCTGCGCCATGTGGGTCCCCTCCCTGGCTAAGGACTGAACTCAGTGCTGCAGTGGCTACAGATGCTTCAGTGCGGCGCTTAACACCTTGAGCCAACAGGGAGATGCTAAACCTGGCCTTCAACAGGCAAGCCTCCCATTCCAGAACTCTCTTCCCTATGTACCTCTGCTTCTCCAGGGCTCCATATGAAGACACTCAAGGCAGAAAATCTCTGAGAAAAGGGGACAAGGCCCAAGTGGCAGGGAAAACCCCACAAGGCCTGCCTTAAAAAGATGCTACGTTGTATGTGAAGGAGCCCCGAGACCCCTGCTTCCCGATGGCCTCCAAAAGTACCCACCATTGTGTCACGATGCCCCCAATTAAGCTGATTAAAAGGAGCTCCGTAATGCTGTCTGTCAGCCCGGACAGGTGGCACTCGCGGTGCTGGGGGTTGGGCAAGTCTCCAAGGGCTGTGACGCTCAGTCCCGCCCCTGCCCCCACCCCTGCCCGCAGCCCCCCAGCCCAGGGCCCTAGCAGGGGGTTTGTGATCTCCAGCTCTTTCCAGGGCCTCCGACTTCCTCTGCTGGCTGGCTCCAGCCCCGCGCCCTGCACCCTCCTCACCGCCATGAATGGGCCGACGGAACTCCTACCACCAGCCCCCAGTGTAACTGCATCACCCATTGTTACCACACACGCACTGCACTCAACAGGGGGACAAAGGGCTGAATGAGCCCCAGACCCGCGGCCAACTCAGGCAGAGACAACTTAGGAAACTATCTCATTCTTCCTTTCTTCATAGGCTGTTTGGCTTATTTCCTTGCATACCAAATGAGGCCCACAGAAAAAATAAGGCAGGAGAGGGAGGCATTAGCCTCCGATTCTATTCCTTCCCCTGCTACCCCCAGCTTGTCTTCCAGCTACCTAACAGGGTTCCCAACCATACATCGGCCCCGTGGAGTCTGCAAAGGACACTCTCAGTCATCCAGGGGCCTCTAGAATGAGGGGGGCCCTATGAGGGACAGTGATGCAACACTAGGGACCCCAGGAATAGCAACAGGAAGACACCTCCAGGCACTGTGGATTCTCCTGGGATAGCTTAAGGACAACCCAATCACAAAATGCCAGGATGAGCCTCAGGAAGGGCAGTCTTGGGAGTCTGCAGTCTCCCCAAGCACAGCACTGTCGGGATCTTAGGGTGAAGAGCCAGCTCTTCCCACTCCCATCCATCAGTGGCCCCAGAGTCAGAAGGACAAAGTATTTAGAGAGGTGAGCTGGGTAGGAAAGGATTGACACAGTGGCCAGATGACCGGAGCCTGGATCTGGAGTATTAAAAGCCTTCCAGGGACTCCCCAAAGTCTCCCTGGTGTGTAAGCCTCAGGCTACTTTTCCATTAGTGAGTCAGCAAACTGAGTCATGTGAAAGTGAAGTGACTCGCTTCTAGGTAAATTCAGGTGAGCTCAGGGGACCGTGACACAGAGTCAATGTCAGGAAACAGAGAGCCTGTCAGAAAGACCCAGGGAAGGGGCCTCCCTGGTGGCGCAGTGGGTTAAGCAACCCACTATGAAGCAAACCGCAGCCACTGCAGCACGAGTTCGATCCCTGCTGCCGGCCGGGGAGGGGACCCACATGGCACGGCAGACCTCTCCTGCTGTGCC
>JAGFMF010011958.1:6966585-7041469 GCA_019455555.1 Galemys pyrenaicus | reverse complement strand
AAATAAATCTTTAAAAAAAAAAAAAAAGAAAGACCCAGGGAGGCCACATCGGAAATCCCATCTCAAGATCTGTCTGCCTACCCCCCCACACCCCCCTGCTTTGTCCCTCCCTCCCTCCCTTCCTTCCTTCCCTCCCTCTCCTCAGCCTCACTCCCAAGGACTCTGCCAGGGGCTCTGGATAAAGAGCTGAGTCAAAGTTGGGTCTTGTTCAAGAGGTTCTATAGACAAGAGAGCAGTGAGATAAATGTTGGCACAGAGCATGAGCTGAGTGTCGAGGGGACCGGAGAGGAACCCCGATTCTTCCTGGGGAAGCAGGACGCTGGATCCGTCCTCTCTAACTAACAGGCGCCCCGGTAGATGCTCCCCCATGGCCAGACCTGCCTCTTTGGTTGGTGTCTGTTTTTAGCAACACTTATGAGTGGAAGGAAAAAGGACTTAAGATATACCACCCTCTGAGACTTTTATTCCCTGTAAAACTGTCAAGCTTCTCACTCAGCTTTCTCTTTGGAATGAAGCGTTCCAGTTTATTTTGGCAACCAGAAGGAGCAACAAAGACCAATTTTCTCAGAGTCGCCTGGGTCCCTGCTAGCAGAGCGGGCTTGTCACCGGCCTGCACGCTGCGGGAACGCTTCTGTCTCCACGCAGCCAAGGGGACCCTCTTTCGGGTCTGTTCCCTGACCATCCAGAGGATACTGTCAACTGGAGGAAATCACCAAAAATTAAGGTGCAGACAGCAAACAGAACCGTAGGACTTTAGGGTGAACCGTCAACTCTTCCCACTCCCGCTCCTCAATGGCCCCAGAGCCAGAAGGACAGACACGATGTGGCGTCCCCTGGGAGGACACCATCAGACCTAGCGGCATTTCACGTGTGTGTTCACAGAGCGGTGTGTGGACACATGTACGTGTTTTTTCACTGCAATAAAATTTACCACCTTCGTCATTCAACGTATACAGTGGCACTGAATAGATTCATCTTGTTGTTCAACCATCGGCACTCTCCATCCTCAGAACTATTTCACCACCCCAAACTGAAACTCCAAACGCAGGCAATGCTAAGCCTCCTCCCCCTGCTTCTCAGTCTGACACCCTCTGGTCTCCAACTCTCTCCCTGAATATGACTACCCAAGTACCTCCTCTAAGAGGAATTACCCATTTGTCTTTTTGTGACTGGCTGACTTCAGGGAGTGGAATGGTCGCGGTCCATCTTGCTAAGGTTGAACGAAATCCACCCCGTGTAAACTTCGTGTTTTGTTTCTCCATTCCCAAGGACATTTTCTATCACCAAGTTTACTGTATTTTCATTAGGGGTTGTGAGCTCTTTCCCCTGAATGGATTTCCTACTGTAATTCATGTTCCTAAGGCAGCAACAAGGTGAATATATTTAGTGCCACTGTACACGTCAAATGACAAAGATGTTCCTAAGTTAGTATGTGTTCACTCATGTTCTTCATGTGCACGTAGGGTTTCACATGCTTGTTCTTGATTGTCCAGACAATGGCTAAGTTTTTGAAAGCAGAAACCTCATGTCTTAGTGTCTACTCACTACTCACACATACCCCCCAACTTCTACCATGGTGGCTGGGGGCCTTAGGCCTTGCTCAAGCTACAATGCCTGCAATATGTGAGCCTTCCACAAATACTTCCAGAAATGAAAGGAGAGGAGAGGAAGTATTGGAAACACACCACTTCTTGACTCATGAAATGGGAAGCAGAGCTAAGGAAGCAAAACTCCCCTCTGTCCAAGGCTAAAGCATTTTCAGTTCAAGCACTGTCAGTGGCCTCGCTCTGCACTTCAGCTCTTCAGAGAACATGGGCTGTGAGGCCGAGACGGAGCACCTCGGCATGGGGAGAGCCTCCCTGTGCCTGCAGCTCACATTCCCAGGCAGCGCGGGCGACTCTTGCCCCCAGGTCTTACTGCAGTCTGCCGCTGCTACCTGAAAACGCAGTGTGGCTTTTACAGTCCACTATGGCGTATGATTTTCAATAGCCAAGTGTTTAACCTTGGCCATCCCCAGTTCGGTAGCTGGGATTTTGAGGAGCAGACCTGGAACCTGAGTTGTCTCAATACAGTCTGACAGCAGATATGAACCTGGCCACAGAAGATCTGAAAAGGGCCAGCAGTTTCTCCCGCATGAGATGAAAGATGAGTTTGGAGTCTTGAAAAGCCAGGTACTAACTAAGAGATTCAGGGACACCCCAAGAAGGACCTCTGTCCACTTGAAGCCAATCAGGGGTGACAAAGAGCCATGTGGGAAAAGGCTGGAGACCGCAGGGCAATCAGCCGATCAGAGTTGGTCTATAAATATCTGCAAGAGGTTCCAGTGCCTGGGGGTGGGACTCTTGTCACGGACACTTCTGTCTCCGGGGATTGAGGGAGAACTTGTCTTAAGACAAGAGTTAGGAGCGCTCTGTCAGGCAGCCTTAATAGGAGATACTCCGAAAATGAAGGACGTACACCATTTTTATAAACGTTGACTTCTGTCCAAGATATGTCTCTAGAGGTTTAGAAAGCATTCTTCACGTGAAATGGCCCTGGAGGGTCCCTTCCATCTAAGATCTGGAAACCATCTTTAAAAAGCCTATGTTTGGGAGCCAGCATTTAAAAAGTATATCTAAGCCTGGGACAGGGTCATTACTTCAGCCCTCTGGCTCTGCCCTGCACCATTTTCTCGAGACAGCAGTAAATGTCCAAGCGAAATACAGCCTGCACTCTCTGTTTAACCTCCAACTAGAGCCCTTGGGGAGGTCTCAGGCCCAGACCAGTAAGCCACGTTCTCCCTCAGGTCCACACAGACCCGCTGCAGGCACCCAGAGGCCCCCAGAACATCCAGACAATCACCTTGAAGCTCCCTGAGCCTCCCTGTGGTCATTTCCGAAGGGCTCAGAGCTGACAGCTCTCTTGAGCTGCCTCTAAACCAAAGGTCTTTCAAACCAAGAGGTGACAGAGCTGCAGCCAGCGCGGGCCCACTGTCAGCTTCCAGGTTCTAGTCCCAGCTCTGGGTAGGCCTCCCTCTCACCCAGACTGCTGCGTTCTGCCCTGCGTGCTCCCTGCAGGCGAAGGAGTAGGAGCAGCTTCTCAGCCCTCCCTCTTAAGGGTCAATGAGAGCCATTTTCAACCTTTCTTCTTCTAAAGAGCTTCAATTTCTGGCACCCAGAATTCCAGGCCCTGGGTCTTCCATGGGGCACATCAAATGGAAAAAGTCTGCAGCTGGTCATAATGTTTTGAACATCTAGAGCCCCTGATTCTTGCACAAGTGCTCTTGATCCATGACCACAGTGAACAAAAAAGGGAAGTGAGAGAGGGGGGTTGAGAGGTCTGTCCAAGCAGATGCCATTTTCAAGGTGCGCGCCACTGTGTCACCACTCCCTGCCTGGGCTGGTCCCAGCTCTGGCTCTCCCTTCTCCTCCCTGCACCTGCAGCTGCGGCGTGTGGGAGCAGACCTGAAAGCTCCCGCCATGGAGGACAGCGGCCTGGCCGTGGTGTGGACATAAATGGAAATGCAGCCACTTTCAGGCCCATGGGGGAGCCGGTGACATACAGAGAAAGGCTCCCTCGCCTGCTGTCTCTGCTCGCTGCTTCTTTTTCTCTGCTGGATGTCACACAGGCTTTGGGAAGCTCAGAGGAGGACTCACCTGCTGAATTCTACGTGTGTTGTGGAGCTTAGAAAACAGAGGCCACCACCAACAAAAATGCCTCTAACACATCGTCATCATCACCATCATCATCAAACCCACAACCTCCCTAAACTGAGAACGAAGACGTCTGGTCTGAACCGAGAAGGTGACGGCCACCTACCACATCTGTATTGGTGACCTTGGCCAGCAGATCAATCAGGGCGTCACCAGTGAGTGAGCTCACGTCCTCATCCTGCTGGAGCCCGCAGATGGCGGCTCCCACACTTCCAGTTGCGATCATCGACGGGGGGTACATGGCGAACTTGAAGTCTACGAGAACGAGAGGGAGAAGGTGAGCACACCAAAGGCGCTTGGTCCAGAAGCATCCCAGCCGAAGGCACTCAGAAACAGGATGGCAAGAGGTCAGCCACACCAAAGTGAGTCCTCACCTTTCTTCTTCTCTCCCTCCCGCCCCTCTGGGGGCCAGACGTGAGTGCAAGATGAAGATCAACCCCCCTTCGCTTCCAGTTCTCCAAGGTCAAGTGCAAGGATGCATCAGAGGGCTCAGCCTGGGAGCACTTCCTGAGTGCTCCCCCAAAGGGGCTGGGGACCAAGACCATCCACTGCTCTGCCCATCAGGACACATCGAGATGCTGCTCACAGCTCCTCACGCCGCATAGGCGCAGCGCTGTGCAGGTCAGATGCTCAGTCCATGCCACACGCCCCTAAGGACGCACAGCATCTCCCCCGTGCGACGGGTGCGTCACCCGAAACTGCCTTGTGTACATTAGTTATGTTAAAGAGGCTAGAGTCTCATCACTCATCCTAAAACCGTGCTGCCATGGAGCGAACCCCAACAGCACGTGCCGTCTCTAGGTTCAGCACTGCACCAGTGAATTTGCAGAGGAGGAAGGAGAAATGGGGGAGTTTAGAAGGAAGACACGGGTCCCCCCTCCAAGTACAGCATGCATGTTAGATTGAACCCACAAAAACAGGTCAACCTGTTTCCTTTTCTTCCTGCAAACGCCCAGTTATAACTACTGTTTCGTGGACGATTTTCATCAGTGACCCCACCCCACCACTATGGGGTGTTCTTGGAGTTACTGCTAAATGGCCAAAGCGTGCACCTACTGAGCCCTCTCCCGTCTGGGCTAAATCCCAAGAACAAACCTGGCTGTGTGTCGGTCTGTCTATCTGTCTGTCTGTCCCCTGGGCTCTCTTCCTGTAGCTCACTCACCATTTCCACCTCTCGAGGGACCCTGGCGCTCCACCCACCGCCTCCTGTCCACTCTCCCTTCCAGCCCCACGGCTGGTGACAAAGGCAGCCTCCCTGCCCCCTGCTCTGCTGTAGGTCTCTTCCACATGAGGTCACAGGAGAGTGTTTCTCTGCCCAATAACCTTGTTAGCTTCCCCCTGTGACATTCATGCTGTAGATGAGGCAGCCAGCCCATGGCCCTGGGCCCATACAGACTCTGGGTGGGAGCATCTGGCAGGGAAGGGCAGAAGAATGGCCTGGCCCTCCCTCCCCTCTGCCCCAGGCCTGGGACCAGGAAGCTCACTCCCACATGCCTATCTTTGTTGTCCGGCTGCATGCAGAACTAACTCCCATTTTTAGCAAATTAATTAATTTCTGGAAGCCAGGGAGCAGACATGGGTGGTCCTGGGGTGCGGCAGGTGCTGCAATCACCCAGAAGGACTATGTGCACTTCCCTTCTTGGGTCGCTAAGATAGTGCTGGGAGAGTCCTCGGGGGACACTGTCCCTTGCCCCCCAGAAGCACAGAGCACTGTGTGCAAGAACATGGCTGCCGCTGTGCAGCTCAGAGGGTCACAGACTGGACAGAGAGCACCAGTGGCAAGAGAAGGGGTGCTGGGAGCCAGGCTGCCCCCCTGTGCTGCACCTCCGCCACACACAGAGGCAGAGGAGTGCTCCTCTGGTTAATCAGAAGGAGGCGACAAGAGAGTTAAAAAGTCAGGGTCACACTGTGGGACCCTGGGGAGTCTGCCTTTCCTCTATGCGCTGGAGCTCAAAGGGGTGGGATCACATCAGAGCTTTTCAAACTTCCAGTTGCAACTACTGATGGATCCTGGGGGGTTCCTGCGTAGGTCATGACCAGCATTTTTTGTTGTTGTTTAACTGCACAGAATAAGGTAGTAAGTATCTAGAAGGAATGCAGGCAGTGACAGTAAGTACTGCTCTGGGGAACATTTGTATCAGTTTGCTGTAGGGGTAAGTGCATCTGGAGTGCAAATAAAAAGTAATTCTCCCTTCAAGGGTTAGGTGAGTTTAGGCTGGCTAAGTCTCCTAAATGGTTTCCGGCTCCCTAATTTGCTTTGACTAAAGAATCTAGAATGAGACCAAATCCAAGGAAAAGAACAAGGGAGAGAGGAGAGAACAAGGCTGGCTTCCCAAGGCAGCAAAGTCACAGGGCATCTTTCCACACAGCATCAGGGGCTACCCAGGACCAATATCAGGGACCCTTCTTTCTGCTGCAGGGAAAACAGCTCTAGCACGAACCAGCTGAAGAGGCATATGTTTGTCCTGGCTCTAGCTAGCTGACCTCCACACACACCCATGGAAAGTTCCACCTAGCCGCTCAGCCACTCCTGGAGACTAAGCTTAAACTCTGGCGTGAGACATGCTATGATAGCCACTTGAGCGAGGTGGGGAGCGGGGAGCAAAATCAAACTTCATGCCTTGTCGTATGTTCACGTTCACAGCTCTCCATTGACATATAAACACATGCACACACGGGCATACCACTACATGAGTACACAGAAAATGCATGGGAATTCTCCCTACCATGTGGTGGAGAAAATACAAATAAATCTAAAATTTTCTTTTAATTGTATTTTAGCAAAAAAATAACCTCAGTAAAAACCTCTCAAAAATCCCTCAGTCTCTTGTTCACAAATGCAAGAAGCTGTAGGTGCAGAAGGTGCCCTGCGGGCAAGGGTCTCTTTCCACCTTCAGTTGCCCACCTGTGGAGGTGAGAGGCCTGCTACCTACTGAGACTCCATCTCCCATAGGAGAGAGACCGTTCACTGAGCGGAAGGCCGTCCTCACTGCTCCCAAGATGTGAAACACAGAAACACAACAGCACTGTATTCTACATGGCGAGGTGCATGCTACACGGGAGACTTCCAAAGAAGCTTCTCACTAGAAAGAAGGTGCTCAAGGGGATAGTGCAGGCGAGCCGCTTAAGGGGACTCTCCAAGAACAAGGGAAGGATTTGGGCTGTAGAGTCAAGAACCTTCAAGAACTGGGAGGAGAGGGGCCTCCCTGGTGGCGCAAGGGATTAAGCACCACACTATGAAGCTTCCCCAGCACCTGCAGCGTGAGTTCGATCCCCGGCCTGGGTGGGGACCCACATGAAGCAGCAAACCTCTCCTGCCTCGCCCACTGCTCCCCTCAGCAGTGTGTTTCAGTCCATCTGCCTGTTCTGCTCCCCACTCTGTCTCTGGTGAATCCTCTCACGCCCTGCACCTCTGGCCTGTACCCCAATCTTGCATGGATGCATGCATGCATTAAAAAAAAAAAGAACTAGAAAGAAAGCAGGGAGGCGGTTGTCTGCCTCACATGCTGTGTGAACACAGGCAGGTTACCTGGCCTCTCTGAGTCTCTGTCTTCTCACTTGCTAGTGAGGATAATAATGCCACTTAAACCAGAAGTTGTCCTGAGGATTTAATTAAAGTAACCTGCATAGACACATAGGCCTGGCTGGGTCAGCCACCAGTGTCGGGCACTCCCGTCACCCTGGCCATCACCACCAGACTCTCCCACTGGGACTTCCCGTGGGATCATGATGGGCAGTTCTGACGTGGAGATGCTCAGCACGTGCAGAAGGGAAGAGAAAGGCACCTAGCTGCCTGAACTACATGCAGATGCTGAAACCAGGCTGAGTGAAGGTTCGGTGTTGCCCGCAGAACCTTTCACTATTGGGGTGCTGTGTCTTATACATCACCTCATCCGGTCTCCAGAGCCTCCTGCTGGTCTGGAAAGGGGAGTGAGCACCCACAGAGGAAGGGACTACAAATACAAGAAAGGAAAGATGTTGCCAACCATCTTCCCGGCACACCCCACTCATCACTCATAGATGAGAATAATGACCGTGTCCCAGAAGCCCAAGACGTGATTTCCTCCCTCCTGGTAAGGTGGGGGATGCTGGCTGCACCTAGTTTGGCAGGCCAGCATAGGCTCGGGACTGGTCATCCATGAGGTAGTGATAAAGCAGTGACTCAGAAGAGTGAGCCCTGACTCAGGAAGCAAAGATTTGGGTAGGAAAGCCAGCCATAGCACCAGTGAGCTGTGTGGCCCTTGCACAAGACGCTAAAGACGCTCCTTGCTCTGGGTCAGAGCAAGGCCAGGGCCATCATCATCAACTTGGTGCCTGCGCTTCTTGGTGAGATTTCCCAGAAGGAAGAGTTCTGAGCTAAGCCAGTGGTTATCTGGTCCTGCACATTGAGCTCAGCAAGACTGTTCTGGCAACGTGGCCAGGCCTTTAAGCGCAAGTACACGCGCTCTGCTTTTATCTACCACTAGAGGGCGACATACTTGCTCTGAGGTTGAAAAGAGGGAAGGCCCCATGGCGACCCATCTCCCCTCTCCAGCCTATCAGGTGGCAGTTTAACAAGCTGACACCCACTGGCTTACCAACCAGGCCAGCAGTGCACACCTCCAGAATAGGTTCAGCAGCCCCTGTCCCCCTGGGATGGGAGAGCCAGGCCAGCTAAGAAGCCTGAACTTCGAAGGCCCTATGGATACAAGGAGGGGGCAGCAGGCCGCCCCTCATTCAGCTCACAGCCAGATGGGAAGTGAGATAGCCCCTGCCCTTGGCCCCTGGCGCACAGAAGAACTGAGACCCGGCTCAACAGCTACTTCCCCTCAGCCCTGTGACCTCTCGCGTGCGTGCGGCTCAGAGGCTCATGGGTGGAAAGGTGGGTTTCGATTCTTCCTTTCTGGCAACCACCAAAGCAAAGCCCCTTTCTGGATCACAGGCCGGCCTCTACGCTCTCTAGGCCCCATCTGGGATGGACTGTCGTGAAGTACTGCCAGGTAAACCTGGAGAACTGGGTTAGCACCCCAGGCCCAGGTCCACCACACACAGATAGCCCACACAGCCTCGGAAGGTGGGGCTCCTGCTGCAAAATGGGGGAGATTTGGAGTGCAGTCGGTAGGGAGGTAAAGTGCCTCCTCCTTACCGAATGCAAACACAATGCCTAGGGGAACTCAGACTCCTCTAGATGAACTGGAGCGTCTACTGGGCATGATCTCCTACGTCAAGACTGTCCCCAGGCCGGGGTGCGAGCCCCAGTTATCCCAAATGAGGTCCTCTCCTCATTGGGGAATGGGGGAGGTCCTACTATCAGAGCTGCAACCAAGGCTCACTAAGGCTTGGTGTGCTTGCACAGGATCCAATTTCTAGGAAGGGGAACTGGAGGAGCTAGTTGTCATAGTGAAGTTCTGCCCCCCTCGCTTGCCCCCACACCTCCCTTGACCAGGACAAGCGTAGGGAGGGATCTCTGGCCATTTAATGCAGCCTCTACCTCAAGCCATTTTGGGCCCAGAAGGACACCTTCCTCTCTTGCTATCTCTTACCCAATGTTGCCCTCTCCTTGGGCCCCCTGCTCTCTCGTCCCCTTTCACACACACATACGCTCCCCACAAGGCTGCACAACTCCTGCCAGCTCTTTCACAACCAGCTTTCCCTATAAACTAGTCACAAGGCCTACACTTGGTGATCGTCTCTTCAGATCCCCGTGGGCCTCCAAGACCCAGGCTGCAGTTGCTTATCTAGCTCCTGGGCAGGAGAGAGGGAGGCACTGGGGGGAAGGAGACAGGCCTGAGGTGCAAGGGCCAGGGTAGAGGGACCGGACATCACCTGCAGAGGCCCCTGTGCTTGCAATGTGGGGGCAAGGTGGTCCCCACCCACTAGGTGCAGCCTGACCCTGGACTGTGGAATCCCACCGCACTGGAAGCTGCTTCCTCCCAGAGCAGCAGCTTTTACATGGTCAGGCTGTGCACCTCCAGGTGGTAGGGATTTTTTGTGACTCACTCATTCAACCTCAAGCTCAGATGGGGAAAGGATGGCGGTTAGTCCATCCTTTCTAGAGGCAGAAAATCGGGGAGGCGCTCGCCCTGCTCTGCCACCGCCTGCCCTGGTTTCCTTGGGCTGGAGTCCTTTCTCCTGTGCCTCCTACAGCCCTGCCCAAAGCGCGTGCAGGGCTCCAAAGGCTGTCTTCACGACTTCCTCTGCCTCCCCGCGGGCCTCTGTCCTCAGTCTCTGAATCCCAGGCTCCCCACTCTGGCCTCAAAGTTGGCAGCTACCCCAAGGATCTGGGCAAGAAGGCCAGGAATGGGGGATGGGATCCCCAGTTTTAGAGAATGAGTCTTTACAGAATCTGGGGAGCTGCCCATGCCACAGTAATTTCACCCTCCACCCCAACCAGAGACCAGAGAGGTGGAGTGGGTGGGCAGACCCCAAAAGACCTAACAGGCAGGAGACTCAGTGAAAGCAGGACTCTGGATCTCAGCAGCTGGCAGTGGGGGAGCAGAGGGCTGGGGTCAGCTGTGGAGGCCCCAGGAAGAAAGGACTGTTTGACCCCTCCCCGACAGTGAATCATGACAATGGCGAGGAAAGGGACAGCCAGACCTGGGAGACAAAATGACCACTCAGTAAGGGGCTGACCTCCAGAGCCCAGGCCAGACAGCAGGGGAAGGGAAGGATGCAAAAGAATGGGTGGTGTCTGAAAAGCGACAGGAACCCACAGGGCGCTGCAGAGCCCCCAGGCTACACAGAGGGGCACAGGCCAGACATGCCTGCCATGGGGCTGGGCTGGATCTGGAGGGGCAGAACTAAAGAAAACCAGTCAGAGGGACCCCAGGCCCTGGAATTAAGTGGGGACAGCCTGGAATCCCACATTCAGGGGGCCAGGCAGAGAAGGGGCCCTACTGGAGCTGAAGGAGGGCAGCCGTTCAAGTTCACTTGGCTGAGATGGGGGTGGGGGTGGTATTTTCACTATCAGAGCTGACTTCTTCCTGGTACATCATCTTTTTCTGATTTTCCTTTCCCTGCCCACTGTGAAAAGGCCGTGGGGGTCAGGCCACAACAGGGGGGGTTTGCAGACAAAGAAACTGGGGGTCAGAGAGGTTAGGCAGTCTATCCCGGGTCAACAAGGAGATACATAGCCAAGCCTGACCTTTTGACCGTGGGGGGGGCAGATACACTCTGTATCTGCACATCCACAGGAATAACATGTAGCAAGTTATTCAAAAAAGTTAACTCTTGGAACACCTGAACAACTTGCAGCTTGGAAACGAGCTGAACTCTTGCACTCGGCACAGGTGGCTCTTTACCTAATGCTGCAGACTGTGAAAATATGAACTCCTGAGGTCACTCCCCTGGACATGCATGTCCCAGGGTCTCTCCCGGGCCATCGCCAAGTAAAGAAGGGTAGAATCGGCCAAGGGCAAGTTTCTTGAGACAGTATGAAAGCAAATGGATCACCTGTAAGAACTACATGTCTGTCTGTTGATGGGGTCAGCAGGGGCACGCAAGCCACGCTACTGGTAAGTTTAAGGTAGCAAAGCCCCACGGGAAGCGAGAGCAGCGGAAGCCAGTGCTATGAAAGGCAGCCCCGCAGAAAGGCAGCCAGACCTACTCCCCTGCCGCCCATGGAGGCCGACTGTAAAAAGAACTCCTTTGGCCTCCCTGACCAGTTATCAGGACAGATGGCGTACTTATCTTGTCAGTGTTCCTTTAACCTGCGTTCGCCCCCACCCATTTCAGTTCCTCTTGGGTTTATCTCCAAGTCATCCTTTTCCTCAAAAGACTGAAGGTTTAAACACAACCAGAGAGCAGTATATACAATCTTCACAGAACACTTTAGACATCATAAAGAATATCTTAACAGGCACTATTTTTTTTCCCCCTCACTACACCTGTCCTCGTAAACTACTTAGAGCAGTTTAGCGGGAGAGAATATACCAGCTCAGATAAAATAAAGAAAAACACCCAGACAGTAGATGAGTCGGACCACCCCTCCCCTCGCCACCCACAGGGCCTCCCCAACAGCGCCCCCTCCCGGCGCCCGGCCTGCTCCTACCGGTGGCACACAGAGCAATAAAGGTCTGCGCGTGCTTGCGGATCAAAGGCAACTTCTCGTTGGGCTGGGGCAGTTTGCGAAGGATATGCTCAATGAAGTCGTGGGGTGTGACGGCCGCCAGGTTCCACTTCAACTTGCCCAGCACCACCAGCTCCCACTCCTGGGAAGGGAGGGAGGAGGGGAGAGTGTAAACCAAAGACTGACCAGGCTGGGACGTGGGGGCGGCTGGGGAGGGGGGTGCTGAAGGCTGGGATCCGCCCCATTTTAATGATGCTCATTAGGGCGCTGCTGGATGGTAAGGCGGGCCCATTTGTCAGAGAGCCCCTAAAGCTTTGAAGTTGTTGAACGGCTCTTCTTAGGCTTCCAGTGTCAGGCTCCACTGAAAATAATGAGAGCCCAGGTAGCGGGTGCCAAGATTCCACTTCGTTCTACTTCTTTTCCTCTCCAGCTCCCCCACCCCCACCCCAGCCTGCCTCCCTTGCGGTGTTGATTTCCCGCCCACCCAGAAAGCTGAACCCACAAAAAGATACTGCCAGGGTCACAGCGGCCCTTTGCTAGTGATTTATTGTGTACGTCTCTATCGCTGGATTAATAGTCTTTTTCCCGACCTCATGGAAAAATGATGCACACAGATAAAGCTCAAAATAAGGCTCCTTGGCCCGACTCCATGGCAACCAATTAGCTTGCTTGTAGTTGGCGCCAGAAAGTGCCATTTTTCTAGCTGCTGTTGAAACTGTCCCCTGGATACATCGCGCAGAAATCTTGGGGAAATGACAGCCACGGGGAGACCCTTTCACCTATGTGTTCACAGCCCTTTGTCATCAAGACTGAGGGCTGGGGTGGCCACCAGTGACCCCCGTATACAGTCGGATGTGATTCGGGTCAAAGCCTGGGCAGATCCCCTCCCTCTAAATGCTGATGACCCCTCACCCCCTCTTTTGCACCTCCCATGGTCAGCCCACCCAGTGAAAAACCTGGTTTCTCTCCCTTATTGAGGTACTTTGGAGGGAGTCGGAGCTGTACTCAACCGGAGGGAGGTCAGTCAAAAAGGAAACCTTAAAATATGTGGAATCCGAGGGAAAATAGGCTTTCTCATGTCACGTCATAAGAACGTGGCAGAGACCAGATTGTCCGTGCACCTCGCTGTCCCAGGGAACCTAAGAAGCCTGACCTCACTTGCCACCACAGGGCCCAGGTCCCCCTGGTCTGAGAGTGAGCAGTAAGGTGCAGTGTGGGGTGAGTTCCTCTGTCCTTGGGGGACTTAGTTTTCTCACTGGTAAAATCTGTAACTCTTCTAGAGCCTTCCTTCTGGGATAGACACTGGGGATGGGAAAGTAGTGAGTCTGTTTGGAGCTTGCGTGATCTGGAAAAATTGGGGTGTCCTTAAGAAAACTTCAGATCACCATTACACTGAAAGCAATGAGTCAGATGTAAGATTGTTTCCTGGTCCCTCATGAGAAAAACAAAGTAGTTTCCAAATCTAACATTTTCTTCTTGACAAGCTTTAAAATTGGCCTTTGGCTTTTGACAATAAGTTGGAGTAAAAAAGAATTTTCTAAGCGTCTTGAAATTCCAGCTCTTCCTTCTCAAAAGGGAATGTGAGTTTAAACCACTCTTTTGGTACCATTATTAAAGGGAGCAGATCGCCCAGAAGAAAGCACCTTTCTGGGCCTCCCGGACCAAACCAGAAGCAGCTGAAATCTGGCAGCGGTTCAAAGGTGAAGTCATTCATGCCTCTCTGTACATTCTCGCAAGTCCTCCCCCATCTTTGCACATGTCTGCCACTAGGTGGCAGCACAGCCCCAGAAAGGAAGGCCTCTCACAAAGAGCTCAGTTCTAGCAGCCAGTCTCAGCCCCTGGACTTTGTGCAGGCCTTGCCAGTAATGAGGGGGAGGAGGCGGGAAGAGAGGGGGCCCTTTTCTAAACAGGGCGGAGAAAGGTGTGCGGACCACTGAGGGTGGGCCTCGGCCTCGGAGCCGCTCTGCCATTCCAATGCTGCTACAACGTGGACATCTTAAGTGGGAAGCTGTGCAGGGAAAAAGAGTTAGATTGGGTGGGAAAAGCGTAGCTGGTGGGGAGGACAGTTAAGGCAGGACCCCTGTGCTGGAAGAGGCCAGCACCCCACAGGAACTAGACAAGCAAGCCTCAGATTCCTCCAATAAAGGGTAACACTTCACTTTGTGCCAAAGTCAATGAGCTGCTATTTTGTAAACAGCTACTCTGCAGGTATCTGGAGGTTTTGCAGATATATAAGGGGCTACCTTTGAGCTTGGGGTTCTAGGAGACATACACCACATGTTCCTATTATGTGAGAAGTCACACTATTTTCTCAGAATCCAGTGACTGGAGATTTTGAATTGAATTAATAAGAATGTGGCCCATGTGCACTTGCGGCCATAAAAGATCTTACCAATACTGACTCCATGGGGGTCTTCTTCATGGATGTCTGCTCTATGCTTAGCAGAGTGTAGAGCACACAGTAGGATCGCAGTGTCATATTAAAAGAGGTATCTCCCCTAAGTATGAGGATTCCAGTGCTGGAGTATTTTAGACTCTTAAGAATTTGTGTTGGGTGCAGTGGGTAGAACCCTAGAAGCCCAGAGCCAAGAGGGAAGAGCAAGGAAGGCGGCAAGGTCATTACCAGCAGCTCCTGGGGCTTGATGGAATTGTCGGTGTAAATGCACAGCTTCTCCGCAGTCAGGGGGATGGTCTCCTTGAGCTTGGAGGCCAGGAACATGCACACAGCACCCAGGAGCTGCAGATGGGTCTTTGGAGTGGGGACTCCAGCCAAGAAGCGGTCCAGGTAATTCATGGCCAAAGAGAAGACCTCCTCTTCACACTTCTGCTCCTCACAGACCTACATCGAGAGAGGGACAAAATTGGGGGTGGGGGGCGAGAGTAGAAAATAGTATCAGAAAAAGAGGGGAAAATGAAAAAAAAAAGGCATAATCTCTGGAAACAAATATTCAAAATTATCCGGTGGAGAAGAGCAGTAGGATAAATGACAAAAATAAAGATGAGGAAATGGGGCTAAATCTAAATAGATTATCCGTGTTTGGGTATTGCTCAGGTGCCTAAAAAAAGGGGGACAGAGTTAAAGTCCCAAACGAGGAGGCAGGGAGTGTCCCGAGAACGCTCTCGGGCGGCCGTAGCCGGCGACGCTCCCTTTGGCTGCCCGTTTCTTCGCTCACTCACTCACTCTTTTTTGGATTTCGTCATCTTTTCAAAAAATCAATAAAAATATTCTGGAGGCTCCTGGGGACTCCTTCTTGGGCCCATCCGAACCCCCAGACTCTGCTCTATCATTCCCGACAATTGGAAAAATTGTCCGGGGGGGTCCCTACGGCCCAAGCGCCGCTAACCCGAGGGTGGGTGGGGAGAGGTGGTGACGGGAGGGGGGGACAGAGGAGGAAGAGCGCCGCGGCTTAGGCGGCTGAAGTCGGAGCCGGGGGGGACCGGCTTCAAAAAATAATTAAAAATCGAGGAAATATCCTAGAAAAGCCGTTTTGACGTGAAAACCCCGAAGAGGATCCAGGCTTCCCGAAACGGGGGTTTCGGGTGCCAGAAAGGTCTGTAGCGCGACTCCCGGGGCTCTGAATCCCGAGGGGAAACTTGAAGGGGTGATCGCCACGGCGGGAGTGTCCGTCCGGCTGCGGCCCACAAGGGCAGAAACTGGGGGACGTGGTGACCAACTCGGGGAGAGACGAGGAGCAGGGAGTCGCTGGAGAGAGGCGCAGGGGATTCTGACCCCTTCTTTAGGGGTGCCCCAATATCCCCCCTCCCTACACACACCTCCCCCCCCACCCCACCCAAATCTCCGCACCGAGGAAAGTGGAAAGTCAAACTGTAAGTAACCTTCGTGAGGTGGGGGTCGCGGGGGAGGGCTCTATTAGAAGTGGGGTGGTTGGGATACTTGGGTGCGAGCGGAAACTGGAGACGTTTTCCAGCCTTTCCAACCCGAGTTTGCAAAGCAACATGGCGAAACCACGGCAGGTCCAGAGCTGTGCATACGTGGGCACACATGGCTTGCTCCGCAAAGATTGGGAGCGAGGGTACAGAGGTGGTTCTTTTGGGTTCCCCGAAAACACATGTTTCTTCATTGTGACTTCCGGGGCTCCTGAATTCCCCCTTTCTCTCGTCCCTCCCCCCTCTCCTTCCCCCTCCCCCTTTAAGTGCCAACGCGGAGTCGCAACCACATGCGGGGACTTGAGATTGGGGCGAATTTGCTCTGGCCTTTTGGAGGGTGCTGCTTTTTTGCTTGTCGCCCGATTTCACGCTCCTACACCCTTCTTCACCGCACGAAAGCAGTCGCGGCTTTGCAAAGGACAGGTCCGGATGGGGGTGGGAAGAGGCAGCCACATGCAGGCACACGCGCGCGGGATGCTCCCCACCCCCGCCCCAGGACAGTCTCTTTCCACCAAATTTCCCTCACCCTTTTCTTTCCCGGTCCCCCGGTTAATCATGCACCCTGCAAGGAACAGAAATGAGCCAGACGTCTCGCCAAAGGGCGCGGGGAAGTTTCGCACCCAGGAGCTGAGAGGCGGCTCAGAGGCTGCCCTCACCCAGTTTTAGGGTCCCTGCGTGGCGGGGCGGGGGAGGGGAGACTCCGGGTGGGGGCAGACGGAGCGTCTGTCTGCAGACCTACCTCCAGCATCCAGGTGGCCACCATCCTACGCATGTAGGGCTGGATGTCCTTTTGCACGCATTTGAAGTAGGAGCATTGGGGAAGGTAGCGCTCCTCGATGGTGAGCAAATTCTGCAAAACGCGGTCGTCGTGCAGCAGGTTGGAGTCCCGCACGGCCCTGCGCACCGGGTCGACCTCGCAGCACAGCAGCTCCATGGCCAGCCGGGTGCCCACTCGCTCCCCTACTTTCTCCGGGCTGTAAAAGTTTTTTTTTTTTTTTTTTGGAGGGGGGAGGGGAGAGGGTTCCCCTTACCTCCTTCCTTTGGCTAATTAGGGGGTTTGGGGGAAGAGTTTAAGGACAGAGAGAGAAGTTGGGGGAAAAGAGAGGAAAGGGATGGGCGGTGGGAGAGAAGAGCCTCAGGGGCTGCTAACTCTGCCTGCCCTCCCCTTCAAACTTGTCCAGCTCTCTCCAACTCGCTCTTCTCTCTGCTCTCCGAAGCAGTGACGCAAACTGGCTGGGCAGTTAGTTCTCCTCCCTCTAGCCTCGCTCCCCTCTTTGGTTCCGCCTCCTCTTTCCTTTCCTTCCCCTCCCCTCTCCTCCCTCCCCTCCTTTCAATCTCTCCCTCCTTTCCCCTCTTGTTATTAAGGAGAACAGCAGCTGGCCCGAANCAAACGCGGTCCCCCGTCCCCCCCCCCCCCCAGCTCTCCGAGGCCCTTTCCCTCAATCCAGCCCCGCATGCCAGGGGCCCCGATAGGGGAGCCCACAAAAAAAAAAAAAAAAACACCGATTTCTATTTATTCCCTCTAATCTCGCACATTCTGTATGTGTATCGCTCCAAGATATCTCCCCCCACACACACAAACGCACACTTTGGCTTCCACAAAACTGATGCTGAAGTTCCTGCCCATGTATTTTAATAGATTCAGAAATGACAGAAATGACGGATGGGGTGAGCTCAGACAATTTGGAAACAAATCCCTTAAGTGAAAAATAATCAGGGCGATCTCAGAAAATAGCAACCTCACATACTCAGTGATAAAGATTCTGTCTCTGAAATTTGTTTCCGATCATTCAGAAGTTGTTTCAAAAACCCCTTTAAAGGGACCAGAACAACGTCACCCCCATTCTCCTTGTCCCCTGCAGATGTGTGGAGAGGAAGAAGAGGAAGGGGTGGGTGTCAGGAGGGGAGGAAGGGGGAGGCTCCCCGACGTGATAGAATGTGACCCAGGAGTAGAAACCAACCTATTCTTGGGGGCGCCATTGGGAGACGCAGTGAGGCGCCCAGCGCTGCCGCAGGACGGGGGAAGGGCTACCAGCGGTTCCTTCGCGGCCAGCGGCCACGCAGGAAAAACCCGCTTCCTCGCTCTTGCATCTGCGACAAGCGGCCGAGGTGTCTGCTCAGAACGTGGCCACACAGATACAGCTTTCTAGGAAATAGCCGGGGAGGGGGTAGGGGGAAGGGGCAAAGGAAGGTTTTGGTTTGGCTCCCCTTCGCTCTTCCTGCGCAAACTACACCACCCCTTCCTTCCCTCCGAGACTCAAGACTTCCATCCTTGGTCCTTCGGCTGCATCGTCGTGGACTCCTGGGGCACGCCTCACTAGCCAGCCTGCGCTTTCTCCCCCGCAGCGGGAGTGCGGTGGAGACGCTGCCCTCGCTGTCGGTTCTGACATGTGCTCGGATTCCTCCTCGGGTCAAGGTTGCCTTTACAGGGGATATGGTGATGTTTCCTCACCTCCTTCCTCCCGCCACCCCCCACCCTGCCGATTAGTGCGATTTCACTTTGAGAGGAAGGGGCGCGAGCCCAGAGCCCCCAGTGTGTTGACCGAACTGCCACGTGCAGCAAGCATGGCGTGGGTCGCGGCTCTCGGGACACTCGGAGGTCGAGCGAGTCCCTCCTTCATTCAGTCAGGGGGCCCGAACCCGGGAGCCTTAAGTTAGAGGGTATGTGGGGGGGGGCGACGAGAGAGTAGCGCTGTTCACTGGGTTCCCAGCAATGGGAGGGGGGGGTGGAAAGAGAAGGCGGGTAGTGAATAAAACCAGAGGTGCAAGCGATTAACTCAGGCAGGGCCAGCCCCTTTAAACGAGGGTGGGGCGGAAGGGGTGGGGGGGTGAGGGATATCGCTTTAAAAGGGTGAGTAAGAGGAGTTTGGGGCGCCGTCTCCCCTCCCTCTATTTGCATAGCCAATAGCTCTGAGGCTCCTGCTACTGCGCGCTGATTGTTACCGGGCAGATTACTTTTTTTTTTTTTTTTTTAAATAGGACTCGTTCCCCGCTACATCAAAAGGAAGCCAAGGGAGGAGGAGGGAGAGCGGGGACTGGGCTGGCGAAGGCTGGGGAGCGGCCGGGGCGCCTCCAACTTTATCTATAGCCGCGGGAATTAGTATCCAATCTACTGTATGTAAAGAAAGGGGAGGGAAGGGGGCGGGCAAGGAAAATGTCTAATTGCTGTGGAAGCCATTAGCTTTCGGCAGGAAAAAAGCTGAAACCCCAAGTTGCAAACTCAAAATGAAACAGTTCCGCACAGCCGATGACTGCGGAGTGGTGTCACCCATCACACTCATCTATTGATTTTAGTGAACTTGAACTTCCTGGCTCAAGCTTTTGAGTCACTCGGGATACATACTTCACTTATATTTTAAGACTCCATAAAGGAATTACTCAGACTTCAACTCAGCCACCTTAGAGCGGATCAAAGAAAACTGAGGAATGGGGGCCTGGGGGAGACAGTAGGGGCGACAGGGGTATTTTTAAAATATAAATCTATCCCGACAAGCAAGGACAGAAGCCGGAGAGGGCTTCCAGCCTCTGACATCACTTGATAACCACCCGAGCACGATCTTTCTGCATCTCCCTGCAGGGAAAGCATCCAGAGCTCTGGTCTCCGGCTGTGGGAAAGGGGGGGGGGGGGTGGGCGTCGGGGAGGAGGCGGGGGTCGTCCTACAGGCCTCGCCCACCCCGGGTTGGAAGCCTGGGTGGCGGGTCCTCAAGTCTGCACTGAGCCGCTGGCCCTCGCGTCTCCTTCCCTCTCCCCTGCTGGCACCCCCTGTCTCGCTTTACGGTGAAATTCTTGGGGGGGGTGGCCCGCGAAGGGGAGGGGGTGCACAGGTTGGGGGAGGATACCCCTCTCTCCCTGCCATGTGCTTCATTCACTGGGACCCCCGAAATCGGAAGCTTCCCGCGTAGCCGGCTCGCCCCTTTTAGTTCCCCCATTCACTTCCCCTTCCTATTACCGACTGTCCGAACATTAACTTGGTATCCAGCCCGTCCCCGCGTCGTTCTTCAGCCTCCGACACGCAGGGTGGAGCGTGAGTGGGCGCGGAGGTTGGCAGGAACGTCTTGGGGAGGCTTGGGCTGGAGTTTTCCCTCTTGGTGACCAGTCCGACCGTGTGTTGAAGCCTTGATTTTGCTTGTTCAAAAGCGCTCCGCCTAGCACGCGGGAAAAGACACGTTGCCTTCTGGGCAAACGTGCGCATTTTCTTTGAATGTGGACTTAGGTTTAGGGAAAAAGCCTAAGCCCCAGTGCTTTTAAGTTAAAGCTGGTCACGCTGGAAGGGGAAAAAAAATAAAAGTTGGTTCCTCCTTATCCCTTTTTCACCCTTAAGGGAAAAATATGTTTTATTTATTACATATACACACATATATCTATATCCTGTCCTTTGTCGGATCAGTAGTAAACTTTAGTAAAGGCAAGTTTTATTGGATTTTTATTCACTCCCTTGTCAGCTCCCCACCCCCTACTCCTCTGGTTTTGGAGTTTCGGTTGGAAAGTGTACAAAACCCTGTAGGTGTAGGGTGCAGCCGGGTGTTGGGTGTTTATAGGCATATTTCTGCAGAAACCTGCAAGGCTAAGCACACAAGCTCCTCGCTCACCTGGCGTATGCCTGACCGCCAGGTGATCGCGCTATCTGCTCAGAGATTCTGGAGCCACAGGAGTTCAAGCCCTATTGCCTCTGCTAACCCGCTATCAAACAGGGTGGGGGGAGGGGAGTGAATTCAGACTCCAGGAGGAGCGCCATCGCCCTTTCCCGAACTCACCTCCCCCAAATTAGAGCTACGTTTGTTCCTCCATTGAGGAATGGACCGTCGGGTTATCAAAATCCAAAACCCGACATTTTAAAAAAATGGATGGTGAGGGGTGCCTGTCTTGGTTTCGGGCTCTCGGAGGAACCGGGAAGGCACTACAGGAGGTACAGAAAGAAAAAAAAAAAAAAAAAAGAACTAGGCGGTAAAAGGATGGGAGTGAACGCAAATGAGAAAAATGTGCGGAGGGAAAGGTCGGGGACTGGAGAGCTCGGGGGCACGGTGGGGAAGAGCCGTCGCGAGAGCCCCAAAGCCTGAGCAGTGCGATTTCAGGTGTGAATCGTCTTCCGGAGCCCAAGCCCAGCCTGACGCGCCCTGGGGTGCTGGGGATCCAGCGCGGGCAGAGTCGGCTGGCCTGGGTGTTCCAACTGCCCTTTCGGTGTGTTTCGGCTTGGACCGGGGCTGGGCTCCTGAAGCAGCAGATGCGATAGGCGTGGGTTAGCCAGGCCAGCGCCTGCCGTCTGTTCACCCACCTCGCATCTCACTCCCCCCACCCAACCCCCTTGGAAAAGAAATAAAAAAATAAAAAGACCCGAACTTCCCCCTCTTCCTGTCTGATTCAGCTGCAGGACACGCCTCACGCGGCCGAAAATAACTCTGGAAATGCATTCGCTTTATAAAAGTGCATTTGCCTATAAGATTTGGGGAGGGGGCGTCTGGCTCGAGGCGTCGGCGGAGCCCGGCCTCCGGGGAGGAAAAGGAACCCGCCAGCTCGGGCCTCTCCCTCCCCCCAGGCGCCCCAGGGAGGGGGCTCCCGGGCAGCGGAATCGCGCCTCAGCTCGGGGAGCCACCACGCGGCTTTTTCGCGGAATTTTGACGTCACCCACACGTGGGGGAAGGGGCTGGGAGAGGAGAGGAAGCGGCGGGGGAGGGGGCCGGCGGGCGGGAGCGGCGGCGGCGTGTCCGGCTCTGCGCGGTGGGCGCACGAGTCGCGGGCTGCGGGCGGTCGCGCCGTCGGGCTCGCGGGCTGCAGGAGGCGGTGCACGCGTGCCCGGGAGCCGCCGTGGCGACCCTCCACCCGGACCCTCCTCCTTCCCCCCATCCCGCCATCTTCCACCCCCGCGCAGTTTATTTTTTCACTTTGAAATCGGGCGCCACACTCAGCTCCGGAAAAAGCGCACTTCTTTGGCTCGTGGTCCAATTCCGCCAATATCGGCATCAGATCAGATTGAATATCGCGATTGCGGGTCGCGACTCCCCGCGGCTCAGCGCTCTACTTGCTCTCTCTCTGGTGCGGGAGAGGTGCACGTGTTTTCCTGTTCCTGGGGGGATGCGTTCTGCATTTACTTTTACACCAGGAGTTTTCACACGCGACATTTTCGTCCCCGCCCTCGATGCAGTGCTATTTAAATCCCAGCTGAGGTGGTGGATGTTCTGGTAATCAGTTTTGAAAGGTGGCTCCCGAAGATAGTTGAGAGCAACATTGGACCGATTTTGTATGCAAATTCCCCTGCAATGCATCTGTCAAAAAGAGTCCCAGGAATAGATGGGCTGAAGTGTTGGGCGACTTGACTCCTTCTCTGTAGATACCCATGGAGCATCTGTGCTCATGAAGAACCTTCCAGAATGCAATGGCGGAAAACTCCAACTGCCCAGTGAGCCCACGCACCTTCATTTCCCCTCAATTTTAGTAAAGACTTAGTGCTCTTTCAATCTGGGGGGCTTTCTAAAATGTGTCATTTTTTAAACCCCATTCTGAGATTATACTGAAAATTACAAGGAGCTCAAGTGGGCGTGTTTGGAAGAAAAATAGTAAATAGAAACTTTTTGCCTGAAAGAGGTAGAGATTTGCAGGAATCAGAAGCGAAAAGCAAGGGACTTTGAAAATGTGGATTTGGGGTGGAATTACTTTCCAATAGAATTGTTTCAAAGGAAAAGAAGAAGCGTTTTATTTCAATCAGATAGGAAATATAGAAATGTTCGTTCTTTAAGATGAGAGAGTTTGGTTATGAGCAATACTTTCTTCCTTTGTTTAAACACATTCCTTCTATTTTTTACTTAATATTTCTTTCTTTTTCGTTTATGGGGTGCTGATTTGACTTATGAAACTTTGTTTTGTTTCTTCTGAGGAAAAGATGAGTTAAAATTAATGAAAATGTCAGTACTTGGTATAGAAACAGCCTCAGTGACCTGTGTGTGGATAGTTGCTTTATGGTGTCTGATTTGATGGACCCTGAGTTTGTGTGTACAAAGGTAGAGAAATAGAATAAATTATTGGTGGGGGAGAAGGACAGAGCCAAAGGAAGTGATTAAAAAACCAAAAGGAGACAGATGTCCTTTAAATTTTGCTTTAAATTAATTTCAGATATTTAAGTTTGTTGGAGAGCAAGTTAAACACTTTATAGATCTGAATTTGAAGTAAAATGTCAAGAATACCCTCCCCAGAAAATTTTTTTGAGCATTAGTCATTTTTACTTGTTTTTTAAACACTTGCATTTTGTCCAAGTTCAAATATTCATTCTCCTTTAAAATATCCAGTTTCTCAGTGTGATTAAATATTCTTTCGATATCATGGTTTTATTTCAGCCATGTGTCAGTACAACCAAATTAAAACAATATAAAGGATTTCTAATAAATATTTCTTATTTTATATTTTATTTTCAATTCAAATGCAAGGATTGCCAGCATCTGTTAGTCCAATTTATAACAGAATTCTACAACATGCTGAATTCATATTCTCCAAACTTTAAAAAAAACAATTAATAAAAACCGGACAAAGAGTTTTCCTGTTGAGGCTTTTTTTTTTTCCTTGATGGCAAATTTCAGTGAGCATTGAAAATATTTCTAAAATTATTTTCTTGGTGGTCTTTGTAAAAGGAATGAATTTCGAAATGTGAAATAGGTTGTTTCTAAAGTTTTATAATTTTAAAGTGTGCATCTCTGGAGACATACATTATTTCTATTTTAGGACTGACCTGAAAGCAGGCAGTTTGTGTGTGCTAGACAATCTCAGCTAGGTTGTGAATTTAGACTTTTAGGAAGAATGCATTTCCTCTTTGCTTAGCCTTAAGTAAGGGCATCTGCTCTACCATGAACTTGAAACAAAGTCTGTCTATGCATTATGTAAACAAGTCAGAAAAAGCACAAATCCAGAGCAGAGGAGTTTATGTAGAAGGTGAAATCAGAGCAGAAAATACTAATTTATTTCTTCTGTTAGCTATCTCAAACTTTCATTGTGGTCCATTAGCTATCAACCAAATGTCTTTCTTTGTGATCTACAGGACTGAATTCCTTCAACTCCTATTCTATGGTGATGATGATGGTAATGATGGTGATAATTCCTCTGTATCCTTTGGATGATTATGTTGTAGACTTCCACTTGATCTTTTCACACTTGTCATCAATTTTTTAAAAAATATTAATTTAATATTAAAGTAAGGTTTCTTTCCTGGGAAGTACCACCAAAAGCATTAAGCTTCACATTTTAAAAAATAAAAAGTCACCAAAAGTTAGTATGCCGATTGGTTAGGGGAAGAGCAAAAAAAAAAACAAAACAAAACAAAATACAGGATTTTAAAAGGAATATGGAAACCCCTCTGCCTTCCAAATCCTGTCGTTCATCGAACCCACATATGTTTCCGTTTTTGAAAGTAGCAAGTTGGTCCGATAAATGCAAATCCAGGACCAAAAGAAATGATGTCACAGAAGATGTCCTCAGCCAAATGGTTTGGGTTAGTTTGCATAAGGTTTCAGATGAAATGTGTTACATCTGGCATCCCAGAGTCACTGATTATTTCAGGATCAGGAAACGTTATTTTCAAAAATTATATCTATATATGTTGAGAGAGGGGATTCTAAATCATGGATTAGATCTGTGCAGGCCCTTTTGTGTGGGTCTTCCTAAAATTACTTACATTTAGGAAATTTAATTGTATCAAGTAGCACACATGCGATCTCTATTGTGTGAGTCCAAGAAATAGCAAGTTTTTCTACTCCCTAACTTCTGAATACATATTCTTCTAATGTTTCTCTTTAAATAAATGTAATATCTAATTAAAAATTTCCCTCACAGAATATTGAATAAGGCTCAAATTTACTTGCCTTTCTACAGAAAAGGGTTCGTGTAATTACTCTTTGTAGGGTAATTACCAGCAATTTCATGTCATCTAGCAAATGATTTAAGTGAGTCAGTAATGGAACTCTAGTGAAATTTGCTACACTTGGGATGAAAACCATACTTGCCTCAAGAAATCAAAGTCTGACCTTCCATGTTAGACACTTAAGACTTTACCTAGGCTGCTCTCTATGTTTCATTGAGTGGAAAGCTTTCAGATTTAGAAAAACCTTACTCTCTACCATAGATTGCATGTTATCCTGCTTGCAAACAGGGATGGACTGTAGATCCTTGTGACATTTTGGCCGGTCATAGAATATGCCTTCGGTGTCTGGGAGTCTGTGATTGAAATTCTATATAGTATTCATCAAGGTTATTCATGCTGAGCGATCGCATATGTGTTAAACTGATAACATCACAGGTCTGTGCAACGATACATCAGAGCATGTTGGGGACATGTATCAGATTTGTAAGGTAGAATTTAAAAGGTTTTCATGGAGGAGTTGAATATGCTAAGATTTCTATACTTTGGCAAATACCTTTAGCTTTTGGAACTTAGTCACTCTTTTTTTTTTTGATAAAAACTAAATCCTTACAATGTGTCAAACAGTGTGCCAGGTATTGGAGGAGGCAGTGGACAGACAGTGAATATTTTGGAAAGCAGGCAGTCAGGAAGGAAAAAAAAGTGAAATAATACAGTCCCTGCCCCTGAGAAGTAGCATATTGTCTGGTGATTAATCACAGGAAAGAATTAAAGTCCCCTCAGTAACACTTTAAAAAAATTAACCATAGAACAAAAGGCTTCCCATGCAATACCATGTTTTAGTTATCTTACACCATCTACCTAAAACCAGGGACTGGACTTTTCTCTTTATAAGTCTAGTCATATAATTATTACTTGAGCTGCATAGTGGTTATTGGTTGTTTTTTCTTTAAAGCAGGGTCTTAAGTTATTCTTAAATTATGTTCTTAATTTGTTTATAATCTGTTGGAACTCGTTAATTGCATGTCTGGGTCATACAGTTGGGGGTTGATTAGTCCTTTGAAATTAGCCAAAGATGAGCAGCCTTCTCCATCCACAGAGCTGATAGCATGGAGTAGCTGTCGTTCCCGAGAACATCTGTTTCTGGTCTGAATGAGCCCTCCCTGAGTCTCACAGGGTATTGATTAGAATCTCTCTCCTTTGCTTAGGGAAGCTGATGTCTGAGTAGCTCATTTGTTTGTCCCAGATCACGCAGACATTGACAGAGTAGAATACAGACCTTTGAGCATGAGCCTGGATGTCTCCTGAAATCGATGCCGAACATCTTGTCCTTGTCACCAGTATCATGCTGGTGAAATGCCAGGCTAGACCTCAGATTACTGGCCTTCCACCTCCTGTTCTGCCCCCAGCCAGCACTGTGACCTAGGGACAGCTTGACGTTTTCATTTCTGAAGTTTCTCTTCTACAAAGTCAGCTAGTTATAGAAAATGAGCAGTTAGGTCCCTTTCAACCCTAATTTCTAAAATTTCCATGGCTTTATCATCGTTGTCATTGTCATCATCGTCGTCGGCATCATCATCAAAACAGCTAATAGCATCTTTTATATGTTTTAGGTTTTGTGTAACAATTCTTAAATTGTAGATGCAGGTATATTCGCATTACCTCAATATCTGGGAGATATAAGCCCATCGCTAATTGGAATCTTTGAAATTTAATTCTTCATATAGGTGAGAACTTAATACCTATTGTCAGCTGATGGCAAGTGCTGTTTACTTTATCTGAAATCAATAGACTAGGATGCTAGCCTGTTCCTGAATATCTGCGGAGAAGCCCCCACTATAGGTTAAACTAACCTGATCTTTTTCCTGCAACACAAAGATAGCTCCCATTAGAGCACATAGAGACACAAAGCTTTGAGTGACCCCTGACTTGCAGTTGATCTATAGATGACTAAGTGACAGCTCAGAGCCTTGTGGACTCTTTGAGTGAGGCTCATTCTGAGTTCCATGCAGCTCCTTTGGGGAGAAAGGAATAAAACAAATTTTCCAGAGTTGCAATCTTGAAATGAGACCTCCCTCTTTGCTTTTGGGCATCTTAGCATATCCAATATCTAGGAACAAGCAAGTCAAGCTTTCTGCTGCTTTTTATTGCTCTGACTGTCTAAGAAACTTCATTCATCAGGGCTCTTTGCACTCCAGTAAAATTCACTTCGATGTAAATTATTTACTGGACAAAAGTGCACTTGTTAGCATGGTTCCTTCTTAAAGTGTAGCCACTGAGAGAGAGAAACTTGTAATTAAGAAATTACATTTGGGCTTGTTTTTGGTCAGTGATGTGTGTATGTATATATATGTATATATTTTGTAGAAAACAATGGGTAGTATATGGGTCATGGAGAGAACACTGGACTTGGGGTTGGGGACTGCAGGCAAGACTTGTATGAGATAACAACATTTTAGGGTTGTAGGGGAACTCCATGGGTCTCCCAGTATATACCTCCATCTATCATGAAAGAAACCCCTTTAGAGCATCCCTGGCACATAGCAGATGCCTCTGCTCAAACATTTCTATGGATGAGGAACCTTACATGTCCTGTAAGGTAAACCCATTACCCATTCAGTCTAAGTGCTTTCTTGGGCTGAACACAATCATCAGCAGTACCAATTTCACTACACTCTAAGCATCTACTTATTAGTGGTAGGCCTTGAGCTAGCTCCTCTCCATAATAGGGTTTTCTCAAGACCCACATACCACTGGGATCCTGAAGGACAGATAGGTTCTATCACTTACTGAAGGTCACACAGTTAAGGGCCAGAAACTTCCTGCTTTCTGGAATGGAGATGTATGCATCCCAAAAGTACACATTATAGAGGTTCCAGAATAGAGGGTGGAGAGAAAGAAGCAGAAAAAAAGCTGAAGAAGTAATGGCTAAAAATGCCATGAATTTTAAACATTAATCTATGCATTCAAGAAATTCAGCTAACTCTAAGTAGAATAAACTCAAGGATAGTTATACCTACAAATGTCATAGGAAAACTTTCAAGAGATAAAGAAAAAATCTTGACAACAGCCAAATAAAACAACTCATCATTTACAAGGGGTTGTCAATAAATCTAGCAGCTGACTTCTCATCAGAAACTATGGAGGACAGAAGTCAGTGGCATGACATGTTCAAAGTGCTGGAAGAAAAAGTCTATCAACCATGAATTCTATATTTGGCAAAATTATCCTTCAAAAATAAAGGAACAACCAGCACATTTCCAGATAAACAAAACCAGAGAGTTTGTCACTAGTAGAGCTTCTCTACAGGAAATACTAAAGGGGGTTCTTTTTAAAAAAAAAAATTATTTATGCATACAAGAGCTGGGGTACAGGCCAGAGTCCAGGGAGGTGAGAGGATTCACCAGAGACAGAGCAGGGAGCAGAACAGGCAGACTGACTGAAACACAGTGCTGAGGGGAGCAGTGGGCAAGGCAAGAGAGGTCTGCTGTGCCAAGTTGGTCCCCTCCCTGGCCGGCGGCAGGGATCAAACTTGTGCTGCAGTGGCTGCGGTTTGCTTCATAGTGCATTGTTTAACCCACTGCACCACCAGGGAGGCCCTAAAGGGGGTTCTTTTGATTTCAGTGAAAGAACCTTAAACAGTAACTCAGATCCACACAGATAAATTAAACACTGGTAAATGTAACTCCATCTAGGTAAATATAAAAGATAATATGAATAAATTTTCTTCCTTTTGAATGAAAAGTCAATTCAAAAAGCAATAATTATGAAACTTGATAGGCTTATAAAATAAAAATATGCTATCATATGACAATAATTGTACAAAGAAGTGACAGGAAATAGTGATGTATTGAAGTAAATTTTTTGTGTATTATTGCTATTAAGTTGGTACGAATCAAAGCTATTTTTTTCAATAAAGATGTTTCTTTTAATCTGTGGGATACCCACTAAGAAAATAACTTTTTTTTAAAAAAAGGAAATAAGGCAACAGAGAGTTTAAATGACACAGTAATGCTATTTAACATAGAAGATGTTAATGGTAAATAAAAGGAAAAAAGACTTAATACATATAAGAAGAACAAAATGGCAACCATACATTCTACCTTATCACTAATCACATTAAATTGGACTAAACAGTCCAATTAAAAGGAAGTGATTGACAGAATAAAGAAAATACAATGCTGTTTACAAGAGACAAACTGTAAATTGAAAGACAAATAAGCTTAATACAAAAGGGTGGAAATAGATATATACCATATAAACATTAAGCAAAGGAGAACTGAAGTGACGATAATATTACTGAACAAAATTAACTTTAATACAAAAATTGTTACTAAACACAAAAGTACAATTTATAATACTAAAATGGTCAATCCATCCCAAAGTCTTGACAACTATAAATATGTACACCTAATAAAGTTGCCCTTAAAGTTTATGAAAAATTTCTGGTTTGTGCTGAGCAGAAATGTGTCTCCCTTTGTTTTTACTCCTTGATCTTACTTCTGTCTTCTATAGGCTCACACAAAGTTTAACCCTATGTGACTAGAGAGCTTTTTAAGTATTTGAAATAATTCACATGTTCTTCTAATTTTTTTATGTGACCTTTTCAATTATGTACTCTTATTAAGAGAGGAAGCTCCTTTCATAGAAAATAGAATTTCAGAGTTGGATAGAAGCAGATTATTTTTCTCAGATCTCTGATTTTATTTTGTTTTGCTCAGCTCTCAGATTATTTTGCTCAGATCTCTGAGATCTCTCATCTCAGGGTCCAAGCTGATTAGATCCTTGAGCTGGTTAAAGGCAGACCTTTAATAGTCTTCTAATCTAAACTCCTTGTTCAGTACTCAATCCAACATTCTCTTTCTATGATAGTTTCCTTAAGTTTGGATAATAAGGGGCTTGTTGGCTTTGGGTACGAAAGTCTTCTTTTTCCCCTTCTTTCAGTGGTATCGAGCATCCTTCATCTCAAATTTATCACAGACGAAAAAAGTAAGAGTAGTGGGCAGAACTATACTAGGCATTTAAAATCACGGATTCTCGTATTTTTTCTGGTCACTAATCAACTTCTGAGACCTTGGATAAGTCACTTCAAGACTAAGAAGAACTAATGTCTATTGAGCACCTATGGTTTACTACTGTGTTGGTTCCTTTACGACATACGCCTCTTTATGTGTTTTTTAATCTGTGAAGTAATGAGATCGTGTTACATGTTTGCTATTGTCCCATTCAGTTCCAGAATTGGGTGATTGTAAGAAGCTTTCCTTATTAGGATATTACAGCTCCTGAGGCTTCATCTTTATCCCCCTCTTCCCTCTTTCCTAGCTGAAAGTTAGGAAAAGCTTGTCCTGCAGTTCTCCAGAGTGGTAGTTTTTTACTCTCTACCCTCCCAAGACTTTCCACTTTCTCTAAGACTTGAGACTTGACGTTTGCTGTCCCTTTCAGGGTTTCCTAGATTGCATTCAGTGCCCTCTTCTCTCTTTAGACTCTCCTGTGGCTCTTGGATTAGCTCTGATGGCTTCTTATTTCACCAGTGGACTCTGAGAAGTTACAGAACTCAGCCTATATGCAAGTGGCACATTTGGCAGTCCGCTGACCCCACTGCCTTTCTTATTTCTGCTGTCATGATTCCTGTCTATGAAAGTTCATTTGATCTAATTTTCCCACCCTTACTTAAGCCCTAGCTCAAGTCCTGCTGTTTCCAGCATCACCTCAGCTTGGCCAAGTGCTCTTTCCTCTCAAGCCATCCAGTAAGTGTTATGCGCCCTACCTATCAGACACCACCTCGGGACTTATGCTTTAGGTCAGAGTTTGAATTCTAGCTGTCCTACTTATTATCTGTGCAAGCTCAGAGAATTTGCTTAAGCTCTCTGAGCCACGATTTCCTCAACTACAACCTCGAGATGCTCGAGATGCTAGTAGCACTTATGTTGTAGGTGGTTGTGAGAATAAACATGAGGATAAATGTGTAGAGGCAAGTAGCACAGTGCTGACACATGAAAGAAGCTCTCAATAAATTCACTCCATCGCCAGATCTAGGGGTGGGTCCTGACTGGCCCAAGCGGATCAACACCATCCCACCCATCTTGTAGAGTGATTGAGTAAGAGTTGGGTACATGAACTTGACCTCTGGAATTTTCCATTGCATGAGTCAATTAAAAATTTTGGTACTGAAGCTACTTGGTTAGCATTTGCAAAGAATAATATTTTTATTGATAGGCTATATTATTATTATTAACTTCCCATTTATGTGGGACCCTTTGCCATTAGTTTGTAACGTCCTAGAGAACAAAAACCCTTTGTCATTGATTGTATTGATTATATTGTCCCAGGGGACAACAACTAGCTTACTATGCTGTTTTTGCTGTGCCACCCAGTCCAGTTCTGTGACGGAGCAGTCTCATTCACCTGTACTGCGGTGCGCATCTCCCCTGGGATCTAGGAGCTTTGAGCATCTTTGAGGCAGAAAGAAAAAGGGACCAGAGTCCCAGGAAGGTGATTCCCTGCTATTCTTCATCCTCCTGCTGATTTATAATAATAGGAAAGTAAAATACCGCATCGATTAGCTCAGCCTGGCTGAGCAGTAGGCATTGCAAACACAAGATCATCTTTTCTGCTGTCTGTTACTAGTAGCTCCCGTGATTATGCCCTGGGCTCAGAGGAGAAACTGATGTTTAGAGAGTTGACATCATTTGTGTGGGTCACACTGCTTCTACAGGTCACCATGTAGGATCTTGCCCTCAAATCACTATATCTGTGTCTTTAAATTTTCATTCCACTTGACAGAAAGTGAAACTAGAGATCTTAGACAATGCAATTTGGGTGTGGCTTACACAAGACAGATGAGGTAGAGCTCTCTCATTATACATCTAGAGATTGTTCAATAAATGTGCATTACTTCACAAAAATGTTTAAGATGTTAGGACTCGATTTGTAATGATTTCTCACTTTCCCCAGCCTTTTCAGATTACCCACCACCTTCCTAATCACATTGGGAAGATCTTTGTTTTTCTTTTCTGAATAAAAGTTTCAAAACCAAAAGAGGATCATGCCAAACATATTGTTCTGTATTTTGTTGTTGTTATTTTTCAGTTAATAATTATCTCTCGAGTGCCTCCATGGTGGTGCAAGGGATTAAGTCTCAGCACTGTGAATGAAGCTATCTGCAGCCACTGCAGCACGAGTTCAATCCCCAGTCAGGGAGCTGACCCGGGTGGCGCAGCTGACCTCTCCTGCCTCACCTGCTGCTCTCCTCAGCAGTGTATTTCAGTAGATCCACCTGTTCTGCTCTCCACTGTCTCTGGTGAATCCTCTCACCCCCACACCTCTGGGTATGCTACCCCAGCTCTTGTATAAATAAACAAACAAACAAATAAATCTTTAAAAAATAATCTCTTCAATAGATTCTTTGTCCATATATAGAGATCCACTTCATTCATTGTGAGGGCAGAATACTTTCAACTGTAAGAATGTATCAAATTTTAACCACTTCCTACAGTTAATGTGCATGTGGATGCCCCTACCACCGCTTTATTTTTTGCTTTACAAATAATATCCCTCAATATTGTACTTTAATTCTTGTACATTTAAGTGTCCATGGGAGATGCGTCTAAAGACTTGATTCTATGAATTAAGTGGACCAAAATAGAAAATGAACATTTGATGTCCTTATCATCACAACCTTACAGTCTACTGAGGAACAAACCAATTTACATACAACTGTACTCTAATATGAGAGGGGGGGGGGTCATGCTATGGGAATGCAGGAAGCCAGAGCCAGAATGCTGAATGATGACTGAAAAGACTGCCTGGAGGAGGTGGCACCTGTGTCTGACTCAGCAAATAAGAAGAGATGTTCGGTCTGCTTATTTTTCTATCACTACCTGGTTATTGTTTGTTATTGGACTGGATTCTTTGTTAGCCCATTTGGAGAGATGGAAGCAAAGGATGCTTTGGAGAAAGGATTCAAAGCCCAAGAACAACAGTGGTCAGAGGACCAAGAACACTTTGGTGTGGCTGGAGCGTGGGTCTCTTCAGAAGAGTGAGGGGTAGACAGATGTCAGGGGTTTGGATAAAAATCATCCAGGGGGAACTTAGTTTTGCCAGGAAAAGAGCTTTTCTTCTCAGTTGATGAAGTTTAGGTAGAAATTTAAGGACAAAGCTGTCAACACTCTGATGAGACTATAGCCATCTAGATGTATGTTCCTGAGAGAGGACTTGGCAACCCAGGTTATACTGAATCTGTTACTGTGTTTCACTTTGGGGGATTAATTCTGCTTTGAATTGTGGAAGAAAAAGTTTTAGGAAAAAAAATAACTACCTATTATCAACTATCACTGTGTCTACATCCATAAAAATTCTCTCCATGCATCATGAATTTCAACATGCAATTTGTTCCCTAAGACATCAGATGGAACTTTGATGGCCTAACCCCAAAAAGATAACTTGACAGCCACCAAGCATTCAGCAGCATTCCAAACAACCTTTTGCTGGAACCGCCTTCTACAGGAACACGTGCATGTCAGACACACACAGTCTGAGTCACGCTGACATAGCTGGGATGCCTGGATTGCGATGGAATCCTTGGGGTACCAATCACAAGCCAGAGAAGCCATTCGCCAGAAGAAACAATGCCAGCGTGTTCCCGCCCCTGCAGAAGGAGGGGTGTTGATGGTGATGGGAAGGGCATTCGCAGTCAGAGGAGGACGGTGTCTCCAAAGCAGGATGGGCACATGGTAGTGATGATGGGCCAATGAGCAGAAACCTTTGTGAGGGTCAGGTGGGTTTCCAGGCCCTTCTCCTGAGCTCCAACCTGAAAAATGAAGATACCAGCTTCTCCCGGAAACCACTACTTGAATGGAATGCCCTGCCGTATTTAAGGATTTGAGAAATCCAGACCCGGTAATAATGGCTAACATTAATGTTGTCTAACAGAAGCTTCTGGACATTTTACAAATAATTCACTGAATTCTCACAACTTCGTGTTGGGATCATTTTCTTAATTCCCATTTATGGGGGAGGAAAGTGAGCCTAGGAAGAATTTAAAAATTTACCTAAATTCCACAGCCAGTAACTGACAGACTGAAGAGGTTGAACTCTGTCTTTCAGAAGCCAGAGCCTGGGCTGTTGGTCTCTCAGTTCAGAGCTCAGAGGCTGGTTCCCGCCTCCCTTGTCCCCAGGAGCCCCCTCCTCAAAGGGAAGGATTGTCCTACTGTCCTGGTTTCGGGGCGCTTGGGTAACGTTGACGCTGTTCACTTAGCATGGATTTACTTCAGTAACTGCTATACTCATGCTGCGCATGAAAGGGTAGGCAACGAGCATCCAGATGTGGCCACACTCTGGAGGAGGCTGGGGGGCGTGTTGCAGCTGCCTGTTTTGAGAGGCCGAGCCTGTCTTCTTAGCTCTCTGAGAGAACTGGTCATTTTCTAGACGGAGTCTTCCTCACTCTGCCCTTCACGCCTCCCTTCCTTCCCCCTCCTCTCTCATTTAAAATTCTTGCTTATAAGGGGCTTCCCTGGTGGTGCAATCACTGACTATGGAGCTGTTGGCAGCCACTGCAGGTCAATCTGATCCTGGCCAGTGGGGGGTGGGGACGTAAGGGGGGTGATGCATGGTGCAGCAGACCTCTCCTGCCTCGCCCACTGCTCCCCTCAGCAGTGTGTTTCAGTCATTCTGCCTGTTCTGCTGCCCACTCTGTCTCTGGTGAATCGTTTCACTCCCTGCACCTCTGGCCTGTACCCCAGCTCTTGTATGTATAAATAAATAAAATCTTTAAAAAATTGTTGAATTAAAAACAAAACAAATAAAACCACTTGCAGGCATCATCTCATTTGTCCTTCCAACAGTCAGATGAAGTAGGTACTGTTATTGTTCCACTTTAAGAAAGTGAAGAACTGAAACTCACCAGTGTCTCACCAGGTCTCTGATGTCTGCCCAGTTCTTACTCACCATCCTAACCATGGTTATACAACTAATAGTAACACACATAAAACTAATAGTGTTGGCCCTCTACAAGGCACTGTTCAAATATTTCTTCTTTAACAATTCAGTCCATCCTCACAAGGACACTGTTGGGACAACTGTTATCTGTGTAATGAATGGGGAAACTGAGGCACGGGACAGCTATGTAATTTGCCCAAGCTTGCCCAGCTGCTGAGTGGCAGAGCTGGAGCTATGCTTTGCTGCTTATATTTTGAGAGCAAATAGGAAGACATTCCTCAGTTTTTGTTGTGTGCTTCACTTGAAATCTTCCTTGGTGGTCCAGAGTGAGTGGCCAGGGCACTAAGAATAGAGTCTCTGAGCTGACTGGGCAGGGGCAGCCAGGACAGCCACGGGTCGCTGCAGCTCTGGAGATGGCGGGTGGAGGAGAGGATGCCGAGCCACAAGCCCGGTGTTCTGCCAGAGAGTCCTCAAAGCCCACTCGTGGGCTGGCAGCCTGTGCTGGACGTCTCACACAGACATGTCTCAGCTTCTAAGGAACTAGCAGAAGCCCCAGGGAGAGGCTGGCCCAACTTCAGCCTTGAGATCTGAGAAGGGCTGCTTTGTGGAATGGGGGGGTACAGGGAGCAGCTCTCCCAAGAGCCAGGCAAGAAAAAGTAGGGTACTCTTTGGGCCATAGCAAGGAGATTCCAGGGAGGGAGAAAGTTTACAATATTCAACCCTAGAAGAGGTCACCACGACCTCCTCTGTATCTGGAGTGGGGGAGCACTAGAGAGAAAAAATGGGCCACTCTTATACTGACCTCTTCCTTATCTCTGCCTCCTCAGCTTTTGAAATCCTGTCCATCTTTGAAGCTTTAGCTCCAGTGCCATCTCCATCATGAAGCCCTCCCTGACTGGCCATCCCCTGCCTGTCTATTCAGGATATGAAAAGCTTAGGAACTCTGAGTTCCAGGCTGGTCCACACTCATTTGGGGCAGGGGTCTCCAGGGTAGTGAGGTTCAGACCAGTCACAGGAAATAGATGCTTCAGATAGTCTCGAAACTAGCCCAGTAAGTTCTAGAATCTCTCCCGCCTGCGATCCTGTTCTACTGTTGTTTTGATCTTGGGCATCAGTCATCTGGTTCACTGGTACTAGGTGTCCTGGTATCAGCAGCTTCTGGCATGAACACATTTCTTTGATGCTCAGACAACACTAGTTGAGCAGTTACCACATGCCAGGTATGATTGTAGCTTTTTCCACGGATGGTTTCATTTAATCCTCCCAACAACCCTATGAGTAGCTATTATTATCATCAGATCATAGAGAAGGAAATGGCTGTCCAAGTCCTCAACAGCTAAGGAACAAGCCGTATTGTGCATATTGTTGAAACCCCAGATATCAAAGTCTGGGACTTGTCTCTGATTTGGTCTCAGTAAAGAAAAATCAAGGACTGTCTTACTCCTGTGTACAGTGAGTGACTGTAATAGCAGTTGTTCAGTAAATGCTGACTGATGTAGGGTACTCTGGAGAAGACAAAATTGTTGATTCTTTGCTAGACAAAACAGGTACTTCTTGGAAGAAGTGAGAAAATCACAGGCAATATTTTAGAACATTTTATTCCAAATCTTTAGGGTACTGGTGATAGAATAACAAATACATATTTGGTTTTGTCCCTAGGTCCTGACACAGGGGTTCCTAAATCCCTTGGAATTTTCTGGGTGATGGGCGTGCTAGGAGAGTCTTTTGTTGTAAAGAGGCCACTTTTGATGGGTCCCCAGAGAGTTCAGGGATGGGGCTGGTCACAAAATAGACCCAGGTATGATTAGAGTGTTGGGACCCCTACCTCTTGGGAGGGGAGAGGTGCTGAAGAGTGAGTTAAATAATCACCAACAGCCAAGCATTTAATCAGTTATACTTGGGTGCATGCCAACTCCAGGTAGATTGATACACTTGCACCTGAGATTCTCCCCAACCTTGTTCTATGCCAAGTGCTTTGAAACACTATTCAAAATAGCAAAGAAAGTCAAGAAACACCCAGGGAATAGAGGTGCAGTAAGATCTTTACTTATCTCCTCCACCCATCAGAAACACTTTATCAAGCGCTCTTCTTCTTTCTTTGCTCTACCTGGAGGAGAATATATGAGAAAGCTGGCTCTGTACAAGTTACTGATGTGGAAAATGTAGTATCCAGAGGATGCCAAGCATTACTGGAGACTTCACTTGGTCATTACTCCCTCTGGTCTCCAAGCTGGGCAGTCAGCCTTGTGTTGGGCTGACCTCAAGCCAGAAGCCCCTAACCAACATCTCCAGGAAGGCTGTGTTGATTTCTCTACCCTTGTTGAGAGATAGGAAAGTAAACTTCTATGTTTGAGAGATTTTGTTGTAACAAAAATTGAAGCATGACTTTTTTTTTTTTTCCAAGTCAACATTCAGTTCATAAAAAGGATTGAAAGCACTTCTCCAAACACTGTGTGTTTTGGGTAATTGACCTTTTACTGTAACAAGCAAATCGGAAGCCACAAATAAATTGGGGAAGAAGGTACGAGCTTCACAAAAACACTTGTTGCTTAGCTAGACATTCTCATGGTGCTTCTTTAAGTTGAGCACATACCTGGTACATTTAAAATGCCTTTATCTGGTTGACAATGGATTTATAGATGTTGGTCAAAAAAAATCTGACCCAGTGTAGTTGATTTTTGAAATCCTTAAAAATCGTATCATGTTCAAGTTGAAAGGGACACTTGAATCTCACATCCTCAGTTTAAAGATGAGGAAACAGTGACCTGGAGAAATTAAGTGGCATGGTCACATCACAAGGCTTTGTCTATGGCAGCTGTCCCATTTCCAGCTTTCTGCTATGGTTGGGCATTTTCCTTGCAGCCAGACTATTGAACTGTCCCTAGTTGGGGTTCTACCTGGCTCTTGTGGATGCTTGATCGCTAATCCTCCTTTTGGAATTATATTTGTAATTTCCCCTCTTACTATGGGAAAATTTCAGACATGGGGAGAAAGACTATAACGTAAACAACTCTATGTACCCCTCATGCAGGATCTACAATGATTTACAAGTAGCTGGTCTTTTATCTATATTTACCCCCAAGTCCCCTTCCTGCATAGATGATTTTAAAGCAAGTCCCAGCCATGCCACTTCATCTATAAACTCCTTATATATACTATATATCATGTATGTACTCCTTATTACATGTAATGACCCTCTTGCACATATATGTGTGTGTACAGTAAAATGATCATAACTAACAATATTAATAATAGTTCCTTAATGTCATCAAATTTCCCCAACTGTCTGTGTTTGTCCTTTGCAATGGATTTATTAAAACCAGGATTCAAACAAAACTGAAGATCGGAATGGTGAGCTTGTATTAGAATGTTTGCTGAACAAGGGGAAAGAAATTGCATAATAAGGATACTTTATAATAATCATAGATCACATATATATATGCCCTTGCACTTCATAAGTTTTTTGACTCAAGACATTCATGCCACATGGGCTAGATGGGTATCTTTCCTCTCAGAGAGTAGACAAGTCTGCTTATAGTTACAGATCCAGTTCGTGGTCAAAGTGAGACCACTCATGTTTCCTTCTTACTGCAACGAAATATCATTATAACCCTCCTCATCAAAATAACAACTTCCACTTTGATGGGGTCTCCATAGGTCTCCCACTCTCTTCTAAGCACTTTTATAGGTAACAATCCTTTGAAGTCATACCTTTATTTCCATTTTGCTGATGGGGAGACCAGGCACAGAGAAGCTGAAACATTTTCTCAAGGTCACTCAGCACCAGCTCTGAAACTCTGATTCCAGAGTTCGAGTTCATGCACACAACTTCTAAAAATCTACCTTGATCAACTTCTCTTTTTCCCTTTTTAGAATTTGCTTTAAATATGAACTAAGGGGTCTCCCTGGTGGTACAAAGGGTTAAGTCTCAGCACTATCAAGCTATCTCCAGTCACTGCAGCGCATGTTTGATCCCCAGCCAGGAAGGTGACCCACATGGCACGGTGGACCTCTCTTGCCTCGTCCACTGCTCCCCTCAGCAATGTACTTCAGTCAGTCTGCCTGTTCTGCTCCCCACTCTGTCTCTGATGAATCCTCTCACCTCCCACGCCTCTGGCCTGTACCCTAGTTCTTGTATGCATAAATAAATAAATCTTTTTTAAAATATGGAATAAAATGGCATGTAAAAGAATCTCTATTCCTCAGACATTTCCTAGCCAAGGACATGATTTTCCTTTGTCCAAATTCATAAAGGTCTGCATGATTCTCAACTAAGAAACTAAGAGCTGAAAATAAACCCCAGAGTCGGGACCTGCCTGGCCCCCGCTGCCCCAGTCCACGGCCTGCGTCTCAGAGCCCCTGCCTCAGCTGGGCCCTGCTCCCTGAGACTTGTGCTTTCAGGAGCAATCAAAGCCCTTTTTAGAAAATATTCCTGGTCTTCTGTGGCCTTGGATAGACAGAGCTTTCCATTCTTTTTTTCTTCTTCTTCTTCTTGCCACACTGGCCCTTAAGAAGATGTTACTGCAGAGTCCACACCTACTTAAAACATTTTTGGGGGCCCTGGCTACTGCCTCCTGGTGATTGCCAGGAACCCTAGGGAGAGGAGAAGTCCTGCCCTAGGCCGCACCTTGTCGCTCTGTTGGGGGCTGTAGGCCGCTGTCAGTCTGTTCTCACACTTCCCCAACAGGTATTCTTGTTAGCAGCTGGTGCTGGGGAGGCCGGCTCGCTGCCCCTATTGCTTTTCCCATGTTTGTGTCCCTGGTGGGTTTCTTCTCTCCCCCCCACCCCTTCCTTTTTTAAGGTCTTTCACCCTAAGTCTTGGTTGCACAGCAGCTGTGCTCTGATATTAGATAGAATGTTTTCTGTGCTCACCACCAGCTTACGAACAAAAGGGTTTTAAGAACCCTGATAAATGAATAAAGTCTCTGGGAAGATGAAAATGTTACCAACATTTCAAACAATCACAATCCTGGTGCGTCTTGCAGGCTTTGCCCTTTGCAAGCTGTGGCGGGTGGGTCTTGGGTCGCGAAGCCTTGAAGGCTGGGGTTTTTTTCTTTCTCTTTTTTTGTCTTCCTATCAACCTGACATGGGAAAGTTGGACCGAAGTCCTGAGCTGCTCTTGGATTGGTTGTGCGTCCTTGTAGGGGAGAGGCCAAGGTGGGGCTTTCTGGATGCTGGTACTTTCCAGGTGTGCTGTGGTCCTACCTTTGCTGCACTGTAGCACCCGGCGATGCCTGCAGCTTGGTGGGTGAGCGCTGGACATTACCTGGTTCCACCCGTGAAACAACACTGTGAAGTCTGAGCCATCCCTCACTTTCAAATGGGGAAACTGAGGCTTAAGGAAGTTGTGTGGCTTGAAGGAGCAAGGTCACATGGCAAGTAAAGGACAGAGCCAGTAAGTTTAAGACCAGATTTTTTTCAGACTCTTAAGCCCCAGCTTTCTTGGGTAGAGATGGCATCCTGGAGCATCTGGCCAGGGATGTCCCAACAAGGGGCTCCCAGGCTGTTCTGCCTTTCAATTTCCATGGAGATACTCCTTCTAAAGTGAGGGATGCAGAGCCTCCCTGGTGGCGCAGTGGGTTAAGCAATGCACTATGAAGCAAACCACAGCCACTGCAGAACGAGTTCGATCCCTGCCACTGGCCAGGGAGGGGACCCACATGGTACAGCAGACCTCTCCTGCCTTGCCCGCTGCTCCCCTCAACAGTATGTTTTAGTAGATCTGCCTGTTCAGCTCCCCACTCTGTCTTTGATGGATCCTCTCACCACCCACACCTCTAGCCTGTATCCCAGCTCTTGTATGCATAAATAAATAAATAAATAAATATTTTTTTTTTTTAAATAAAGTGAGGGACGCTTCTCTCACCTCTTCTCCTCACCCCTCTTGCTGATCACATCTGCACTGTCCAAGTGGGTGCTGTCCTCAAGCCCCATACCAGTGCCATCTGGGCCCAGGCTGCTTTGGTTCATCGCTAGCCCAGTTCTGGTCCCACCTAGACATGTGCGCCTCAGCTTAGGCTGCTTCCTGACCTGCCTAACATGGGGACAGAAAGGTCAAGGCTTGAAGTGAAATGACAGATGGAAAGAAAAGCCTCTCCCGGCCCATGGAGCGCCGTGAAATCCCTCATTATGGGATTTTCCTTGTCAGGAGAAGCCTGGAGGCTGATGGTGAAAATCTATAACACATAAAGGCACTGTACACACAGGCATTGCTCACCACAGTGAAGACATCTGACAAGCAGTCCCAAGGGTGGGGGCGGCAGGGTGACAGGGAAGGCGGAGGGAGGGGAGGAGAGGAAAGAAAAGAGGGAAATGACTAGCGTCCTGATTTCATTTCCTGCTTGTTGGCACCATGCCCACTCTACTCCACAGAGAGGACAGGTCTTTTTAAAATGCAGCATGAAAGATTCAGGCTAGACCCAAGGAAGAACAGCAAAAACACTTGAATGTAGAGACCTAAGAGGTAGCTCCCTCAGAAATCATTCACAGTAGAATTCAGGGGTCTTCCTGGTGACACAAGGGGTTAAGCACTGTACCATGAAGTATCCACAACCACTGCAGCATGAGTTCGATCCCCAGCCAGAGAGGGGACCCACATGGCATGGTAGACCTCTCCTGCCTCGCCTGCTGCTCCCCTCAGCAGTGGATTTCAATTAATCTGCCTGTTCTGCTTCCTGCTCTGTCTTTGGTGACTCCTCGCACCCCCCCAACTCTGGCCTGTACCCCAGTTCTTGTATGCATAAATAAATAACTCTTTTTTTAAAAGAGAGAGTAGGGCCTCACTGGTGGCACAGAGGGTTTAGCAATGCACTATGAAGCAAACCGCAGCCACTGCAGCACAAGTTCGATCCCTGCTGCCGGCCAGGGAAGGGACCCACATGCACAGCAGACCTCTCCTGCCTTGCCTGCTGCTCCCCTCAGCAGTGTATTTCTGTTGATCTGCCTGTTCTGCTCCCCACTCTGTCTCTGATGAATCCTCTCACCTCCCGTGACTCTGGCCTGTTCCCCAGCTCTTGCATAAATAAATAAATCTTAAAAAACAACAACAATGAAAAAGAGTGAGTAGAATTCAGACTGATCTTCTGGGGCAGTTTAGGGCTGGGCTGGAAGAGAGGGGACTCCAACTCGATGAGCAAATGAATATGGATTCAGGAAGGAGGAGTCACTGGTAGCCTCTGGAAGCATTCTTTCCCCAAGCCACAGTGGGATCACGTCAATAAGCCCACACAAGAAATGCCGAGAGGTAGGTGTCTACGGGGCCAGCCTCAGGCATGCTTGGCTCTAGCCACCCATGTTTCCTCCTCAGTCCTCCCCCCTCCCAATCTTGTCTAATTTCCTTTGCCTTTTGAAGCTCCCCATTATCCTTATGAAAAAACACTGAGCATCTTTCTCTTTGGGGTTCCCATGTTGGTGAAGAAAAAGTCTTGCCCAGTGCTCAGAATCGATCATAAGCATAATTTTCCTGCAAACTTCAAGGGGCTTGTGGGGGAGAAGGGGGTCCGTCCTAGTGCCCCAGTGGGGGGGTGGCTGCCCAAGAGTGAGTGGCTTTCCCTCAGCTGCTCCATGTGCTCCGGGTTCTTTCCCACAAGGGCAGGCTTTGGAGAGTACAGCTGTGTTCACAGTGGCCTCTGGGAGCCCAGGATGCCACGTGGAGAGGATGTGGTGTGGTGATGTGGCCTGGGAAAGGCTTGACCGGTTCCATGCCAGTTAACCAGCCACGGCACCAGGGACCCCAGGCCAGGAGTTCCATTCCCTCTGGTCTCAGCTTCTCTTTTGGTCAAAAGGGATTTGTCTTAATTATCCTGCTTGTCTCGGTGATGATCAAGTGAGACAAAATGTGGAAATTTCTGTAAAAGGTTGAAAGTGGTTGTTGTTATTGTGGATTTCAGGGAGTGGAGGAAGGAGGAATAGGAAGACACAGCAGGCTGACTAGGTCCTTCTGCCAGAACTTTCCAGGACTCTGCAGAGGCAGTAGCCATTCCTTGCCAGAGCCGTGGGTACAGAGGGGCTCCAGAAGCCAATCTGAATTAGAATTATGGCTGGCTGGAGCCCTCCTTCCCCACCCCCTTATGCCTCCTCCCCCACCATCTCCCTCCTTGCCCAGCCTGCTCCAAATCCCCAGAAAGTCAGAGTTTCTGTGGAAACTTGAGCTGCATCTGCTGGACCAGACTAGAGTGGGGGTGGGGGCTGCTCTCTGCCAAGGGATGGGCAGGATGGGGAGTGACAGCTGGAGGGTAGAGAGCTAGGGGAGGCTTGTCCTTTTCCTGCCAGACTGTGCTAGGACTGGGGACCACTGCCTGCTCTCAGCATAAGCAGAGTGTGGGGGGCTGTGAGTACGGAGTTTGGGGAGGGTGGGCAAGGACTGGGATTGAGACTGTGTAGACCTGGGGAGGTGTCCCGACCGGAAGACACGTCAGTCCAGCGAGGATAGCTGCCTCTCGGTGCTCTGAGCTTCCCAGGTCGGTCCTTCTGGTGCAGTTTTATCGTGGACACAGGTGCAGTTTTACCCTGGACATAGCCACTCTTAGAGCGTGACCCATTACACCGATCAACCTTTTACAGATGGCACCATGACCCCTTCTGCAGGACACAGCATTTCTAGTCAATTCAAAGAGCCCAGGACACAGTGTTAAAAACTAGAGTATGTGGTTATTTCTGTCTGAGGCCACTGGATCCACAGCATCGACTCGCTTGGCCAATCCTGCTGCTGGACATTCCCACCCGCAGGTGGTCCTGGGGCAGTGTTTTAGCCTCTCTGGGACCTGGTATTTTCTTTCTGAAAGGAGGAGGAGGGGCCAGCCTCCCTCCAGAAGGAAACTCAGTGATAACAAGAAAGCTTGTGCTAGCTTTATTTGTGCTTCCTGTGTTCCCTCATTCTTTTTCTTTTCTTTTTTTAAAAAAAAACTTAGGCTAGATATTGTTTATTTATGCATACAAAAGCTGGGGTACACGCCAGAGGCGCGGAAGGTGAGAGGATTCACCAGAGACAGAGTGGGAAGCAGAACAGACAGATCCACTGAAACACACTGCTGAGGGGAGCAGCGGGCGAGGCAGGAGAGGTCTGCTGCGCCATGTGGGTCAGCTCCCTGGCCAGGGACCGAACTCATGCCACAGTGGCCGGTGGTAGCTTCATAGTGCTGAGACTTTGAATCCTATGCCAACAGGGAGGCCCCATTCTTTTTCTTTTAATCTTCACACCCAAAAATGTAGCAATCTAGTTGGTAAAGTACCACACTTAATTCCTCTTCTCATCACTCACCTCATGTTAATTTCCCCAAACTATTGGTTTGGCCTCCATGCCCACCACTTGACGCTCTCCTCCACTGGCACCCCATCCTGCCACGTGTGGACCGGTCCCCACCACTGGAATATTGTAGCAGCCTGAAGCATGTCCCCTTCACCACCACAGCCTCTAGCCAGACAGTTCTTTGTGCAACCCATGTTCACCCAGCCTGAACTCCACGGGTTTCCAGATAAACCAGGGCTGGCTAGGGGAGCGTCTACGGTGTACCTCAAGAAGTCATGCACAGGCTACCTGGGAGTACCATCTATCAATCTACCAGCATTTCTTATTGGTGGTAGGTGTTCTGTGCACTTGCCTTTTTTACAGGTGAGGAAACTGAGGCTGGAGAGGTCAAGGAGCTTGCTCAGACAGCTTGTGAGTGAAAAAGCCCAGATGGAGACCCAAGTCTCCTTGGCCCTCTCCTCCGTCACACTCTCCTACTTTCTCCAGTCACATTGCCCCATTGCCCTTGAACAACTCTGGCGCCAGGGGTACTGAATCCTACACAGTTGAAAATCCTAATCTAACTTTTGACTCCCCCCAAACAATTAACTAAACCACCAGAAGCCTTCGGGACTACACAGTTACTCAACAGCTATTTTGTATGTTGTGTGTATCCTTTATACTGTGTTCTTACAATAAAGTAAGCTAGAGAAAATAAAATGCTATTAAGAAAATCTCAAAGAAAAGGGACTTCCCTGGTGGTGCAAGGGGTTAAGTCGTAGCACTATGAAGCATCCACAGCCACTGCAGCGAGTTTGATCCCCAGCCAGGGAGGGGACCCACAGGGTGCAGCAGACCTCTCCTGTCTTATCTGCTGCTCCCCTCAGCAGTGTGTTTCAGTCAGTCTGCCTGTTCTGCTCCCTGCTCTGTCTCTGGTGAATCCTCTCACCCCCTGCACCTCTGACCTGTACCCCAGTTTCTTCTATGAATAAGTAAATCTTAAAAAAAAAAAGAATGAAAGAAAGAAAATCCCAAGGAAGAGAAAATACCTGTACATATTTATTAAAATAAAGATCTGCGTCTAAGTGGATCTGGGCCCTTCACCCGTGTTGTTTATGGGTCAGCTTTGCTTCTCACTCCCCTTACTTCATCGCACACATCTTGAGGAGCTGTGAGGCTTAAGCACATAGGGTTTTCTTAAAAATAGCTCAGTGGGGCCCACCCTGGTGGCGCAGTGAGTTAAACAACACACTATGAAGCAAACCGCAGCCACTACAGCACGAGTTCGATCCCTGCTGCCGGCCAGGGAAGGGACCCACATGGCACAGCAGACCTCTCCTGCCTTGCCTGCTGCTCCCCTCAGCAGTGTATTTCTGTTGATCTGCCTGTTCTGCTCCCCACTCTGTCTCTGCTGGATCCTCTCACCCCCCGCACTTCTGGCCTGTACCCCAGTTCTTGTATGAATAAAAAAAAATAGCTCAGTGTGGTGTTCACACACCTGCCCAGGAAGCTCCTATTTGTGCTTCATTCATGCTCGAGACTTTGCTCCTCTGTGGACTTCCCGCCCTCCATATTACTTGAGAGAGTCGTGCCCTGCTCTGCCTGGCACTGTTCGCCTCGTCCTTCTGGCCCTCATCAGCCGCAGCCCAGCCCTCCCTGGTTGTCCTGTGTGCGCCTTGTGTTCCCTCTGTGAGTAGGTAAGGGTGGGGACCAGGTTGTCTCTGCTGTGCACTACCCAGCCAGGTACAACCTTTGGGGTGACCTGTTTTTCAAAGTGCTAAGTACTTTGCTCAGATTCTCTTATTTAACTTTTCTCACAGCCCTGTACGATTCTTTCCTAAGAGCCCTATTAGATGCCCTTTTCCAGAGACGAAATGGAGGGTGGGGGAGCAGTGGCAGGTCCAGATTTTAATCAGGTTAATTTATGGGTCCTAATTGGGTTGCAGGGGTGCCGGGACATGTGTGGAAAGCCGGATTCTTGTAGGTGTTGCTGTGACTGTGTGTTTGGGGCGTGACCATGACCCTCTTGGGGGGCCACTCAGCCACTCCTTGGTGCCACTTCTGTGGCAGGTTAAGTCATTCGCCCAAGATCACAGGGCTGGGGGCAGCGGAGTCGGGACTTGAAAGCTGGGCAGAGGCAGTGCAGAGGTGGCTGCGGGAGGCAGTCGTTGGAAGTCACAAGGTGCCTGTGCTGAGTCACTGAGTCATTAGTGCAGAGTTTACAAGAAGGAACCCGAAGGACTCCCCATTTTTTTCTAGCTTACAGGTTAATAGGGGAAGTAAGTCATTAAAATGTACATAATGACACCTACAAAAGACACACCCAGCAGGTGCACAGAAACAGCAGCTGGGCAGAAGTCTCCATGTGACTGGAGGAGCTGCTGGGTGAGGGGGCTCTTGAGGGGGGTGGCTACTGGGCTAAGGGAAGGTTACCTGGAGCACAGCCTGCCCACCTGCTGGTGGTTCCTGCTTCCTCACCTACCAACACAAAGGTGGGGGAATTCGGTGCTCTGAAGCCTCCTTCCAGCAACCACATGCTTTGCCTCTGCTCTTACTTTCCAAGCTGAGAAAATACTGACCACACACAACACTCAGGCTCGCTTCGTTGCCTATGACTTTTTTTTAAAAGATTTATTTATGCATACAAGAACTGGGGTACAGGCCAGAGGCAGAGGGTGAAAGGAATCACCAGAGACAGAGTGGGGAGCAGAACAGGTAGATGGACTGAAACACACTGCCGAGGGGAGCAGTGGGCGAGGCAGGAGAGGTCTGCTGCGCCATGTGGGTTCCCTCCCTGGCCAGAGATCAAACTCGTGCTGCTGTGCCCCATATGCTTCACAGTGGGGCGCTCAATCCTCTGCTCCACCAGAGAACAGCCACCCGGAGATATCCAGGCGCTTTGTGTGCTTTGTTACTTGTCTGTGGCCAGTTCTCAACAGGAACCTGCTCGCCCCCTCCCTGTCCAGGGAGTGCATGAGCTTTCATAATCAACAGCATGAGGAAAGTCGGTTGCAGGGGAAGAAACACCATGATGAAAGTGAAATGCTTACAAAACGAGTGGGTGTTAATAGACTTACGAGGGCCCTGTGGTTAAGAGGGAGAGGGGAAAGAATAAGGGATCTAAGGGACGGTGGTGGGTGTAATGCTGTCGCCCTATGAAGCGTTTTCATGGGGATTCCCTGGTGGTACAGAGGGTTGGGTGCCTCACTATGGGGCTTTTGCAGCTGCTGCAGCGCGAGTTCAAACCGCAGTCAGGGAGGAGAACCTCATGGCGCAGCAGACCTCTCCTGTCTCCCCGCTGCTCCCCTCAGCAGTGTGTTTCAGTCCATCTGCCTGTTCTGCTCTCCACTCTGTCTCTGGTGAATCCTCTCACCCCCATGTCTTTGGACTGTACCCCAGCTCTTGTATGCATAAATAAATAAATATTTTTAAAAAAATAGTTTTCATGAGGGGAAAAAAAAGAAAAAGAAAAAAGATCATAAAGTTCTCCAAAATCACACAGAATTGGTTTTGCTCTCTCCGGGCCATTTCTTCCTTGCGATGGTGTGTGGACGGTCCAGTGCTTTAGCCTTGCAGTGGTCAGGACCTGGTGGGCGACGGCTGCTGCGTGTCAGGCTCGAGGTGAGCGGCCCGGGGCAGACAACATGGAGAGACTGATCCGGGCTGTTTACTTGTTAGCGCCCAGAGTCAGAAGTGGAGGGCCGCAAGGGGATGCGGAGGCTTCCCAGAAGCCAGTCCACCCCGCCCCCCTTTGGAGAGTAGGAGGAAGATGAATGTCATGATTCTGGTTCCCAGCTCGAGGGTCACAGCTGCCTGGGGGCGGGGGTTCCCAGTCCTTGAGTCTAGGGGCAAAGCTGTGGTCTGGGAAGCGCAGATAGGCCAACCGCCTCCCTCTCTCTGTGGATCCCAGCGGCCCTGCGGGGGGCGGGGAAGGCCCCAAGGAGCGAGTATGGAGTGACATGGAGGATGTGGGTACAGGACCCCTCGTGGAGACTAGCTTTGCTGGGGCTCCGCCGTGCAGGGACTTTCTGGGGACCACTGCATGCTTCCCTAGAGATCTTGATGAGAGATGAAGTAAGCTGGTGGGAGACGGCCACCATGGACCACCATGCCCCTGGACCCCAAAAGCAGGGAGCTGTGGCGTCACCAGAATCCATATGGCCTGGGAGACCCCTCCATGGGGCAAACAGCTATATGTTGTGCCAGGTGGAGCAAGTTCACAAAGAACACCAACTTCATGCATTTTCTTCTGGATTAAATAGCAAATGTCCAGTGGTAAATCGGTACTGTCTTCACAAGGGTGTTGGAGAAGGATGACAAAAGGGAAGACGGCATGTGTCTGATCTCTGTCGTGTGTCTCTCCTGCCTCTCTCCTTCCTAACTGCACAGAGCAGAGGACGGGGCTTGGGAGGAGGAGGGAGCAGGAAGAGGGGCCGGGTGGGTTCATGGCCATGTCTGAACTTACTCCCTTGCCTCTTCTGGGTCCACAGGGCCTCCTGGGACTCCTTAACTCAGTCCTCCTACCCACTTGGGGACCTGGGTGACCTTTCCCAAGGACTGGGCCAGCCAGTTTCTCCCAGTCCAGGCTCCCCCTCCCGGGTCTGGATGCTCTTACCGTGGGACAGGCTAACTCTGGTGATCTCTGCTGGGCCATCTCATGGTTCCCAAGACCTAGTATCATCTCCTTGCAGACTAACGGCCTCACCTCGATTTGGGAAAGATGGTCCATTGGGATCTTCTGATTTAGAATGCGAACCAATAAGAAGGCTCTTTTCTTCCACTGTAGAGGAAATGCAACAGATCTCCTTCCCCCACTCTAGTGTCAGATGCACCAGGAATACTTCTGGGGTTCAGTGCTGGAGGTGGGGTTCAGAGAGTAAACAAGTGCTCCCCATAACTCAGTCTTTTTGCACACATGGATATAAAATGAACATTGGTCCTGGGAATAAATGTGACTATGAGGATAAAGATGTTGGGAAGATCTTTGCTTTCCTACACATACACAGGAATCAAGAAAGTTGAAGGGGAGGTGAGATTTGATTCAGAATTTGAAGGACAGTAACATTTTAGAGGGAGAGAGAAAGGATGGCCCCTTGGGCCAATATAAAAAGACACTGTTGGAGATACAGAAGCCCCTAGCCAAGTTATAGAGGACGCTAATTCTATCCTAAAGATTTTTAACTTCATTCTCTAGGCACTACGGTCCCACTGAAAATGATGGATTTGAACAGCACTGTCTGGACTCATTTGTGCCTTCCAGTGCTGCTGTCTGCATGTGGCTTAGAGCTGGAAGATCAGCCTGGACAAGCCGACGAGTCCACAAGAGGAGTAGGCTGTGGCCACCGTTGTCTTCATCAGCCTGTGCTCTAATCAACACAGTTGAGAAGCAGGCATGGGTTTATTTGGGGTGAAGGCCCAAGATGACCGGCAGAACCAAGTTCACCAGTACCTGTGAACCTCGGTCCAGAAGCAATTCAGTTAGTGGGTGTAACGAGCAATAGGGCCGAAAGCACAGGGTCCCCAGGCCCCTGTTGGTTCTACCATGAAGAGGTTAGTGGATTGGAAGGGACAATTTTTGAGCACATTCTGCATGCCAAGCCCTGAACTAGACTTGGAAATCCAAACAGATCAAGGCTTAGTCTCCATCCACAGGGAAATACAGAGGCTAGACAGACAGGTGATTCGTTGTCATGTCATAAGTACCTTCACATCCCTTCCACTATGACTGTCTGTCACCTCCTTGTTCTATGTGTCTGTCTCTATAGACTGGACCCAGGTCATGGACAGATTGCAGGACTGCCAGACACAGCTTCCTGTGCTCATTTCTTGCCAATGACGAAAGGTGCAGGTGCCCCCAGGTGCCCTGCTTCCTGTGTTTCTTTGATCCACAGGCATCTTCCCTGCACAGCCATGTAAGACCTGGTTCCTGCTCCTCGCAGTTTAAACAGAAGCTGTCAGCAAAAGGTGTGTTGGTAGGTGATGGTTGCATTTTGTATGCATATGCCAGCAGAGGGTTAGATTATCCTCACCACTTTTAGCTCATGGCGGGTCCTGGAACGGGGAGTCTTGCTGTGAATTGTCTCCAAGATTATGGCTGCCCTCTAGATACACGGGCTCCCGAGTGTCAAGGACAGTACCACTTCTCTAATGAGGAGCCAGGACACACAGAGCCCAGGAGAACACGGTATCATAGGCTCGAAAAAAAAAATAAATAAAATTTTAAAAACCAGTCAGGGTCCACAAGAAGGAAGGTACTCGAGACTCAGGGCATGAGTCTGTGGCCCCCGCCCTCACACAGCCTTGCTCTGTGCTACCGCCCAACCCCAGTTGCTAGTGGAAGTAGATTCTCCCCCCACTGCCACCCCCCACTTTGATTTTGCCCCTTCCACCCTGGACTCTGCACCTTGAACATGCCAGATCCTCTCTCCATCAGTCCCTCCTTCTCCTGGAAAAACCCGAATTCCAGAAAGCTCTCTGAACTCAACCTTGGTGATTCCAGGCCTCCATTTCTCAGGGCCTGCTCAGTCTTTGGCTTCCCTTCTATTGGGATCCTCCCTCAGTGCCCGATTCCTGTACCCTGTGACCAGCTAGAAGACTGACAGGAGACCATTTAAAGCAAGGGTTTCCCCAAGCCTCTGGATGCACACACCCCAGGGGGTGCTTAAGATGAGGGTGATTCGGAGAAAATGATAAAGTTTTATTTATTAAAAATACACCATTGTAAAGCAGGAGCTTCTCAACAATATTATGGCTATATTGGTTCATTAATTGTGACTATAGTAAGTTGTTAATAAGGGAAGTGGGTGTGGAATATTTGTGCAGTCTCCTGCAATGATCCTTATAGAGAAGGATCTTTGCAAATTCTCTATAAGTCTAAAGTGATGTTTAAAAAAAGCTTATTTAAAAAATACTATCCTTTAGCCTCCCTGATGGTGCAAGAGGTTAAGTCTCAGCACTGTGAAGCTATCTGCAGCCACTGCAGCATGGGTTTGATCCCTAGGCAGGGAGGTGACCCACATGGCGCAGCAGACCTCTCCTGTCTCGCCTGCTGCTCCCCTCAGCAGTAGATTTCAGTGAGATCTGCCTGTTCTGCTTCCTGCTCTTCCTGGTGAATCCTCTCAACCCCCATCCTTCTGGCCTGTACCCCAGTTCTTGTATGCATAAATAAATATTTTTTAAAAAATAAAAATACCATCCTTTCTGAAGTCTATAGTTTACATAAGTTTTATGATGTACATGCATCATTTTAAAATACAACGTAACTGTGAGTCTCAAATTAGATAGAAGCGTCTAGAGACACATGCCCAGGCTGCTATAGTCTGCTCCATCAAACTCCCAGGGACAGGCACCCACTCTGTCACCTGCCCCTGTTGGACTTCTCTGGACTGTTGCTGGAGTCTAAGACGACTTCCCAGGGCTTGCTCCACAGGGGCAGGACGTGAGGGAGAGCTGGCAAGTTCAAGGATTCACACATCATTCCCCCCTCTAATCCCTTTGACGGGAACTTAATCCTAATGGCTTCATCTGGCTGCTGGAACATGAAAAAAGGTCTTCATTTCGCATGGTTATGTGACCTGCTAAAATTGCAGGCTTGGGGCCTCCCTGGTGGTGCAAGGGGTTAAGCACTGCACTAGGAAGCATCCGCAGCCACTGCAGCGCAAGTTCTATCCCCAGCCAGGGAGGGTACCCACATGGTGCAGCAGACCTCTCCTGCATCGCCCGCTGCTCCCCTCAGTAGTGGATTTCAGTTGATCTGCCTGTTCTGCTCCCCACTCTGTCTTTGGTGACTCCTCTCACCCCCCACACCTCTGGCCTGCACCCCAGTTCTTGTATGCATAAGTAAATAAATAAATTTTTAAAATAAAATAAAATTGCAGAGTTTTGCTAGAAAGCTGACTATAGCACAAGGGCTACCATGGGGGGAGGGGGCGGAGGCTGGTGGGGAGGAGCACCATGCGTCCTGGTAATGGACCTGGGGGTGAGTGACCACACCCAAGTGGGGAGAGCCTATACTTCTAATACACAAACAAGGATGTGAACCAGTGATACCGCAATAAAAATTAAGAAGAAATAATACAGCAAATATGGTTCAGTGGAAGAGAAAAACAAAACTCAATCGGGGGAAATATAAAATAAAATTTAGGAGTTTTAATACCTGAGAAGAATGGGAAAGGAATGTCAGGTGGCAACAACCTTCTCCACGGGAGTGATTTTATTTCACTTGTGACTTAGGAGGGCGATAAGCACATGTGAGGGTCCTGCTTGCTTTCTAAACTACTGAGTGGGGCACGCCGTCGAAAAGCTTAGGCCTTCAGTTTAAGAACTGGCCAGGGCACAGGTTCGTCTGTAGCTCAGGCTTCTTGGACCCTTCATTACTCCAAGGTCTAATCAAGATTGAGGAACAGGTGTAAGTTTTTTCATGCTCAAAACCAGACACCCCAAAGTCCCAGGGTTTTGGAGCTTCTTGCACCCCAGGACACATTACCATCTCTTGATCCAGAAGCCCACTTGCATTTGGGGGAGGATCTCCACTCAGTCAGGGGGGATGAGGGAGTGAGGAAGAGGGCTGAGGAAGGACAAGGCCAGAGTCTGAGAGAAATGGACAGACAAAGAAAGAAACAACGTCAGATAAAGAAGGAGAAGGAGAGATAAGTAGAACGAGCAGTGAGACGCTGGGCGTGGAGCCCAAGAGGGAAGGCCGCAGAGTGGAGAGAGGCCAACCAGAGGGAGGCCTTCAGAGGGAGGCCGGCTCAGCAGGAAGTGGACATTTATCTGGGGGTCACTCAGGACATTTACCATCTGAAGTTGAGGAAGGTGAGCCGGGCACAGCTGGCCTGGAGCACCACCCCCGTAGAGATGTGTGGGGACGTCCGGGCCTGCCGTGCTGAGGCTGTCCTATCCTAGAGACCAAGTGAGAAAGGAAGGGGGTGAGGCTGTTGGCAAGAGAGGGTGCAGTCACTTCACCGTTTACCCTTCCCATCCACTGCACAGGCTGTTGCCTACTTGGTGTTGACCATGGTTTATCTGTGTAGAGCGTTGCTTTCTGGGTCTGTGTCTCAGTGGATATCTCAGTGGGCCACAAATATTCCAAATACTTCACCTTCAGATATGCCTTGAACAGAGGCTCAAGCCCAGTGGAATGGGGACATCTATGTGTCAAAGAGAAATTTCCATCCAGGAAATTTCTAGGGCAACTAGGAGGGCTTCCTGGAGGAGGTGCCAGTCCTAAGGACAGGAAGAGAGACATTCACAAGCAGAGATGGGATGAGGAGGAAGGACATTCGTGGTAGTGGGAACCCCCGCGATCAAAGACAGGAAGGACAGAATATGCTAGACACTGGGTGGGGAGGACAAGGAGGAAGGAAGAAGGAGACAGAAGAGTATCAGGAAGCTGAGGCTGTTTGCTGGACTGGTAACAAGAATGCAACATAATGACTTCCCTCCAGTTACAACTGATAAATGAAACTCTGTGTTTCATGTTCTGTCTACAGAAGATAGTGTGTGGGGGACTCAGGGTGCAACAATGCACAGCATTCTGTAATCCCCAGGGTCCCACACCTCTTGGGTCTGTGACTTTTGTATTTGCAGCGGGAAGTTTCCTTCTCACCCATAGATAGGGTCAAAGTTTCCCAAGTGCTGTGCACTGGGCTCACTCTGGCCGTCCTGGAGTTGCTGTGGGAGGGGGACCAGCAGGGACTGGCAAAAAAGCAGTCTGTCAGAGGTAATCAAGCCACCAACACATGTCTATTTCCTTCCTCCCTTCCCCACTGGTTCTGGCACCTTTCTTTTGTTACAGAACAAGTACAGCTTTTTTTCTATACATGACTTCACTCCACTTACATTATTTTGTTCTTTGCACCTTCACTCTACTGGCTTGTCTGACATAGGAGTTCTAATTCTCCCGCGACCCTGTGGTTTTCTTTCTGTCTCCTTTGCGACGTCTCACATCTCTCACTCCAAACTCTTGACCCTCCAAACAGCTTTTTCCCTTTTTGCACACTGCTGATTTCTAGAAGCTCTCCCATGGCTGCGGCGGCCTGTCTGTCATGTGTTTACCGGCACCAGTGGTATATTTGGTTGGAGTACTTTTGGCATTAGGCAGCGGAGACCTTGACTCAACTGGCTAAAATAAGGAGCTCATTCATGACCAAACAGCAAGGAATCCTGAGGTTCTGGCTGGGGTTGGAGAGTTTGCTGGCTCAATGATATCATCAGAGACCCAGCTTCTTTCCATCTCTCTGCTCTTCACATGGTGGCTGGCGCTCAGGTTTGTCCCTCATGCTCACAAAATGGTTGCACCAACTGTAGGCAAGACTTCTTAGCAGAGCTTGTAAAGAGGTAACAAGGGAAAGATTTGCTGTTCATTTCTTTTAAAAAAAGAGAGATGAATCCGGGCCCCCCTGGTGGCGCAATGGGTTAGTCACCACACTATGAAGCAAACCACAACCACAGCAGCGCGAGTTCTATCCCTGCCTCCAGCCAGGGAGCTGGCCCACATGGTGCAGCAGACCTCTCCTGTCTAGCCCGCTGCTCCCCTCAGCAGTATATTTCAGTCCATCTGGCTGTTCTACTCCCCGCTCTGTCTCTGGTGGATCTTCTTGCCCCCCATGCCTCTGGCCTGTACCCCAGTTTTTATACACATGCATATACAAATCTGTAGGGAAAAAAAGATGAATCTTTAAATTTTTAAAAGTCTTCTTTGTGGATACCCTCTTTCATTTCATTCATTTCATTGTCCAGAACTGTATCACTTAATCTTAACTAGTTAAGATGAAATTACTCAATCTTGAATCGTTTATTTAATCTGAAATACCGGTGAAAGGAATGGTATTATCTGTGACTGTACTGAGTGAACCAAGATGCATCCACAGTGCAAGGGACTGAGTCTGGATGAGAACCCAGCCTCTTCTGAAAACCCATCCATTCTATAGGGGGACAAACGCAGGGTCCAGTTAGCTAGTTAGTGGGGCGATGACTGGTAATCCCTGCCACATATGGTGGTCAGATCTTTATCTGTAGTGTAAATGATTGTCCTTAATCCAGTCCTGTATATCCATCTACCACTTGGCATTTCCAGTTAAATACCATAAAGGCATTTCATAGGTAACCTACTCCCAGCGGAGTGCCTTCCTCAAAACAGCTCCTTGTCTGGTTCTCTTCATTTGTAATGACTCCATTGAAATCCTTAGGAAAGATGCAATCAGTGAGAGGTGATGGTGCACTGGTGAGATGGTGATGGGGAATACATGGGGATTACAATTAATGGCAAGTATATGTAAATTTTAAAATATTTTAATAAAAAAAAGAAAAAAAAAGATGCAATCAGTGAAGCTAATTTATACATCAAAAATTATTAAGCATTGCTAGAAGAAATTAAAGAAGATATAAATAAATGGAAGGGTATCCCATGTTCATGCAGTAGAAAGTTTAATATTGTTAAGATGATAATACTACCTAAAGAGATCTAGAGATTCAATGCAATTCTTATCAAAATTTTAGTGATATTTTTATAGGAACAGGAAATCCTATCTTCAAATTCATATAGAATCTCAAAGGATCCTAAATAGCTAATACAATCTTGAAAAAGAAGGACAAAGTTGGAAGACAAGCACTTCTGGTTTCAGAACTTACTACAAAGTTGTAATAATCAGAACAGTGTGATCCTGCCATAGTGGGAGACAGATAGACCAATGGAATAGAATTAACAGCCTGAAATAAGCCTTCAAGTGTATGTGCAAATGATTTTTGACAAGAGAGCCAAGACCATTTGATGGAAAAGTTCTTTTCTTTTTAGAAAGGATTTTTCAATAACTGATCCAGAGAAAACTGAGTATCTACATGCAAAAGAATGAAGTTCTTTCCTTGTACTATATTAAAAAAAATTCAAATGGATCAGATTTAAGTGTGTAATGCTCTTAAAAGAAAACATAAGGGGGGCCTCCCTGGTGGCACAGTGGGTTAAGCAACACACTATGAAGCAAACCACAGCCGCTGCAGCACGAGTTCGATCCCTGCTGCCGGCCAGGAAGAGGACCCACATGGCATAGCAGACCTCTCCTGCTGTGTCCGCTGGTCCCTTCAGCAGTGTACTTCTGTTGATCTGACTGTTCTGCTCCCCACTCTGTCTCTGGTAAATCCTCTCACCTCCCTGGACTCTGTCCTATACCCCAACACTTATATTCATAAATAAAATAAATCTTTAAAAAAAAAAAGAAAGAAAACATAAGGGAAATGTTTCATGACATGATTTGCTACTGACTTCTTGGATGTGATACCAAGAGCACAGACAATGATAGAAAATTGAACTCCATCAAAATTTACAACTTCTGTGCATCAAAAGACAGCATCAGGAGAATGAAAAGATAACTCACAGGATGAGAATTTTTTTTAAAAATCACACTGATAAGGGATTAATGTATAGGATACATATAGAACTCTTACAACTCAACAAAACAAACAAAAAAAACCCCAAACAACCCAATTAAATTATGGACAAAGAACTTGAATATACAATTCTCTAAAGAAGCACAAATGACCAATAAGAACATGAAAAGATGCTTGACACCATAAGTACAAATTAAAACCAAAGTAAGGCACCACTTCAGGGGCCTCCCTGTTGGTGCAAGGGGTTAAACATCACACTATGAAGCATCTGCAGCCACTGCAGCATGAGTTCAATCCCCAACCTGGGAGGGGACCCACATGGCGCAGCAGACCTCTCCTGCCTCGCCCGCTGCTCCCCTCAGCAGTGTCTTTCAGTCAATCTGCCTGTTCTGCTCCCCACTCTGTCTGTGGTGACTCCTCTCACCTTCCCTACCTCTGGCCTGTATCTCAGTCCTTGTATGCATAAATAAATAAATCAAAAAACAGAAACAAAAAGCAAAAGACACCACTTCACACCTATCAGTCTAGTTATTAACAACAACAAAAAAAAGAGAGAACAAATGATGGCAAGGATATGGAGATATTAGAGCACATATACATCCATGGAGGAATATAAAATGGAAAGCAACATGTTAGTCTCTTAACAAAACTAAATATAGAGTTAACATTCATCCAGCAATTCTACTCCTAAATATATTCCTGAAGGGATTAAACGCAGCCGCTAAGAGATGCTGGTGCACCTTTTTCCATGGAAGCACTATTTACAAAACCAAAGGAGCAAACAACCCAAGTCTGCATCAACAGAGAATGGACAAACAAAATGTTATATAGACATGTGATGAGTGTTTATTAGCCATGCACAGGAATGAAGTTCTGGCACTCACTACAAAACTTGAAGGTGTTATGCTAAGTGAACCAGCTGAATGCACAAGGACAAATACTATACGATTTTGCTTCTGTGAGATGCTTAGCGTAGTCAAATTCATAGAGACAGAAAGCAGAGGTTTCCAGGGAACAGAGGTAGGAAGTTTTTGTTGTTGTTGTTTTTAATTTAATGATTTATTATAGAAATTGTTCTTGGGCACAGAGTTTCTGTTTGGGCTAATGAAAGAGTTTTGGAAATAATGGTGATTAATAGGTATGCAAGAGTGTGATCATGATTAATGACATAGAAGTGTCTACTTAAAAGTGGTTAAGATGTATATTGTACCACAATATAAAAATACGAGAGACAGGGAGAAAGAGATTTTCAGTTAGTCATACAGCTCCTGGCTCAGTGCCCTGACTGAAGGTTGCTACTTCTTGCTTCATTCACGCTTTCTTGGCACTACCTGCCCTCAGACACACTTGACAGATGTTCTCTGGTTTTGATACCCATGACTCGTAAGCAAATGTAGGGGGAGGTAGGAAAAAATATCGCAGCCAACATATAACTTCGACTGGCTCTATTTCAGAGAAGAACCTGTAGTTGGGAGATGGGAGCCCCGCAGGGATGGATGGTCATCTTTCAGCTCTGCTAATTAATCCTGCAGCTTCTGGCATTTCTCATTAGCAGGCTCTGCTCTTTCCACAAAGCAACTGTGAAATGATAGGGCTCAGATTGGACTTAAAGACACCCTCTAAGTTTCAAGATCATTACATCCCCAGCAGTCCCTCTCTCTATTCATCACTAAGTGAATCTGTCTCCTGATTTTCCTTTTGGTGTGACTTTTGCTTAATACCCAGATAATATGGGGGTCTCCCTGATGACTCAGTGGGTTAAGCAATGCACTATGAAGCAAAACGCAGCCACTGCAGCACAAGTTTGATCCCTGCCTCCAGCCAGGGAGGGGACCCACACGGCTCAGCAGACCTCTCCTGCCTTGCCCGCTACTCCCCTCAGCAGTGTATTTCAGTGGATCTGTCTATTCTTCTCCCCACTCTGTCTCTGGTGGATCCTCTTATCTCCCGCATTTCTGGCCTGTACCCCAGTTCTTGTGTGCATAAATAAATAAATCTTAAAAAAATACCCAGATAATATGGATGGAACATCGATTCCAATCCATGAGAAGTCCAGAATCTTTTCTAGAGCCCTCCCCAATATTTCCCAGGATTCTGCTTGAGGATGTTATATTCTCATGTCATATGTGCCTCCTAATTCTTACCCTGATGAAATTTTTGAATCTCATTTACTCGCCACTCCCTACTCTGGTGCTGGGTCAGCTGGTCTTCATTTTCCTCCTGTCCAGAGTCCAGATGACAACCCATTTTCTCTTTACCACAGCAACATTAACACAGAGCTACTGTGCCTAACAGACTTTCCCAAGGGTTGTGAATAGCCGGCTGAATGGCATGGGTCGGGAAAACCTATCTATTGAAGCTTAGACTCTACTATTTCTAGAAGTGACTCATTTGTCCTTCTCTGATATCCGTGTCATTTTCCATTGGCTGTGGCCCTACCTAGTTCTGCATTCCTTCCAGGTTGTTGGAGAGCCCTCATGCCCCCCAACTCTCTTCCAGGGTCCCGACCCTACGTGACTTCACGATGTCTGTTTAGCAGCTCACAGAGCAATTTTGCTTTTAATCGCAGTGTCATTCCCTTTGAGTAGTCTTCCTAAGCCCCAGGTGTTCCACCCTCAGGTACACAAAGAACCAAGAGAAACCATGAAGCTACTTTCATGTGGGCTGGATCAAATCTTAGGAAGACGGGACTCACTCATCCACAGAACACAGCCAGTCCCGAGGCTGTGGGTTTTTTCTTTTCCCATCATACATTTCCCTGGTTTCAGTGAAACTGGAGAAGGGTTCTCTGCTTAGGATACTGGGGTACTGTGAAGACCACAAGTGAGGTTGTCAAGATTGCTAGACTGAGGTGCCTGGTGCTGGGGTCACATAGGTGTGCAGTCCTGGACCCAGGGCAGTGCTACAAGACGGGGCTCTCTGAGCAAGGTGAGGGGCTAGACATGACATAGTCTAAGGCATGCAAGTTGCAAGTTGCTCAAGGACTTTGAGTGCTCTAAAGCTGCAGAAAGCAAATATGTGTATTACTAAGGTACCACCTAGGCCCACCTCAGGATCCCAACTGGATAGGATGGTGACGATATATGGATATACCTGCCTGTTCTGATTAGAGGTGCACGAGGCCTGCAAGGTGTGGCCTAAAGAAACAAGGAGGCAGAGAACCCAACCCAGAGGCAGTGGATGACTCTGAGCATATAAACAGCTCTTCTATCTCTCTGAAGCTAAATGCTAAAGCAGAGCTAAAAAGCCAGAATGTTTGGGACCCTTTCCCGAGTTGGCTTGGGGGCCATGTGGGAGGGCCAAGGGCAGACTGGACAAGAAAGGAATCAGTCAGCCACCAGATTACTAGGGATCCGGTTCCTGTTTTTATTAAGGGTGACAGATAAGGCTCTGAAGCCTGGACCAGGGCCAGAGGCAGGGGTGTGGAGCAGTCTGCTGGGTTAATGTTCAGAAGCTGTTAGTGCCCTCCCCAGGCACCATAATTGCACGCCTATTAAGTAGGCATTCCAGACGGAGGCGAAGGACATGTTTCCCCCACCCACACCAGCTCTCAACTCTGTCAAAGGAAGCAAAAAACAAATTTATAACATGCAGATTAGGCCGGTGCCTCAGAGACAAAAGCATTTGCCACTTGGGGGCATAGATCCTTGGCTTTCAAATCTAGGACACCTTCTTCAGAACTCTTGACACCATGTGTCCAAATCTCAGCCTTCTGAGTCATTTTCTCTGTGGTCAATATTTTCAGCAATTTGGGCCAAAACGGGCCTGCACATTGGATACCAGTACATGAACTTATGCCCTTTTTTTTTTTTTTTTTTTTTTCAGGTCGTCTCTTCAAGCAATGTCTGACCCTCTTCCAGGGCTTCAGGCTCACAGCTTGGACACTGTGTCCTAAGAAAGAGTGATGTGTGTGGATTGCTCACAGCAGGTCAGAGGAGGAGCATGGAGAAGCCTCGAATAGCTTCTAGAACAGCATTTTGTCCAGCTGGTGGTCTTGGCTCAGCAAAGTGATGGAAACTTCCTGAGCCGCAGCTTCATCCTCTTTAAACCGGGCATGCGGCTGCATATTTCATAGGGATGAGGTGGGGATCTGAAGAGGTCACCACAGCTAGGAGGAAGCCTGCACATGGACTAGGCCTTCGGGACGAGTGGAATTATAGCTGAATTTCCAGGAAGAGCCAGGATCCCAGCCCCATCCCAGATTGTCTCATCCCTATGGTCACAGCCCTTCTCTGCCTGTTTGTGATTTTCATTTCCTTCTTTACCAGCTCCTTCTAGCAGCCTCTCAGTCTCACCTGCCCCACATCATGAACATTCTGGCCTTCTGTTCTGGGGAGGTGCTCCTTGGTCCTTTGGCAAGAATTTGGGGTAAAAGCAAGAAAAACTCTTGCCTGAGCTTAACTTGAGCCTAGAGCATGTGTGTAGGGTTTGGGGAAAGGCCCAGGATAGCACTAAAGACCACACCTACAAGCAGCTTGGGAAATTTCCTTTCCCCTCGATTTCTCTTCTCTCCTCTTCCAGACAGCTTCTTACTATGCTTTTGGGGCAACCTTGGATGTCCATTTAAAGCAGGATAATGGTGTTGGTACTGGAGAGCACCACACAGAGCCAATCACCCCCATCAGCAATTCTCTCCCAGTTAACTTGTTTCCAAAACCTGGATAACCGAACCCATCAGACAAGATCTTTGTGGGGATTTGTGATGCCGCATCCATTGTGTGACACAATCTCGGCTCTTGGTAACTGATTTTGATGGTCTTTGCATGTCAGGTGCCATAAATAGTGCTGAGCACTAGACATACCCACACCACCTTCTCTCCTCGTTTCTTAGATCTTCCCCATAGTACACTTGCTTCCATGTGGCAATGTGAAACACAACAATTATGTCTCTAAAGGTGTCTATTTCTCAAGGACAAGTAGACCTGGCTCACTGATGAACTATTCTAGATGTGCAGTGAGATTATTAGAGATAGGAGACTAAGCAAACAAAAACGTTTATCTTCACAGGAGGTAGGGAGATTTCTGGGATTCTAGAATGTTCTATTTCTTGATGTAAGTCACGGTTGTGTGTACTGTAAATTTTGTAACAATTCTCTGAACCGAACATTTTTTAATAATAACTTTTAAAATTGAGATGCAATTCACTGTCGTACAGGTTGGCTATTTAGAGTGTATAATGCAGTGGTTTTTAGTCTTTCACAGAAATGGGCAATCATAACCACAGTCAATGTCAGAATCTTTTCACCAGCTTAAAAAGAAACTGTATATCCTTTGGTTATTATTCCCCTATAGCCCATTCCTCCCAGCCCTGAGCAATGATGAATGTACCTTCTGTCTTTATAGATACGTCTATATTTGAGCATTTCATATAAATGGAATCACACAGCATGCGGTCTCCTGTGACTGGCTGCTTTCATTTAACGTGATGTTTTTAAGGCTCATCCATGCTGTGGCGTTTATTGGCACTGTATCCCTTTCATGTGGTCAGATCTTATCCTCTTGTATGCATATGCCATTTGTGTTTGTCCATTCAACAGTTAATGGGCATTTGTGTTGTTTCTACTTAACAGTTATTATGAAATGTGTTATAAACATTCATGTACAAGTTTTTGTGGAGACATGTTTCCATTTATCTTAGGTAGATGCCTAGCAGTGGGGTTGTTGGGTCATATGATCTCTCTGTACTTAACTGTTTGAAGAACTGCCAGACTTGCTTTGCAGGGTGGCTAAAGCGTTTTACATCCCCACCAGCAGTAGATGAAGGCTGCGATTTCTCCACCTCCTCACCAACACTTGTTGTTATCTAACTTCTTAATTATAGCCAGCCCTAGTGGGTATGAAGTGTTATCCCACTGTGGCTTTGATTCACATTTCCCTGATGACTTATGATGTTGAACATTTTGATTTATGGACTTTCCTTAATACACATCCTATGTCAATAAAAACATAAAAAAAAAAACAATAAAAAAGCAAAAAAAGACTAAGGTGATGGTGCATGGGTGAATTGGTGGTAGAAATTCTCTGGGGACTACAACTGAAATATTACTAAAATATTTTTAATTAAAATAAAAAAGCAATCCATTTTTTTCCAAGATTTACTTAGTTATGCATACAGGAACAGGGGTGAGAGGATTCACCAGAGACAGAGACAGAGTAGAGAACAGAACAGGCAGATCGACTGAAATACACTGCTGAGGGGAGCAGTGGGTAAGGCAGGAGAGGTCTGCTGTGCCATGTGGGTCCCCTCCCTGGCCGGGGATTGAACTCATACTACAGTGGCTGAGGATAACTTCATGGTATGGTACTTAACCCTTTGTACCACCAAGCACAAAGCAATCCAATTCTTGATTATTGATACCCATAACAGTCGCTCAGTCCTGGAAGTGCAGAAAGCAGAACTTCTGGGTGCAGGAGATTCCCTTGGTTGAATTTATTTCTGGGATTAATCGAGTCTTCTTGAGTCCAAGATAGAGAGGAGATGAACTCCTTTCCAGTTAGGAATTTCCCTAGAATCACACACAGAGGAACACTGAGTATACTTGCATGCAGGTTTCTTTCTCCTTACACTCAGAGAAGACTCACATTTTGGGATGGAGGGGAAGGCTGTTCTCCAGACATGGGCCAGCTCTCTGGGGCAAAAGGTGAAAGCACTGGAACGCCTTGCTTGCCTCCTCCTCATGCTGGGGCCTGGTGGTAGTTTTCCAGTGTAGACTTCAGCCCCTCACTCTCCTTAGTATGTCACACTATCTGCCAGGCTAACTTTTATATGTGTCTACTTCTTCCTGCGGATCCACTATGGGGAAGGCCATGCATGGCAGTGGACTTTTTGGCCTCCTTGAACCTTTGTCTTTCATCAAGGCACAGTTCACAGTAAGAAGGTCAGTGCACTGGACCCAGACAATGGACTTGAGAACAGACTCATCTCTGGAGCAAGTGAAATGTAAACCTCAACAATATATGTCATTTGTACCATTTTACATGGTGAGAAACTGAGACTTGGAACAATAACAACTTACCCAAGCTTCAAAGTAACCGAAACTACAGAAACCCTTACTTCCCATGTCACCTCTCTTCAGAAGGTGAAAGCCCAGTGCCTTGGTATCACTGTGCTTGGACTATGCTTGGAAAGTGGCCTGATGGCTGGGTCTGGAAGTTCAGGGTTAACTCCAGAGCCAGTGCTGCCTTTCACACCTCTAGCCACTGTCTTCTTCCTCTGGTGACCTGTGAGCCGGTTCTTCTTTTTCCTCCTTTCGGATGGACAGTTGCCATGATTCTAGTTTTGTTCAGGTACAAAGTACCTCTGTGACTTTGAAGATTGAGGCAGGTGTGTTGGTAGGTGAAGGTAGAAATGCAAATGTTTCTTGTGGGGAGGAAGGCCTATGAAGGTCTTTCTTGTGTCAGGGATGCAGTAAAATGGGGCGGGGAGAGCCCAAAGACCATGATGCACATGAGACAAAATCTGTCAGCTCCACAAGAATCTGCAAGGCAAAGAGACTAAATAAGGAGTTCCATCCTGGGAAGAAATTCCCAGGACTCTGTACCACATCCTCCCTCCCAAGAACGTTGACATGAATCCTGATGGATCTAGAAACAAGAATCCATCAGCTAGCCACCCTCCTCCAATCTTTTCTTGCCAGAGCAGTACATGTCCTTATCCCCCAGCCTCCAGACAATGCCAGCTACCCCAGACAAAACCATCCCTGGAGGGATGGTTACTGGCTGGATGAGAAGTTCAGGGAATCACCCGGAATTCCAGAACCATAGACTGTAGAGCTGGACTATAAACTGCAGAACAAGTTTTCAATCTTCCCGTCTTCCTTTTTTTTGAGACTCACATGAGGAATGGTGTCTTACCAAGCTGGGCATGGGGGCTCTGCAAGGTCTTTGGGCTCCAGTACTTGGGAACGGCCCGAAGCCACACCAGTGTTCTTTGTGCTATTATTCCTGCAAGGATTCACATTTCTGAATGCTCGGTCATGGTCCTCATGTCATCATCAACCTCTTTTCCACATTTCAACAGAATTTTGCAAACATTAAATTATCTATGATGCTTGGGGAGGGGGAGGGCTGAGGGCAGACGGGAGCACGGGGGACTGAGGTGATGGTGCACTGGTGATATGGTGATGGGAATACATGGGGATTACAACTGATGCCGAATATATATAAATAAATAAATAATAAATAAATTATCTATGATGCTAGATGGAATGCCAATGTAAATGATTGATTCTAGTTTTCCTAGTCCCCTTAGCAATCACTTGCTAAGTCAGACATAGAATAAATGCAGTGAACTTTTGGGCTCTGTGATCCTGAGTTCCCGATTTCCCCTCTATAAAGAGGGAATTACTATGACGGCCTCCCTCCTCACCCTAAAGGGCTAGAGAGACTTCAATGAGATAATGGAGGTGAAAACCTTTGAGCACCTCATTCTCAAGTTATCAGAGCATCTTTTGCCTGAGGCTTTTGAAACCTCTTAAAAGCATCTCCATATTTTCATCATATAAAAATTGCCCAAGAAAGATCTCATTACCAGCCCTTGGTGGGAATCTGGCATTCATTCTCACATTCCCCAATGATCACAGAATCGTGTTGGTCCAAAGAGACCACAAAGGGCATCTTCCTGTCGAGCAGTCTGGGACAGGAGACAAAAGCAATAGAGTGTCTTGTTTGCCTCCACCCCTGTGCTGAGGTCCTGGTGGTGATTCCGATTGTGGATCTCCACACCCTGGTCTCCAGTTTGCCACTGTAACCAGAGATTTGTTTAAATCTAATTTCTTCTGCAGATCCATTAGGAGAATTTTGCCCACTGTTCAAATCCATGTGCCTGGTACATTACTGAGCAGAGTGTGACCAAGTCACTTTGGGAACAGGGGAGGCAGGAGACAAAGGACGATAAAGCAGGAAGGGGTCTCCCTTCACTTCCCATTTAAGGTGAGGAAGATGTGGCAAGCAGGTACAGGGCCAGGCCAGACACAGCTCCCCTCGCTGAAGTGTTCTGGGTCCTGTCTCTGAGATGCAGGGTGAAGTGGAAAGAACTTGGACTTTGGAGCTGATCAGATCTGTCTCTTCCACTTAGTATCTAACTTGACAAGTGATTTAAATATCAAGAGCTTCCGTTTCCTGAGCTATTAGTTAGAGATAATAATCCCTATCCAGCAGGGCTCCTATGGTTAGAGATGATGGGTAAGGACTGGCTAAGTCATAAGAGATACTCAATAAATGGTAATTATTATAATCATTACATTTCCTTCTATAAAGTTAACAAGTAGCTATTGAAGAGACGTGTTTTATTCATTCGTCTGTTTAAATTCGCTCATTCATCTGTTCAAAAAAGCATTTTTGAGCTCATGATTGCTTTTGGCTCAATGGGGATGTCCAACCAAGAAATAGAAAGCAGGATCCCTGAGTGCAAGAAACTCAAGTTTGGGTTGAAAACTACAAACTGGAGAGGAGTCAGATTATAAAATGGAAACCATCCTATCTTCTTCACCATGCTGTGAGAGTGAAGTGGGCTAAGCCTGCAAGTTTATCACCTGGCCCAAGGTAGACCTTGTGAAGAGTAGTGAGACTGGAATTATAATTTGCATGGGGAGCAGGTAGCTTCTGTCCATATGCTTTAAGCTTTAAGCTGTGAAGCATGAGCTTTAGAATGCCTTACTCAAATTGACTTCTTTCAATACCCTTCTAATTTTGGTTTTCTTTCCTGTAGAGCATCCCCCAAACTGCATAAGCGTCAAGATAACCACAGACCTTGGATTATCTCCCAGGAGGGACTGGGCTCTAAAGTCAGATTATGAAACAGAAATCCACACATGCATGCTTCACATCTCATGTTCTCAAGTGTCAGGGATATATAGAATCTGGATCATCTGAGATCTGAAAGGAAGGTGTTAATCAAGGAAAACTTAACAGTGGAGTAAAGATTCGAAAGTTGGAAACTGTATAGATTGAGACTGGTAAATGGAGGAGCTGAACTTCAAGCCCAGAATAGTGCTGGTATTCTTGGTTGATTTTCAGCTCCTTCATGTCCAGGACAACAAGGACTGAATCTTCAACAGGAAGTCAAAAGACATGTTACTGGTAGGAGGGTATGTGGGTAAGCCCACTGTAGATACCAGCATATGGTGAAATGATCAATTCCTATTTTCATGCCAGGAAGAGAGTTTCCACCCATGCTGTAACAGAGAGGGAGATGGCCCCGATGTCTGGGTACCGGTGCCTTCCAGGATAACAATGTCTCAAATAAGTGGTTTTACCTTTCCTATGGCTGTTTCTACTAATCAGTCTCTTAAAAGTCTAATGAAATAGGCCATTGTGGGGCCCGCATGTCACAGAAGGAAATCTGCTCAACTTCCCATAATGCTGGGACTGGCTCAAAGACTATAGTCAATCTTAGAGCACAGTTCACCTGTGATGTCTGATGTCCTACAGACTCTACCAGAAGGACCGATAGCCCCAGTCCCTTGTGAGCATGAGATTGCTAAGGAAAGACATAGATAGCAGAATTCCCTCCCCTCCAAGACACATCTGTGGCACTGCCCCCCTCCATCCGCCAGCCCTTGGGGCACTATCTCTTCTCCACCCCCAGGCTCATGCCAGCTGTTTTATAGGGCTTCATTATTAGATGAGTAATAAACAGCAGGACATAAGTCTGCCCTTCTGAGCTAAGGTAACATGTTCAAACACCCTGTTATTATTACCACCAATGATAATAAGAGGAATAATGAGCAAGAATTGCTTTTATTAAATAAATCAGGAAAATGCACTTTACAACATGTTCCAGAGACACGTCAAGAGACTCGAAATGCCCTGATGGTGTTGGAGCATGTGCCGCGCTCCATTATGAGGGAGTTTCTCTACAATTACTAGTCTCTCAACAACAGGTTAGGACTCATCATATAAATATATAATAACATAAACGGACTTTCTGTTTATCAACTACTACATTATAACTGTGTGTTTCCCTCCTATAAACCTCCCCTTTTAATAGGTGCATTTGGAAATGATACCATAATTGTAGCCATTTAAACACTAAGAGAGTTAACCTTCATCTGTGGCTATTTTTCTCAACTTTGGAATTAATAGTGATGTAAACTTCTTAGCCCTGTGACCTTCTCCAGGGTCAAGTGCAGTACTCTGAATGTACCAAAGTAAAAGAAAGGGTCCACTTAGTGCTTTTTGAATGAATGAATCAGGACAGAGATGTCGTGGTTCATCTCTATGAACTCTTTGCTTTGTACTGAACATGTATCTGCAACTGTCCTAGAATTATAGCAAAAATCTTGTGGGCATAGATAGCGCTTGAGAGCAAAATAGGGTTTGTTTGATTTGGTACACACACAAACTTTGATGTACCTAGTGTACCTCATTAATTATTAATAAGTTCTTAATGATTTTGTATCTCTTCCTTCTATACCTCAAAATTGTTTTCCAACAATAACCTTATAATAATCATTTTCTTGATTCATTCTTTAATTTCAAAATAACAAACATAAAAATTATTATGAAAGATAGCATCCAGATTTAAAAAAATACTTCTTGCACAGACTAAAATACCTGATAGTCACACTCTGCTCCACTGTTTTAGATGTTAAACACAAATAAAGATGCTCGGTCTGCACATAAAACAACAGACTTGGAGGGACTTAAATTCTTTCTTCACCTTTACAGTCACGGTGTTGCCACCATATCCAATGTCTCTGTGTTCTGTCAACACCGCTGAGGAATTCTACAGGTCTCCGTGGACACACACCAGGTCTCCCACATGTTTAACTCAGTTGTGATATTAGTGCCTAGAGTCAGAGATCACAGGTTAAAGGCTCAGTCCCAACAAGGCTGCCAATTCCAAGGGCAGCTTGTTACCGGACCTTCTGACCAACTGGCTATAAACCAGAGGTTCCCAAGATTGCTTTGGGTCCAATCAGTTGCTAGAGTGTTCCGCAGAAATCAGGAAACCAGTTGACTTACTAAGTTACCAGTTTATTACAAAAGATATGAAATGATACAAGTGAACAGCTAAATGAAGAGATACATGGAGTGGGGGACTCTATGGTGGCCTAGGGGTTAAGTTTCAGTGTTATCACCCCCAAGACCCTCTGCGATGGCTTGAGTGCCATCCCCGGCCAGGGAGCTGACCCACATTTTATGTAGCGGGCCTCCCTGTCTCATCTGCTGCTCCTGATAGCCGTGTGTGTTCTGTAAATCTGCCTGTTCTGCTCCCCACTCTGTCTCTGGTGAATCCTCTCACCCCTTGTACCTCTGGCCTGTACCCCAGTGCTTGTATGCATAAATAAATAAAATCTTAAAAAGAGAGAGTGAGAGAGAGAGATCAGGTAAGACCGAGAGGGTTCTGAACACAGAAGCTTTAGTCCCAGGGAGAATGGTATGGGCCACCCTGCTGGCAACAGGACATATTCTGGCTTACCAACCTGAAACACACTTTCTTTTGGGTGTTTATGAAAGATCTGCTACATAGGCATGGTTGATGAAATCATTGATCTCTCTGATTGATTCAATTTCCAGTCCCTGGAGAAATGGGGACTAGAACTGAAAGTTCTAACTCTTTAGTCCTAGTTGTTTCCCTTAGCAGCCAGCCCCAGCCACAGAGGATTTCCAAAAGTCACTTCAGTTACATAAACCCAGGGGTGGTTGAGAGGGGCTTGCCATGAAGTGTGGACACACATTTTGCCTTTATGGCTCAGCCGTGATTTCTGAAATTCAGCACCAAAGTCCAAATAGTATCACAACAGATGTCCTTATGTTGTAATCGCTTAGAAATTCCAAGAAGCCGTTCGGGGAGCTGTGAGTCAGGAACCCTGGACAAATATCAAAATATATTAGAAATCGTAGTGTCACACCATTTATTTCAAATCAGCTATTTAAATGCAAGAAGATACGGTGTCCCAAGAAGTGAATAGAGGGACTGTCAGGAGGAGCACCCCAGCAATTCCAAATCATTATACCATTAAGAACACACTCTGGACAGCTACAAAACTGAGACATTCTGCAGGGAAGAGGGAGGGATTGGGATCAAGGCAGGGATGGGAAGAGCATAAGGGACTGTGGTGATGGTGCATGGGTGAACTGGTGGTGGAAATTCTATGGGGACATTCCCAGAAAAGAAAGCAAGGATTGTAAGAAAAAATAAAAAATAAATAATAAATCCTGTCTTCTGCCAGTCAAAACAAAACAACAAAAAGAACATACTCCAGAAACAGAGGTCTGTTGCTGCATCTGAGGATGGAGTGGGTGGTGGTGTGGGAAACATGATTATATAACTGGGAAGTCTCTGAATTAATTGCCATATTGATAATAATGTTTACTAAAAATAGGTAATGAAAATGTGCTAATTTGAAGTGTGTGTGTGCGCGTGTGCGATTAACTCAACAGTAATGGCAGTAATTATTTAAAATTTAGACCATTATGAGCTGGAGGGGTGTGGAACACTTTATCACACATTTTGTTTAGATCTGCAGGTATGTGGTAATTAAAAATGGTCCACTGACTTCAGTTTCACTCATGTGTTAAAATTTTCTATAGAAAATGCCCCCTATTATTGCCATATTATCTTACTGCAAGCCCTGGACACCTTTTTTTAAAGAAAAAAAAAAAAAGATTCATTTATTTATGCATACAAGAGCTGGGGTACAGGCCAGAGTGGCGGGAGGTGAGAGGATCCACCAGAGACAGAGCGGGGAGCAGAACAGGCAGATGGACTGAAACACACTGCTGAGGGGAGCAGCGGGCGAGGCAGGAGATGTCTGCTGCGCCATGTGGGTCCCCTCCCGGGCCGGGGAGTGAACTCGCGCTGCTGTGCTACTGATGCTTCACAGTGCGGTTCTCAACCCACTGCGCCACCAGAGAGCCCCCTTGACCCCTTGATACCTGGGAAAATTCCTCCTGAAAGAGCCAGGAAGGATTCTACGATTTGTTCAGAAGGTTTAACTGCACAGGGAACCTCACACTTCATAGCACCGCAACCTGTGACCCTGCGTCCTGCGTCTGTGTCCCTGCCCAGGAGCTCAAATCTGAGTCCTGCGGGTTTGAGGTGGACGTAACAGAGAAGGTTGTTCATTCAATCCTTTGAGATTTTTCCGGTACCGCTAACTCCGCTGGGGCTTTTTAACCAACGGAGTGTTGTAATCCAGAAGTAGCAGGAATCCTGTTGCCTCCTCCCTGTGGAATGCAGCTGGGCGCAGGGACCTGCTGTGCCAAAGTACTGCCCAGCACCAAGCAGAGGAGGACAGCACTTCTGAGTGAAGAGCCACAGAGCCCAGACGGGGGCTGACCACTCGCGCTGAAGCCTTGGCTACCTCCGTAATTATAATGTTAAGGAAGGTTTCTGTGGTCTTGCTGTTCCACAAGAGCTTTCACAGACTTCACCTTGTTTCAGCCTCCCGGTAACTCCCTAAGGTGGACACCATCACTGTCAGCCGTATTTCACAGCTTAGACACTCCGATCCAGAGAAAAACCATCAGTTCTACCACCAAGACAGAGCAAAGACTTCAGTTCTGCTCTTTTCAAGCTTTCATTTTGCTGAGCGACTTTGGTGGCCTTGAACAAGGCTGCCAGGAAGAAACCGTGAAACGTACCCTAAAAATTCTGATATTACAGAATTCAGATGCCCAACTATGGCCCTTTTTTTTTAATGAAAAAAAAAGCAGTTGAGGTATAACTTTATCAAGTGAGGTACACAGATTCTAATGTACAGGAGGGGATTATAAGCATTGATCTCTCACCTAGACCAAGATGTAGAATATTTCCAACACCGCAGCAGACCCCACTGCCCCTCCAGCAATACCCCCCTCTCTAGGGGTAACTACTGGAAGGACAGTTCTCCCTAAGAAATTATTGAGAACAAGGCTTCCCAAGACCTGTCACTTTGGCATGTGGGTTATTTTGAGCTGAGGTCAACGCAGGCACACAAGAAATTTTTCCTACCCCCTTAACTATGTAAGAAAAATGAACATTGGAGTGATTGTCCAGAATTAGGATTTTTACCAAAAATAACCTTTCTTTAGGAGGACCCTGTCTATATGAGTGTTAAGGCAAAAATCTAATTACAGAGCATCTGACTTTTATCACATGGTCACCCTCTCCTTGTCAGGCAAGTCCCCCTCCTCTCTCCTTGGGGTTCCACTCCATTCCTTGGCTCAGATATATACCCTCACTTTGCTCCATTGGCTTTAGAATCCATTTCTATGTAAATTCTCCATATGTATGTAATTAAATTTGGTTTTTCTCCTACTAATATATCTGGTGTTCATTTGATTGCTCAACCAACCCAGAAGGGTGGAGGGAAATTTCCTCTCCATCTCTGCACACTCATTCTGATTCTTTCTCAAGAGATAAAGTGTCCCTCCTCCTAATGACTAATCAAACAACTTTTCAATGTATACTTTCCATAAAACAAATTTATTTTTTTAAACTAAATGAACAAAAGTGACATATTCCACCTCAGAACCCTTGTTCTGGTTGTCCCCACACTGGGAATGAATTTTCTCCAGAGCTGCCTGGTTTCTATACCTTCTCTCAGGTATCTTCAGATGCCTTCCTAGTGACACACCTTCCCTAGCTCCAACCCCCTACCCCATTCCAGATTATTCTACCCACCTAAACCCTCCATTTAGTTCATTCCACAGCATCCCTGCCCTCTGACAGAGTCTACGTTTTCTTGGTTGTTTCTTCCCCATATACCCTGACTAGAATATAAGATCCTTGAAGGCAAGACTCTTGAATTGTTCTGTTAACTGCTTTATCTCTCTCCTTTTCAACAGTAGTATCTGGTACTTTGTATCTGTTCAGTAAATAACTCTTTTAAGAAATGAATATCAGCAGATCAACCCCCAAGTGGAAGAAAGAACTCAAAACTTAGCTGGAAATTCACTTCCCTACTAAAGAAATTAAAAGGGTAATTACATCCATTCTATTGAGAATTAAAAGATACTTGTTCACTGGGATCTTAAAATGAGGACAAAAATTAAAGGAAAGATCAAGATCTTCAGCTTCACAAGGATTCCTGGTTCTGCCTCTTCCTAACTATATAAAAGTGGGCAATTTAGTTCACTTCTAGAACCTTCATTTTCTTGTCTTCTAAAAGTGGGACTAGCAAATTAGTTTTCATAGAACGATTATCTGTATCATGTAAAACACTGTCTAATTAATAAACAGATGCTAAATTTATTATGGTGTTTTGAGGGGCATATTAATATTACATAATTCAAACTTCTTCCTCCATCCTTGAAGCTCTAAAGAGAGGCATGCCAAAGAATAATGGTATTCTTGAAGTTCCTTAAACCTATGCTCATCCTCTCTGCAGCCCCTATCAATGAGTCAAGCTAACAAGAGTTTTGCAGCCAAATGCTTTTAAGACACACCTGCCAGTGGAAATTTCCCATGAAAAAGTAGATGTTAAGAAGAATCAGTCATATTTCTTTTTTTTTTTAAAGATTTATTTACTTATGCATACAAGCACTGGGGTACATACCAGAGGTGTGGGAGGTGAGAGGATCCACCAGAGACAGAGTAGGGAGCAGAACAGGCAGATCCACTGAAATGCACTGCTGAGGGGAGCAGCGGGTGAGGCAGGAGAGGTCTGCTGCGCCATGTGGTTCACCTCCCTCACTGGAGATTGATTGAACTCGTGCTGCAGTGACTGCATTGGCTTCATAGTGTGTTGCTTAATCCATTGTGCCACCAGGGAGGCCCTCAGTCATATTTCTTGAAGAACCCTCCAGAAAACTTATTTTCCAGCCTTGTGATGATTTACAGTTCTTAACATTGCAATGAGGCTCTTTTATGTCTGTAGATTCAGGGTCTCCCGAACTCAGAGTTTAGCAACATGCTGAGATGGTCTATGAGGTCTTTCTTCCAAGATCACCCCACCTAAATCTGGGTGCCTGAAATTCCAGAGCAACTTTGTTCCTTAGTGGGAACTTCTCTCTCAATGTACAGGGATGCATGGGAGGTTACCAGTCACTTATACCTTAATATGAAGGAGTTTTTCAGTTCCTTTCATAAGAGCAAGTGAGTCAGGGAAGTGGGAGAAATAAGAATGAGAAGTAACTGAGGGAATGATGCTAGTCATGAAGAAAAATGTTGCTGAGAGAGGAGACTCTGGAGCTAAAAGCAAACCAGTTTTGCTTCCTGTAGGTCTAGACCTGAGTCTGGGGCTATAGAACTCTGTCCAGACACAACCCCTCTGTGGCCTGTCGGTATTTCTCATCTCACAGTTCCTCAGAAGAGGCTGTTGTCCACTGAGCACCACTTAATAATACTTTCCCCCCATTCAGCACTTACCAGAGACTGGAGGCTCAAGGGACATCAGTAGGCTGAGGATAAATAAATTGGCTTCACGTGTGAACAAACCAATAAAGAATGGAGCGTCTGTCCAGGTTCAGACTGTGTATGAGCCTGACTATTGCTCTGCTCTTAGAAGTGGTTAGATTTCAGCAGACCCTAAAGAGGCTTTTCTTCATTCACCTGTAGCTTTTGACCATTGCCACATGGTTGCAGGCACAAGCAAACTCAGTGCAGTAAATACCTTGACTTGTCATTAATGATTTTATGCAATAACTATTTTCCGAGTGTTTGCTATGAGTTAAACACAAGGCTACTTTGATAATCAGCAAGACACATAAGGGCTCCTTTCCCCCATAATTTACATTTATGAGGGAAGGTTGGGAAAAGGCAAGCAGCAAGGTGAAGATAAATAGGATGATTTTACATCTTGATAAGAGTCACAAAGAAAATCAGGAATAATCTGATAGTGATTTCTGTGTGTCTTGAGGGAGTGTGATAGGATAGTCATGTGCTCAGACCTGAATTATGGGAAGATGGCACATGTGTGACAACTGGCCAAGTGGCATGTGCCAAGCTTCTGAGATGGGAATGAGCTTGGCTAGTGATGTTAAAGACATGAAAGGTGGGGCCTCCGAGGTGGTGCAAGGGGTTAGGCACCGCACTGTGAAACATTTGCAGTCACTGCAGCTCAAGTTCAATCTCCAGTGAGGGAGGGGACCCACATGGTGCAGCTGACCTCTCTTGCCTTGCCTGCTTCTCCCCTCAGCAGTGTGTTTCAGTCGACCTGCCTGTTCTGCTCCCTGCTCTGTCACTGGTGAACCTCTTACCACCGCCCTACACCTCTGGCCTGTATCACAGTTCTTAAAGGTGAGTGTACTTAGAAAAGGCCAGGGATGGGCCTCCCTGGTGGTGCAGTGGGTTAAGCAACACACTATGAAGCAAACCGCACCCACTGCAGCACGAGTTCGACCCCTGCCGCTGGCCAGGGAGGGGACCCACATGGTGCAGCAGACCTCTCCTGCTGTGTCCACTGCTCCCCTCAGCAGGGTACTTCAGTTGATCTGCCTGTTCTGCTCCCCGCTCTCTGTGGTGAATCCTCTCACCCCACACCCCACACCTCTGGCCTGTACCCCAGTGCTTGTATGCATATATAAATAAATTTTTAAAAATATATTTATTTTAAAAAAAAAGAAAAGAAAAGGCCAGGGAAGAAGCAGGATCAGAAAGATGGGTCACAAGACCTTGTCGGCCACATTAAGACGTATGAAAGGCGAGATGACTTTGGGTTATCGTATTTTATTTTTTTAATTCATTTAATTTTTAAAAACTATTTATTTTCTCACATGGTTCTTTCTTCTCAAAAGCAATTCATTTATTTGGACATTGGGTCATTTTAGACCAGAGGAATGACATGATGATCTTGTTTCATGGAAAATCTCCCAATCTCACAATGAGATTAGAAAGAAAATATGGGGGCCTCCCTGGTGGCGCAGTGGGTTAAGCAACACACTATGAAGCAAACTGCAGCCACTGCAGCACGAGTTTGATCCCTGCTGCCGGCCAGGGAGGGGA